>CM067372.1:114036672-114446672 GCA_034401795.1 Chaetoderma sp. LZ-2023a
TAATTTCTATCCCCCCCCCCCCCCCCCACCCCACCCCATCAGCAATGTAGTGCGACAATACAGTGAAATATAAATTGAAATAGTATATAAGTATTTTTGAAACCATTTCCTGGAAATAACGGACAATTACCAGGAGGTTTTGAGAATTACATTTATCTTTGCTGTCTTTAAATGGGTGTATCCAGTAACCAGGAGCTGTATCTTGACCCATGTGGCCATTTGGGGTATTTTCAAGTACTTGAATTTAAAGCGATTACTACATTGAGGAGATTATCTTAATAAAATTCAGCTGGTTTCATATTTAAATCCATAGAAACCTATTCTATCTAAATAATTAGAATAAAAAGCGTGAATCCATAATATGCCAAATGATTAATTTCCATAGGGTTACTAGAGGAAAGGCGTATATTTTAGATATAATGTTGCTGGAAACTGTTGCTGTATCAGAGAGCACCATTGTCTGCAACACAAACACTAACTAGCTATCAATCGATAGGAAAAGGATTTCAAGAATCTCTTATTTCTGGGATCAAAATGTTAACCCTTTAGCCTATGAAATTCCAGTGTCTCAATTTAAGGACAGCTTTGCAGGAAAGGTATTGAATATTTTGAAACTATTTGACTGGAACCTGTTGTAACATGTTCCAGTCAAACTACTTTCAAAAATATTCAACAGAATATTTCATCATACCATAACCCTTTAACCCTCAAATCAGCTAAAAATGCCTTCTACAGAGGTCTTGAAAAATGTCCATTTGCAGATCAAGAGATTATTTTGAAAAATTTACAACTAGAATGACTGGCTCGATAACCAAGCCAGTCATTCAAGTGGTAAATTAAAAAAAATAACCCTCTCTTAACCTGCAAATGGATATTTTCTAAAAAAAAATGTTAATTTTCTTGAACAAATTTAAGTGCTAAGGGCAGAATAGACAGAGTGCAGGCATCATGCGTGCATCGTGCGGACGCCACGCATGCGTCCATCAAGCAACATGTGGGTGTCAAGCGGTAAACTAAAGCACACTGAATGCGTCTGGCATGCGGCAAACCACATAAATGCATGCCATAGTAGTAGTAGTAGTAGTAGTAGTAGTAGTAGTAGTAGTAGTAGTAGTAGTAGTAGTAGTAGTAACAGCAGTAGTAGCAGAATCAGCAGAAGTAGCAGTAGCAGCGGTAGTAGTAGCAACAACAGCAGTAACCGCGGCGATGGTGGCGGCAATTGCGCCTGCATCACTGCCAGCGCTCCCGTTGCTGCTGCTACCACTACTACTACTATTACAATTACTATTACAAAAGCTACTGCTACTGCTGCTACTACTATTGCTACTACTACTGTTGCTGCTGTTGCTACTGCTACTACTGCTGCTACTGCTACTGTCGCTACTACTACTGGTGCTGCTGTTGCTGCTGCCACTACTACTGCTGCTGCTTCTGCTGCCACTGCTGCTGCTGCATTTGAAAAAAGACCTATCATGAATACCAAAGATAAAAGGGCCAATATAGAGAGGCAATTTGGACTATGGTATTGGATATCAAATTGCCAATTGGTAATAACAATTTTATCCAGGTTCTCTGCGTCAATGTGATGTCATCGCGTTTAGGCTAATGTAGGCTACAACAGAATTATTTTTTGAAATTGCTAAAATTCTAAAGGATGAATATATGGAATTGCAAAGCAAATTAGTTATCCTATTTGGTTCCCAAAAAGTTCTTACTTTCCAAAAAATCCAAACCTTCGGAACAGTTTAGAATGGCTTTCACAGAATCTAATAGTGTGACGATGTGTCTAGACAAAGGTTAATGCTCACCATCTTGGAGAGGGGAATAATAATTCTCCCATGCAACAAAACAATAGCAATTCTTTTCATGGAAAATCTGAACCAGTGCATGTGGCACTATAAAACTACATCTGCTGCTTCTGCTGATGATGATGATGATGATCTACGTGTGTGCATGCGTGTAAATTACAGGAAATTCTTTTGCGAACACATGAGAAACGGGAATTCCCCCTCGTGGCAGGAAGCGGCACGCGTTAAAAATCGCCCCATGAGCGATCCCAGATGCCTGCCTGCCACATGCGTTAGTGTTTTGTCCCTCTTTATATCATATAGTTGAAATCTGACGCACGGCCACCCGCGTCCTGTCTGTTTTGCCTTATCAACGGTTAAAGAATTTGCCTCTTGATTTATTTAATGCACTATATTTGTACGTAAGTGGGCAAAAGACATGTCTTATTGTGCTCCCACATAGACTAAAAAATAAACTTTGTTTAAACCAAAGAATGTCATTTTTAGTCTGTGGAGGTCAGTGTTAATATCAATGACACATGTATCAAAGATGTTCTTCATACATACAGAGTATGTTCCCGGAGCGGCAGACATCATTCTTGTTTTCATCACGTCTAATGGCTGAGTTAGAAGTGTAGCTATCGCACCCTGTAAGAACAGAAAACTCATGGTATTGTGTTAGGGACAATACAGTGACTACAGCATAGCATGTCATAAGCATTTTATGATGAGAAAGGGTGAAGAAAGCACAAGCTTTCACATAGTGAATGGCCATTTGCAGACCAAAAGAAGGATATTTGTAGAAACTTATTAATTGCTAACAGCTATTTCTATGTCAGATAAATAAATTTCAACTAATTCAATAAATCTGTCATACATCAATGATTTTTCTAAGAAATTTAGTTGTATAACCATTTTATTAAATCTCATTGTGTTTGCAGCAAATCTCTATGTATTCCGGGGTAATACAACTATGTAAAAATACTGTATTTAAATATAAATACATATTTGACCCACCCCACCCCTCACTGCCCATGACTGAGATAGGGAATGCTGCCTGCAATGTAAGTATATTCCATTTTCCAGTCAAATTAATTTCAAAATATAACATAATAAATTTTATATTGCAGAGTATACCTTTTCTGGGATTTGTCGGTGAAAGGGTAATTCAGTTGAAAAGGCCATCCTCATGACAATCCTATGTTTATGTTCAGAGGATCAAACTAACCATTGTCATTAAAACTGACTGAATGACCCAATATGCTACTATCCATGCTATCCCATGTCTTAGATACTTACAGCAGCTAGACTTGAGGTGAAGTGCGTGGCCATGTTATCTCCAAGCAACCCTGTCTGGAGTATTAAATGTTTTATTTGGTCATAGAAGGCAAGCTGAAAAAATAATGGTAACATGATTAATTATAACCAACCATAATACATGCAAATCCAAGGGTAACTTGGAAATATTCAAACTTTCAGTAAAGAGCCACTTAAAATTGGGATTCTGTAGACTTACGCGACTATGCAACCTTTTATTCGCTTAATCGTAGATTAATAATCATGATTAATCTAATAATTGTGCAAGCCTAGAATTTGGTACTCTGTGACAGTACTAGATTGAATATTTTAAAAATAATTTGACTTGAAAAGGCTGCTGCCTATTACAGCAAGTCTGCAAAAGTTTCCAGTTAAATTATATACAACCGCTTATTGAAAACTAGAACTTCTGGGTTTAAATACTTAAAGTTCATGTGACACATTAAATAAAGAAATTGAAATTTGAAATGATTGGCATTGTTTGGACAGTAAGGGTTTTATGTCCGCATATTTTTCATATATTCATTTACAAAATAAGGTAACCCTTTCCACCATACATCTGATATGACAAATTGTGCCTAAGGTAGTAACACCTTTCAGTAAAATTAGTTTCAATATATGCAACATTACAGTCTATTTGAAATTGAGCTACTGGGATTTTAGGGATGAAAGGATTTACCCATAGGATTCCACTAACAATACAGCACAGAATTTGAATACTGAAGCTTTAATTTTATTCTATAAACATTGTTTTGGCCTGTTTATTGATCTAGTCAATATGTATCCGTGTTTAATTGCACAGACATCTCCTCTCCCACACTCTCTTTTTATACTTATTGCAAATACATTGGAAGGATACAATTTAACAACATGCCTCCCCTTCAATAGATCACAATCAAGAGATGCTGTCGCAGCAGCGCAGTCTCCAAGCCTCCGCTGATTTGACATCTGACACCCCAGGCCCACTCTCCCTCAATCCCTTTTCATCTCCATCTCCCTGTATTGTGGCAAGTACTATCAGAAATCCATAATGGTAATACATAGTATTATGGATCTGTGGTATTATATTGATTACATTTTCCATTCTGTTTCTGGGATTACAAATCAAACCTAAACCTTCAATGGCTAAATTTGGTCAAAAAATTCAAAATATCTTCTTACTGAATGTCAATTTGCAGGCCAAGAAGCCTATTTTTGGAAATTTACCACAGGAATGACTGTTGTTCCAGTGGAATATTAAAAAGTCTTCTCTTGGCTTGCAAATGGGCATTCCTCAAGACCACTGCCGAGGTCCGTTTTGGCGTCTTCGTCATGACACGGTTACGTTCCAGGGGATTGATAATATTAATATAGAATGAAATTAGCCACCTAATCAACTCAAGACATGACTATCAAAATTTACATCTGAATAATTTTATGGCTAATGCTTTAGATAAGCCAGGTCTATCTTGCAATGTCAGAATATTCATAATTATGGCTAATTCTTTAGATAAGCCAGGTCTATCTTGCAATGTCAGAATATTCACAATTATAAGTCTAACTATTGAGCTACACATTTCATGAGAAACAATATTGCCATGGCACAATGGGAATTGCTGTTACATTTTACAATTAACACAAGATAGTAGCAAGGCTTAGGTACATTATCCCTTTGAACCTGAAAGGCTAGCCTCAGAATATACTGGAGGTGACCAGAGTGAAATACACAGATTTTTGATCAGTGAAAACGATAGAGACTGCTCTAGTACTGCCAGATTTTAAGGTACAAATGTCTTTATTTATGAAAAAACATATTGGTGTACACAAAAATGGCAAATAAACAAAGCGTAAGGAAATTGCAAATCAGGGTGTGTGAGGCTGCCGTCAATATAGATTCAGGTTTAAAAGGGTTAATAGGCCGCCATACAGTTACAGAAAACATTTGCTCCCGCTTTGATTAAATAAATCTTATAAAATGTGTGAAAATTTGAATTTTGTTTTGATGTATATCAATGGAATTCTTAATGCATGACCAATTTTGTATTATAATAAGATTGTGACATGCTGATTCGATATAGGTAAGTCACATTTGCTTATTAACAATGTAACGATTAAGGTCTGCTTTACGACTCCAATGAACTATCAAGGTGAACTTCAAACATAAACTAAATATAGAAGGCTTAAAAATACACTTATCAACCCCAAGGGACCATTAGCATTTGAACCATTTACATTTAAATACCGGTAGATAATGGATAATTTTCGAGAAATCAAAGATGGTCCCCCCAAAAATCGACGAAGCAAAATTCTGAATAGAAGTGCTCTAGAGCCTACCACCATAGAATCCTTCCAGCCAAATCTGGATAAAATCAATCAAATACATTTGGACAATTTCCTGTAAATTTTTCATAAAATTTATGATCTTCACCCCAAAAAATTGACCCATTAAAATTTTGAAATTAGATGTTCTGGAGCATGTGATATGGTCTGTCCAAACAACTAGGGTTGAAATCTGTCAACTGGTTAATGACAGGTAGTGTTTTGACAATTTTAGGTAAATTGTTCATAAAATTTAAGATGTTCACACCAAAATACTGGTCAATCAAAATTCTGCATACATATTCTGAACACTATCCCTATAGGGTCCTTCCAGCCAAAGTAAGTTTAAATCTAACAAGCGGTTAATGAGGAATACTGTTTTGAGAACTCCCTGTAAATCTTTCATAAAGGTTTTCACCAAAACACATGACTAATCAAAATTCTGTATATATATTCAGAAGCCTAGCCAAGGTAAGTTAAAATCTGCCTAGTGGTTAATGAAGAGTAGCGTTTTGACAATGTCTGGTAAATTTTACATAAAACCAGATTTTCACACAAAAAATTGACCAATCAAAATTCTGAAGAAGAAAGCATTAGGATCCTTCCTGCCAAATTATGTTCAAATCCACAAAGCGGTTAATGAGGAGTAGCGTTTTAATAATTTCCGGTAAATTTTCATACATTCTAAGATTTTCACCCAAAGAAATGACCAATCAAATTCTGCTTACAAGTTCTGCAGCCTAACCATATAGCGTCCTTCCAGCCAAATTAAGCTTAAATCCACCAAGCAGTTAATGAGGAGTCACGTTTTTAAACCAAAGTTAACAGATGGACACTACAGATGGTCGCCATGCGCATCAGTGATCGTAACATTTTGAAACCAACATCATTGTGTGATGCCATGTCATTATAAGGAGGCATGGGTCCAAGTTTGGGTCCAGTGTGATTAACCAAACATAAGATATACACACAAAAACGTTAATAGTGACTTTGAACGCTTGACCCCATGGTCATTGTGTAACGCTGAGTCATTATAAAGAAGCATGTGCCCAAGTTTGGGTCCAGCGTGATTAACCAAGCATCAGATATAAACAGAAAAGTTGAGCTAACCGAAATTGGACAATGACGACGCCGCCACCACCGCCGGACGATGTGCAGGTTGGATACATGTATCACAACAAGTCAAGGTAAAAATTAATCTATCATTACAGTTAAACATTTAGAAAATAAATGCCCCAAAAATTTAATCTAAAAGTATTCAACAGTTTTCCAGCACGCTGGCATAGAATCTTTGTTTTTATCCTATTTCATATGTCAATATAGGGTATTAGTGAAATTGATATGCTGTCATATTATGTCAGTCAAGCGTATCGCTTAAACGGCTTTGTTGCTTACTACGAGAATATAATATACTAATTTATGCTTACATCTGAGCTAGAGTGATCTCTTAGATATATCGAAATGTCATGTACAAGTGAATTATTATTTGAAATACCACTTCGGGTGAGAGATAGATTTTTTGTTGTGACTCACAATTGTTATAAGTCAGTTTGCCGGTCGAGCATCCGTCAGTTTGTTGGTCATATTTTTATATATTTCTGGCAATGTTGCAACTAAATAAAACAATTGGACGTAGAAAATTACTATCTAATTGTCTCAAATACAGCAGGTCTGATTGTACAGACCTCTCTACAAAAGCCGAGAGATTGCTCTCCTCTCACCCAAGATTAATTTTAGGCGAGTACCTCATTGCTCACCTACATTGCTTAGTAACAATGATAGAATATAGGCGAGTACAAATACTTATAGCCTCAATGGTTTAAATTTAAAATCTGCGAGCAAGTGATTGCTCCCCTTCAAAATTCTCATAGAGGCCTGATTGTATCTAGTATAAGCTGTCGAACTCACCTGTCCAATGGTAACCATGACAGCACGAGTACTGGCCATTGTGGCACCTGAGAACAAACGAGGCACACCCTCCTCTCGAAACACCCGAATCAAGCCATCACCAGCCCACTTATAGCTAACAGAAAGAAACAGATACATACATGTATGATGGCCCACTTATAGCTAACAGAAAAAACCAGATACATATGATGAAAGTATTTGTCATCAGTCAATGATAACCTGTTGACTGTTGAAAAACAAGTTAGGAATTTGTAGTGATGCTGTAGTCGATGGAAATGGCTGTTCAAGTTATCACGTGCAAACATGCTATGGTTGCGAATAGCTGGCTTTCTCAGTAATATTAAAGATTTGAGAGACAGACCAACTGGCACACAGACATATATATATATATATATATATATATAAATATATATATATATACTCAGCCAAAAAAGTTTAGCAACAGTGAAGTTTGGTTTGTTGTATTAAAACTATGCGTAAATTTATAACCAAATTTGCAGGCATGTTTCGTCAATGTAATGTCTCGCTGATCATGAAGAAATGCAAATCATTTCTTGCATTTCTCGGCCGCACGCTTACTGCATGTGAAAGTGCATTTTTCCTCCACTGGCCCACATTGGCGGGTAGCGAAGGCAAAACTTCACCATATTGAAAAAGCAGATAACGAACGTTAACAGAAAACGCTTAAAAGTTTACCCTACCGAACATGGGCCGCCGCCCAGGGCTACCCGAAAATCAGCGCCATGAAGCAATGGGAAGACTCGCTGTTGCTCGACATTTTAAGGTTCATGCCTCAACCATTTCCCGTCTCCGCCAAGGTGAGCAGGAAACTGGACATGTTAATGACTGACCACGATCTGGCAGACCGAGAGCAACAACACCACGAGAAGACAGCTACTTAGTGACGTCACAGGTTTGAGACTGCGCCGCGGCTGTCCCGTAATTTGCGCACCGCTACCGGCACTACAGTGCATGCACAAACTGTGAGAAACAGACTCCATGATGCTGGACTGCATGCCCGTTGTCCACTTGTTGCTGTTCCGCTTACAGACCGTCATATCGAGAATCGGTTTGCATGGGCAAGAACTCATCAGCGATGGCGTGCTCAACAATGGAGCCATGTTTTGTTCAGTGATGAGTCGAGGTTTTGTGTGGATGTGGCGAATGGTAGGCAACGGGTTTGGCGACGTTTAGGAGAATGGTATGATGCAGCCAACATCATTCAGCACGACAGATTCGGTGGCGGCAGTGTCATGGTGTGGGCTGCAATCCATGAAAATGGCAAAACAGATCTTATTGTGATTCGTGGAAATGTAACGGCTCAACGTTACTGTGAAGAAGTTGTCACCCCTGTTGTCATCCCTTTTATGCAGCATCATGCAGACTTTATGTTCCAGCAAGACAACGCCCGTCCTCATTCAGCTAGGGTCACCAGTGATTTCCTTGAGGCTAACAACATTCCGGTGTTGGACCGGCCAGCGCAATCACCGGACCTGTCTCCTATTGAACACGTGCGGGACATTCTTGGCCGTATGGTGCGTGAGAACCATCCACATCTTCACAACGTGCGGGAGCTGGAAGCTGCACTGCTCCAGGAATGGGATGCGATTCCGCTTCGTGACATCAGGTGCTTAATTCGAAGCATGAGAAAGCGATGTACAGCAGTGGTTAATGCGCACGGAGGTCACAACCGGTATTGACAGCTTAGTGTCATTATTTAAATCGGACCCTTCCGTTGAATGATGCCATGTTAAAGGCGCGATGCTAGCATTACAGTAACAAGAGACTGTTGTTCAAATTGGAAAATGACCTATCAATTAAACAATATATTTGAATCAATATATTGTTTTTATTAAATAACATTTATACAGTAATATTCTCAGTGTTGCTAAACTTTTTTTGTTCAGTATATATTATATATATATATATATAAGTTGAGTCGCAACTAAAAATAGTGTTGTTGAAATTTATTGCTGTCATTTGCTTGGAGAAAATCTGCATTCTTTTCAGGCTTGTTCAAATTGAAAATGCGCGTATGGTAACCCATTTTGGGGGTAAGCAAATTTGTTTTAGGTAACCCATTGTGTTTTGCATAAATCATTTTTCATGTATTTACAATGTATATACAATATGAAAGGAAATGCGTCAAACGGAAATAAACGAAATCACGGATGTCTTTTTTCACGAGAGAGAGAGAGAGAGAGAGAGAGAGAGAGAGAGAGAGAGAGAGAGAGAGAGAGAGAGAGAGAGAGTAGTTATACTTACCTCCCTAACACTCTATGATATTTGCTAAATGTCGACCTTCACTCAATAACCCCAGAATAAAAAAGATAGGTGCCCTTATTGGGCAGGTAGACAGCTGACAGCCGGATGCCAGCCCCAACCTCGCGCACGCGCAGACTGTCACTGCCTCAGCTTGACTATTGGCCGAGACATGCAACTTAAAAGCCTGAAGACCGAGCCTCGGTGGGATGGAGAGGCCGGGTCCGTGTTAGGGAGGTAAGTATAACTACTCTCTCGTGAAAAAAGAAATCCGTGATTTCGTTTATTTCACTACAAGAGATATACTTACCTCCGTTACACTCTATGATATTGCCAGAATTTGGCGAGAGGGAGGCGAGGTCAAAAGACCAGCTCATCCCTTGCACATTTTGCGCATGAAGCACTAACATCTGAAATTGTGTGACACACACAATCAGGCAATGATTTGAACATCGGATAACACAACCGATGGTGAGAGTAATGACCGTATGTCAAATGCGCTCCTCCCCAACCACCACCACCCACCTCCTTTTTGGAAAGGAGAAGCTATGAACTCAATGTCCCATATGCTCTCTAAGTACTGGTGCTAAGTACTACAGGACACGAGACAAAATACTTCATTTCGTATACTCTCAATAAATGAACCACATAATACATAGGTACCATTAATTCTTGTTAAATATATCCATCCAGTCCATATCAGTGAAGGAAACATGATATACGAATATATGCAGTTGTTTCCACAATTAAAATGTGCTGTCTGAAGACAGCAAGTGCAACTTATCTATAATATATACACATGATCATCTTTTGAATATCGATAAGGCAAGAGGATTAGTGGTGTCACGAAGGTAATGGTCGATAATACTTGACTAACAGTGCCACTGAGCTGCAGACATTTAACAGGGCGGTGGACGCCACTACGCCATGGACACTGTGAGTCTTGGCTAAGTAAACTTGTTTACGAGGGGCGGATTTGTGGCAAAATTGAATACATTCCACAATCCACCTAGATGTAGTGTCTTTTGACGCCTTGCCATGGGGTTCAATATAAGACAACCATAACAAGGATGGGTCCGTCCGCCATTCCTGTGTACGTTGTTTGTACCTGTTTAATACGCGGACTGGACACCATGCTTTTGAATTATGATCAAATCTAGTCAAAGCTGGCAAAATAATTGGTTGACCTGGATATTTCAGACTGGTTCTTAGCCATGAAATTTATCCTATGTAGAAGCCAAAGGCCTTCCCCTGTAACCACATAATGGTCTGCCTCGGCGGATAAAGCATGAATCTCACTTCTCCGTCTTGCAGAGGCCGCAGCAATTAGAAATACAGTTTTAAGTGTCAACATTTTCATAGAAATGGCACTTAGTGGTTCAAAGGGCTTATCTGCTAGCACTTGAAGTACTAGAGAAAAACTCCAACACGGAATCGCTGGAGGATTTCTCGATCATAGATTACCCATGCCCTTTATTAGTGTTCAATGAACAGACTTGTTCACTTCCCCTATCAGCCAAGCAAGGGATAACTGACATCAAAGCTGACTTGTAGCCAGCAATAGAGTTAGGCTTGAGGCTATAGGCATCATACAGGTGACAGAGGAAACCAGCTACTACCTGAATAGATGCACCCATTGGATTAACATCTCTGTTTGAGCATCATTCTGCAAATCTATTGATTTTATAGTTATATGCTCTGGAGGTTGACCCCCACCCCCCTTCTGGCTTTTGCCATAAACATGCCTGCTTGCTCAGAAAAGCCCTCCTTAACTTTAAATTCCTTGACAACATCCACGCAGTCAATTGGAACATTGACGGGTTGTTGTGAAGGGACTTGCCCTGGAAAATAATATTGTCCATCAGAGGCAGAGGAACCGGATTGCAGACCAGAAGGTCCAGCAGATCTTTGGGGTGATCAGAAGCACTTGGCACTCCTCCTGCCTGATTTTCTGAAGAACTTTTGGAATCAGGATTGCTGGTGGGAATGCGTATGCATATATTCCCCTCCCAGCTGATAGCTAACGCATCTGTTGCGTAAGCGCTTGGATCTGGAATCGGAGATAGAGGTCATCTTCACATTGATTTAGTTGCCATTCCGTAGGCAAAACACTCATCCTTCTGCTCAATGAATCTGCTAACAGATTTAGCCCTCCCGGAATGTGAACTGCCTTCAAAGTGATCATATGATCTAGACACCAGCAAAGCAGTGTCCAAGTCATCATACAGAGACTGGGCGACGTCATTCCACCCTGGCAGTTTATGTAAGTCACTACTGTTGAGTTGTCTGATCGAACTATAACAATCTTGCCCTGAACTTTCTTTAAGAAATGTTCCAGGCCCAGATTCCAAAGCCCTGATACTGTGGCTTCTTCTAGGCAAGCCCCCCCCCCCCCCGCCATTGATCCATCTGTGTACATCATTGTTTGAGGGTTGGGTGGGGTGAGCATCATACCTGCCAGGAGATTCTCTCTCTTCATCCACCATTGAAGGTGGTCAATAAGAGGTTCCAACACCCCCTCTGTGTCCAGGGAACCTGTCCTCTGGATCCACTGTGTCATGAGAAATAACTGGATAGGCCGCCTGAGCAAGGCCATCTGTGGAATGACTGGTTCCAGAGAAACCATCAACCCCAGCACCCTCTCAAGTAAACCTGTGCAAGTACATAACGACTGTTGCACACTGACTGTATTACTGAGATGAGTATTTCTACTCTCATGAGTAGGATAAACATACCCTATCTCTAGATCGAAGAACATTCCCAGGTAAACAAACTTCTGGGATGGAGTCAGCTCTGATTTCTGAAAGTTTATTGTCCAGCCTAAGTCTGTGAGAGTTTTCCAAGCTATCTCCAGATTTGCTGCAAGCCTTTCCCAATTGTGTGCTTTTAACAGCCAATCATCTATGTAAGTGTGGACTGCTATTCTTCTCCTGCGGAGGTATGCTGTTATTGCAACAACCACCGTGGTGAAGACTCGAGGAGTCGTGGAAATTCAGAATGGTAAAACTGAATTCCCACTGTCAGCCCTGGAAAGCAAGCGAATCTTAGGTACCGACGAACTCTTCGCAATTGGAATGGGGAAATTAGCATCCTTCAGATCTATTGACGCCATCCACATTCCCATCTCCAAGCCCGCCAACACCGTTTTGACTGTTTCCATTTTGAAACTCGGTGTGTCTATGAACTTGTTCAATGGCTTGAGGTTGAGAATTGGTCTCCACCCTCCAGTGCTCTTTGTCACTAGAAACACAGTTGAATAGAAGCCCGGGCAATTTTGTGCTGGTTGAATTGCTCCTTTTTGTATGAGGAAATTTATTTCTTCCTCTACACACAACCGTTGATCTGGATCTCTTGGAATTTGAGTCCGGATCAGAACCAGAGACAGGTGCAATGGTGGGCCTATTGCCCAGTCGGGCAAGCCATCCATTAGGCTTAATGGACGTCTCTGCCACCGTGAACATATCAACTATATGTTATGCTAACGGCAGAGATGGTATGGCGGTAATTGCCGGCTTTCCAGCCAACCACGGACGCTGGTCCCGCTGGCTTGCCGACTGCTCTACACAGAGATCTGGCCTAACGCTTACCAGTTATTGGCACGCGTCAGACCAGTCCTCCTCTGTGGCCACCTGTGAGTGCTCGACAAGGTGCGGGCCTTCATCATCCTCTACTGCACTTGTAGGTGTAAACGTGGCTGGAGCCATGGATACTGCTGGCAGGCCGTGAAAAACATGCGGGCCTGAGAGAGCAGGCATGTCTTGCGCCATGGCTGAAAAGCCAGGAGACGGCGCCATGGAAGTGTGCAGGGTGTAAACCACCACACCATGGCCCGGACCAGCCGGTGTCATACCCTCGGCAAGCCGAGGTATACGGAAACGGAGGTCATCCACTCCAACCCGGGCCACCCTTTGAGCCGTGAACGCTATCCCTGCGGGAGTAGTTCCATGGAAAAAGCCCCCTCAAGGTGGTGCACGATCGTCCGTTTCCATGTCCATGGCTTCAACGGGTGAACCCAGCAGAAAATCCTCTTCCTCCTGGCCATCATACACCGCCTCTGGGCTAGCAAAGCGCGCTAACCCGGGCTGGCCAGGGAAGGTACTGTACCGTAAGAGGAAGCGGTACCTTTCGGGCGCGGACACTCTAGGCGCGAGCCTGTGTCCAGCATCACTGGTCCAAGATCAACCAATGAGGCAAGCCTCCAGCCGGGATCATTTAGACCTGCTTCAGGATCCATTGGCAGCAAATAATCACAAATATTTCCAAATATTTTAGTGCCATAAAGCATAACTAGAGTACCTGAGTCTTTAGCAAAGGCATACCACCACGTCCAGCTCTTGGAAGCTCCACCAGACAACCACTCTTCATCACCACTCACTTACTTATTTAAAGGGAAGGGTGGGACCAGAGGGCAGAACGACAAGCTCTGTCTTATAGGAGCCTATATCACTCTGGGCAGTCTTTTTTCCTAACATTTATAGGGAAATAGTGGAGACAAACCTCTTTAGATGTGAACAAACCTCCTTACAGAAACCTGTGGGCACAATCAGAGATATTAGCATTTTATGGCGCCAGATAATAAAGTTACAGGTTTTCTGAGCGTCTATAACATCTATACCATGTCACGGAAATAGGTGACACCATGTAATTAAGACAATTAAAACATAATTGTACTAGAGTTCACCTGGTAACTCGGTCCTGGCGTGGCCTCAGACAAATAAAACTGATCAGACATTATCTCTAGCACTCTAAAAAAGCTTTAGATATGAAAATTGAGCAAAACTTAGCAAGTGAATACAAAAACACAAGCATGTGATTCAGGCCAATAGTCAAGAAAGAGGCAGTGACAGTCTGCGCATGCGCGAGGTTGGGGCCGACATCCGGCTGACTGTCACCTGTCTACCTGCCCAATAAGGGCACCTATCTTTTTTAATCTGGGGTTATTGATTGAAGGTCGATATTTAGGAAATATGATAGTGTTAGGGAGGTAAGTATACCGGTATCTCTTGATGTGAAAACGGGTTGTGTCAGAAATCTTTGCATAGCCTTTGCGCAACTTGATGTAGTGGAGAATTCACTTGACATCTTGCAAAGTCCAATAAAATTTTGAGTGGAGGACCATGCCAATGAGACATCTGATGTCTCACAAAGCTGTGAACCTGGTGCAATATTGCAAAATATGTTCTGTTGTCACTGGCATATGCAGAGATCAGTTTCTCTGACTGTGAGCTTTTGATGGAGATGGTGTCTCTGCTTATGATGTCCTGTTCTTAGATGAACAAAATCACTTGTCATCTTCAATTTAGTTAGCATTAGGCATCCTCTTTGTCATTGTTTTGGCGATTACTTTTCCATTTCTCTATTAAGGCAGTATTGATTGAGGCTTTGTCTTCACTGTATGAGATGTTGTTGTCAGTTTGTGTGAGATGTGCTCCTCCTTAGCAGACTTGTCACCAAGTTATTACTGGGTATATATCCACACATTTTTCGAAGAAAAGTGGGGATTGTGCCGTGTGTCTGTCTGTCTGTAATGAAAATTGATTGTAATGCAACTCCACCGAAACCGTGCGATGGGATTTGACCAAATTTGTTATGTGTGTTACCTATATGAGTGCGGAGTGCAAGAGCATGTCTACACTCGGCTCTGCCCCAAGGGGATGGGGATGGGTGAAAGGGTCAAATTTTAACACTCAGAAGTTGATTGTAACTCATCTCGTCCAAAATCGCTTGACAGAATTCAAACAAATTTGTTGAGTTACCCATCTGATTGTGGAGTGCAAGATATTTATTTACATCAGGCTCTATCACCATAGGGACTGGGGTATCACAAGGTCAAGAAATTGATTGCAACCCAACTCGTCCAAAACTGTTGGACAGAATTCAAGAAAATTTGGTGAGTTACTATATCAATGTGGAGTGGATGAGCACATTTACATTTGGCCCCGTACATTGGGGGTCAACAGATCAAGAAATTGATTGTAACGCAACTCCTCCGAAACCACTGGACAGAATTGAACCAAATATGATTGCTGAATGCAAGATGACATTTAGATTTGCTTCTGCCCCAGGGGTGGTGGTGGCGAGTCAAAAGGCCAAAGAGGTGAATATGAGGGCTTTGCGATGATGTGTCATCGACTGAGCAATCTAGTTCTGCATGTCCTAGTATCCATTGCAGGATTAATTCCTGTGTCTTTACGTGGTTCAATTAAGGCATAGGCTAGCTCATTCATCTCTGCACTGCTAGGATCAATTGAAAGCTTTCTCTTGAGAGTGATAATGACAACTTTGCAGTTGTGTACTTCATTTACTCTTAACAGCCTCTAGCATAGATCCCCTTTCAGCTTTGTAGTTAGTGGAGAACTTGCCTGTGGGGATAGCATTTGTTATTTTCCAGCCTGTTGTGAGCTCCACCTCCACAACTGTGAACTACCTCTGTTGCTGATCTAGCTATGCATATATCCATGTATCTTGACGATGACATTCATCCAGGATGTTCACTGTCACATGTTTCAGGGCTTAACTGAGTGATCTCCTTCGCTGTCTATTCCTGCCAAATTCTAAGGCTTCTCGTTCATATCCTGTGTAAGTCTTCTTCAGAATTCTAACATCAGCGACCCACTCTGTGCCAGCAAGTTTTCATGGAAGTGACATTAACCCTTTAACACTAATAGCCAAAAGAGCCTTCTGCAGTGCTCTTGAGAAATTGTCCATTTGCAGACCAAGAGAAAACTTTTTTTGAAAATTTACCACTGGAATGACTGGGTCAGTCGATCCTGGCTCGATAACCGAGCCAGCCATTCCAGTGGTAAATTTTCAAAAGTAGTTTTCTCTCGGTCTGAAAATGGACATTGAAATTTTCTTGAACAAGTTTGATGGTTAAAGGGTTAATTTCCATTATGGTTTTACATATTTAGGGCTGCTGTTTGCAAGTCAAACAATAATCAAAGGTAGGTTAGGCATCTCATCCTGATGAAGTCTTAGCCCATTTATGGTTGGCCCTTTTATTTATAAGCTTTGACTGTGCATTAAACTTTCATAATCCACCCTTGGACCAGTTGCTCAAATTATCCATTGCCTCCTGAAGTCATCGTATCTTGAATACATGTATATTCCTCTGAACATCATCTTGCTAGACCATCAGCGTGCATAGCCGATTTTACTCCTCTTTCATGTTTCATGTTCTTTACATATATTAGGAATAGGGTTGGCGATAAAATCCGTCCTTGAAGTACACCAAGGTATAGTTGTTTGATAGGTTGTTGAAATTTTCTTTGCAGCCTTTGCACAGTAAAGGATTAAATCTTCTTTTTGTATTTCAACGGCCTAGTCATATATATTTAATCATATGAACTAACCTTTTAACAGTCAATACTATATTGGAAAATTTACCTCTGGAATGACTGGCTCGATAACCAAGCTTAATAAAAAAAAATAATCCTCTGGATATTTTCTATAAAGTTTTCTTGAAGAGACTTGAGAGTTAAAGGGTTAATACTTTGATATCAAAAAGGCATGATATATTACAGTATCTATAATAAATGTAAAGGTAAAAGACTAACTTTTTCTCGTTAACATTAAGGCACTTACTTTCTGCGCTGATCTAGCGGAAGTTTAATATCATTCTGCATCCTATCAACAAAGAAAAAAAGATATATTACACGAGCGAATCTACAAAATTTATATCATATCTTCCAAGTGTCAGCCCAATCCACTCAGTGGTTCTGGAGAGGCCATTTTTGCAAAAGCTAGATCATCCAAGATGGCCGCCAAAGCATTTGGTCAATCAAGTTCCTTTAAATAAACCTGGTTCAGCTCTAGGCCTAGATGATATTTCTTGAGTTTTGAATCAATCCCTCAAGCAGTTTCAGAGAAGATTTTTAAAGACACTTCTAAAAGTCTGCCAAAATCCAAGCGGGCTGCCAGCCTAATTGGCCGATCAGCTTCCTTTGAACAAACATGGATCCCCATGCCCTATGGACACTTCCTGCCAAAATATAATTGAAATTGCCCCAGTGGCTCTTGAGAAGTTGTTTAAAGAAAAAGTGGATGAACAGATACCGGACAGTCGCCACGGCATAAGCTCTGTTGGCCATTCTGGCTAGGTGAGCTAACAATGTTTGTCACAGAGGAAACTTCAAAAGCTTTATCTTGGTATAATAAGGGAAAGATATACAAAGTTTCATTAAAATATCTTATACGGTTCAGTATGATAGGATGTTTACAAGATATTGTGGATGGATAGATGGACATACAGACACGGTGATTATTATAAGGTTTCCGTACCTTTGGTGTTGGTCCCTAAATTAACCCCTTAACACTCATATCAGCCAAAATCAGTTTTTGTAGTAGTCTTAAGAATGTCCATTTGCAGACCAAGAAGACTATTTCTGAAAATGTACCACTCAAATGACTGGCTCAATAACCGAACCAGTCATTCCAATGGTAAATTTTCAAAAACAGCCTTCTCTTGGTCTGCAAATGGACATTTTCTATGAGAAAATTTAAATTTTCTTGAACAAATTTGAATGTTAAATGGTTAAACAGGCAATACATGTATACAAACCTCACATTAACCAAATCTGCTGGGGTACCCACAAAACCGCCCATACAACCAGAAAAGCCAGCCAGCAGCACTTTCTGATAGAATGGGAACGCCTGGCCATCTTTTGTCAACTGTTTCTTTACGGTTTCATAAATGCCAAACCTTGTCATAGAGTATGTCATCTGAAAGTTAGACAAAAACATATTACTGTATTGTTAACATCCTAGAGCAAACATACATACTTATACAGTTACACATTGTAGGGCCTCCCATTCTTTTAGAATTACAATCTTGTTGCCACAGGCACATTCGGCTAACTGGCAGTCAAATGCAGCATTTTCATATTACTTAATACTATCAATTAGCCAATCGAATAAGAGGCCCAAGGGCCTGTGACGCTCACCTAGGCCATTAGCATTATTTGCATTTAAATATACATGATTCTTTACATTAAACAAGATGGCCACCGGAAAAACTGACCAATCAAAATACTGAATGCTTTCTGGAGCCTTAGTAACCGCCATAGGGTCATTTCAACCAAATATGTCAAGAAACTACGGTGTAGTAGCATTTTAACCATTTCCTGTAGATTTTTAATGAAATCTAACTCACTCAAAAAATTAATCAATCAAAATTCTGAAAAGACATTATAGAGCCTAGCACCATAGAATTCATCTAGCCAACTTTGGCTGAAATATGAGAAGTAGCTATGGAGGAGTAGCATTTTGACCATTTCTGGTAGATATTTCCCAAAATCTAAGATTTTCACCCAAAAAATGTATTAATCAAAATTCTGAATAGAACTTCTAGAGTCTACCACCATAGAATCCATCTAGCCAAATTTGCTTGAAATATGTCAAGCAGCTAAGGAGGAGTAGCATTTTGACAATTTCTGATAGATTTTTCATAAAATTTAAGATTTTCACCCAAAAAATTGATCAATCAAAATTCTGAATAGAAGTTTTAGAACCTATCACCATAGAATCCATCTAGTCAAATTTCTTTGAAATATATCAAACAGCTAAGGAGGAGTAGCATTTTGACCATTTCCGATAGATTTTTCATAAAATTTAAGATTTTCACCCAAAAAATTGATCAATCAAAATTCTGAATAGAAGTTTTAGAACCTATCACCATAGATTCCATCTAGCCAAATCTAGTTAAATATGTAAAGCGGCTATGGAGGAGTAGCATTTTGACCATTTCCAGTAAATTTTTCATAAGGTTAACCCTAACCCCAACCCAAAAAAAACTGACCAATCAAAATTCAGAAGTCTGAAGGGAACCAGCATAGGATCCTCCCAGCAAATATGGTTGAAATCGGTCAAACCGCTAAGGAGAAGCGATTTGATGGACGGACAATGGATGGCCACCATGGCATAAGCTCACTTGACCTTTTAGGCCAGGTGAGCTAATAATGGCGATGGCAAATATTAAAGTAAAATGGCGGCTCCGAAGATGATCGTCACTGACTTTTTCTAGATAGCTTCAGGAGAACTTTAAGGTATAGACGAACTAGGCACGGACTAGGGTGCCAGACTGTAGCATATTAGGACTAGAAAGTGTGAAAAACATTGCATGGCAGAGGCATGAACTCTAGGCTATAGAGTGCTCTTTTTGTTCCATATACGGTTAGTGTCAAAGACAAAACATGTTGATCATTTATAGCTCAGCCACACAACACCATCAGATTAATGAGATATAACAGAAATACAAGGGGTTGATAAGCTATGGCTTGAATCTGAGCTGATGTCCAGCTTCCTAGCTGTATTAGATGCCATTTTTGTCTATTCTGAAAATATGTGTGGCTTAATCTGAATCCATATGATGAATTTTATGGGGTGTCAAAATTTATATCCTTTAACAGAAATTTTAAGAGTGATAGAGTTCATGAAAATTTTTCTAATTCTTTTTAATTCATAAAACATGAAACTCTTATTTTCGAAGCCTGTATTGAAATCTAATTCTTCTAAAGTTGTGATCTCCTTTACCTAAGTGTAACATCACGTAGATATCACACTGGTTAATAGTTCTGTTATTCCCCATTTTAACTGACATATAAAATAAAATCAGGTTATCAGTTGAAGGACTGACTCGCCATAAAATCTGTTTAAGACAAACAGTGATAAGAAAAATACCACAAACCTGAGACTGGCTAATATCTAGGTAAACCAGCCTGAGTGACAAGAGTGTCAGATCGAGAGTACACTTAGAGCCTTCACTTAACCCGATTATTCATTCCTGAACTGGACAACATTTTATAGCAATAAAATATTCAACCATATTTATCTCTTCAATGGTCAAGCCAACAAAAACTATTCATTGCAGTGGTTCTGAGAAATGTCCATTTGGACGCAAACGTGCCAACAACAATATTTTTGCATATTTATGACTGGAATGACTGGCTCAGTTATCGACCCAGTGATTAGAGAGATATCCATAGAGTCAGAATTTGATCCCATCCAAGTTTTTCAATTTTTGTGTTAACTTTTTTGGTGTGTTAAAATTTGACTTGAGTCAAATTTTAACAGTAGTCAGTAGTTTCTAAAATAAGGTCTGCACGCTCATACATGCTCGCTTGCTTATACACACGTGCTCGCACACACACGCTCGCTTGCTTATACACACATGTGCTCACGCGCTCACACACACACACACACACACCACACGTGCACACACATCCTTTCTCTTATGGGGGTGAAGGAAACAGACCTGTCTCAGTAATGAGGCTGTAAGGCCATTGTAGAGCCCTCTTACTCCATCACCTTTCACAACCTTCACAGCCATCTGTGACATTGACAGCGTGGCTTGCTGTTGAGTTTGCAAATGCACCTAACAAAGAAAAGATTTATAATCATACATTAACACTATAAGCTATAAATTCTTTCACGAAAGTTTCCATTTTTTCAAAGAAAAGGTCCATTTGCAGACCAAGAAGACATTTTTGAAAATTTTACCACTGAAATGACTTGCTCGGTTATCAAGTTATTACAGTTGTAAATTTTCAAAAATTGTTTTCTTGGTCTGCAAATGGACATTTTCTTTGAAAAAATTGAATGCAAATGGACATTCCTAAAGACCAAAATTCCAATATTGGCTGAACATTTCCAGACCAAGAGAAGACTATATTTGATAGTTTATCACTTGAATCGCAAATGGACAATCATCAAGACCACTACAGAGGATGGTTTTGACCGGTTTGACCGAGCTTAGGCAGTAAAGGGTTAATGATCAACCGTCATATCGTTGCGCAGCCCATGGCATAATCTATATGCTTGTATTAAACCTTTCACCAATAAATTCCGCTATCACAATCTCAGGGCAAACTAACAGGAAATCTGTCGAATATTTTGAAAGTACTAAGATTGGAAATTTATTGCTGTCTTAGGCAACAATGGCTTATAGTAATGTTAATTGCAAGATATTCAACAGAATATGCTATAATTCGTAAAGAATTTACTTTATTAGTGATTTGCCACTGAAGGTGTTAACCATTTCATGGTCAGCCCTGTCCAAAACAGCTTCTGCAATAGTCTTGAGGAATGTTTATTTGTAATTAACTCAAGACAAAACTATTTTTGTAAATTTATCACTGAAATGCTTGGCTCCATAAACGAGCTATCATTTCAGTGATAAATTTTCAAAATACTTTTGTCCTGCAAATGAACACTGACTAAGAAAAAACCCCACAATTTTCTTGACCGATCTTGACCATTAATTAACGTTGAAGAGTTAAGCGACTGTTTGTGTTCAGTCAACACTTTATCTTGCAAGTTATTGGATGCTTCATGAGTTGGTCATGCAAGACAGGTAGGATTGTGCCTGAAAGTAGCTACAGGTACATGTAATATATTGGGATATATATATATATATATATACGTTAGTTCATAATATATGACTATTAGTGCAGCGGCCAGGAGTGGTTTCTGGTTGGGTACCCCTGTGCCCATCTTAGAACAAACCACAACCTATATTTCTCATGTCTCTGATGCATGGCATTGATGAAATGCATGGTTGTGTTACAATATTTCATGTTTTTAAGTGTTTTCTGGTGATGATTCCATGGTACCTGTTATCGCTATGTAGACAATACCGATAAATATTCAAAATGGCATATCTTCTTTATTTAAGTACAAACACATAGACAATTGGACTCAAAATAACCGTCTTGCTGTTCCCCACATCTGAGAACCAGTACTGAATATTTTACTGACCATCTTCATATTGCTTTACACAAACTTAACTAAGAACAATGCGATTTTCTACTATATAATCATCGTGAAATATGAAATGATGAAAACACGTGCTATGTTATTAATATTAAATATACAAATCTGTCTGCATTCTTATATTTACAAATCTCTGGACATTGATATCTAGAATATTCACTCTTGACCATGGATATTGAGGCACCTGTAATGAAATGTCGCAAATTTGATGCAGGTCATTGTATTATATGCTTCAGCCACGCAACTCGAATAAAGAACCTGTTGTTAGCAACCCAACATCAGATGACTTGCGTGTAATCATACATGCAGCTAGCCACCTGCGGAAAATGAGGTTTTTAAGCACTGTGTCCATTGCAAGCAAACATGTAGTTTTCTTTATTGATTGACAGAAACTGACCAGCAGCCTGGAACCTCTGCACATAGAAGTCTCAGTAGGACAGAAACAGCTGGGTTTGATATCAGAAAAGATTGCTTTATCTGTAGCGAATCCAACAAGAGAGGCGAAATGTAACGACGGGCACAGGAAAGACGAATCTAGATAAAGTTCTGGCAGCTGCAGAGGAAAGAGGAGACAGCCAAATCAATCGCTGTATGATAAAACTTTGGAGGACCTCGCCAAACAGTTGCA
Organism: Chaetoderma sp. LZ-2023a; assembly: GCA_034401795.1. Taxonomy (NCBI): domain Eukaryota; kingdom Metazoa; phylum Mollusca; class Caudofoveata; order Chaetodermatida; family Chaetodermatidae; genus Chaetoderma; species Chaetoderma sp. LZ-2023a. The sequence goes on from CM067372.1 coordinate 114,059,641, forward strand.
TCAAACTGTTTTTTTCAAGACCCACAGCAGTGACTACACTTAGCAGGTTGAGATCACAGTTCGTCAAAGTACTAGCTGAACATGGTGTAAGTAATGTAGACCAGTATAAATCATGGAAATAAAAGAGATAAAACCACTATTCTGGCAACCAATTGGTTTGTCTGAAATTTCAAGGGCAAATTGACCTTATTATCTTCTTCTGTGCTTGCAGCAGGTGATGGGCTAAAGAAAGCACGTTCCCTACGGGACATGATTGGTGGCAATGAGACAGAATCTCCTGAACCCACAAATGTGACATCATTTAATGGGCTGGAAATATTGCATATTGCGGTTGCTATCCTGGAGGAAACACATGGCAGACATCCATGATTCGTCGAGTGTGTACGTTTCAGCTGAACAATTAGGTATTGACCATTGTGCCGACTATTCTCCCAATATAATGCATGACTTTGTGTAGTGATGTCTAAGCAATATGTCTTATATGAATGTCACAAACTGTAGCGATGAAGGTGTGCCTAAAAATGATCGTAAAGTGACTGCCATATGCCACGATACCATATCAAAGAGTCAGCAAGTACGTTCTGCTATAACATTGGGTTTAGCATCATGACTTTGGGAGAAACAGGTGATTGGTGTTCTCTTTTCTCTCGGACATTGTGTTTCATATGGCGAAGTTCAATGCTTTCTTTACATCTGTGGCTGTTGATCAGGAAGGCCAGGTTGATAGCGTTCAGATCCCACAAGGGCGAGAGCATAAAACTCAAACTGACAAGACCAATTTCATATTCACACCGTCACAGATGAGCTGGTAAACATAGCAACAGGGCAGCTTGCATCACAAGAAGCAGCCAAAAAATCGGGAAATTATTAGATGCCGAGTTGCATAATAAGACATTTGTTGAAAAATGACTTCTCGAGGACAATACAATCAGTTGCTGGGAACCAGATCATCGATCAAAGACACAAAACTTTTGAAAGTATGTGCAAACCTCTCAAGTCCGGAAATATTGATAAGACCATGATTGACTCTGAAATACTGTTACGACGACTGTTGGCTGTGTCACAACAGCGAGATGTCAGCCTCGACCAAGTGTTAGCCCTTGAATTAGCTGCTGCGTCATTAGCTCCCTTCAACAATGATGGAACCATGAGGAAGACAGGCAAAGTTGACTTAGCTACGGTCTTAGAAGCTCACTGCAGTGTAGTCTATGTATTGTTTCATATTGACCAAGATGACACCGCAAACATCTTAGATGGAAAGGCATTTCTTCTGACACTCGATGAAATGCATTTCAACAGATTTGATGATCTTGGATGCAGAGTGCTACAGAGGATCCAAATATTGATGATGGCTGTGACCTGAAGTTGGTTCAGTGACAATAGTATTCGTTAGATATGATAATGCCAACTCTATTAAGCAGATGCTATGAGAACGATGTACATGTGGCGATACAGCCTCCATGCTATGTCATCCAAGGAAGTCGCAGAGTCCCAAACTACAAACAATTCCTCAGAAATACCAGAAACAAAGCAGCTCAGACAGAGTTCCTCTGTGATTGACAGAGTAACTGAATGCTGAATTGCCCACATGTTCTTGAGGAAGATCAATCAGTTGTTCTGGCTGGAGAGCACGAAGATGGACAAATAGTCAACGTTGTCCAGCACAGTGGTGTCAAAGAGTCCTGAACTACTTAGTACGCACTAAGAGGCAGACATGAGGATATTACTGCACGTCATACGCACTAAGAGGCAGACATGAGGATATTAATGCACGTCATACGCACTAAGAGGCAGACATGAGGATATTACTGCACGTCATACGCACTAAGAGGCAGACATGAGGATATTACTGCACGTCATACGCACTAAGAGGCAGACATGAGGATATCACTGCACGTCATACGCACTAAGAGGCAGACATGAGGATATTACTGCACGTCATACGCACTAAGAGGCAGACATGAGGATATTACTGTACGTCATACGCACTAAGAGGCAGACATGAGGATATTACTGCACGTTATATGCACTAAGAGGCAGACATGAGGATATTACTGCACGTCATACGCACTAAGAGGCAGACATGAGGATATTACTGCACATCATACGCACTAACAGGCAGACATGAGGATATTACTGCACGTCATACGCACTAAGAGGCAGACATGAGGATATTACTGCACGTCATACGCACTAAGAGGCAGACATGAGGATATTACTGCACGTCATACGCACTAAGAGGCAGACATGAGGATATTCCTGCACGTCATATGCACTAAGAGGCAGACATGAGGATATTACTGCACGTCATACGCACTAAGAGGCAGGCATGAGGATATTACTGCACGTCATACGCACTAAGAGGCAGACATGAGGATATTACTGCACGTCATACGCACTAAGAGGCAGACATGAAGATATTACTGTACGTCATACGCACTAAGAGGCAGACATGAGGATATTACTGCACGTCATACGCACTAAGAGGCAGACATGAGGATATTACTGCACGTCATCACACTATAGCTAAGAGTTATTCGAGCACTATTGTATGATGCAATGACACAGACGTCCATGCATTGTTAATAAACTATTGTACCTAGGGCATGTTCAGCAGGAGTGCTACACATATGCATGCAGGACACGCTAGCAAAGTTACTAATCTTCAGTCAACAATATAACTGCACAGATTGGAGAAATGTGTCCCTGTGTTTGCCAGCAGAGCATGCTTTAAGTGGATGTGACTAAAATCATCTTTGATCAAGTTAGGAGAGCGTACAGAATACACAAAGCTCAAGCAGAACGTCCATGATTTATTACAATTACGAAGGCTAGGACAGTCATGTGACATATCAGTTATATTTCCAACCCTACATTTGCATGGATCCAAGCAAGAGCCATATGATTCCCTGGATCAGGTGGGTTATGCTTATGTATGTCTCTCTTCCCACTGACAGATGATGCCTTCAGACAACATGTTTGGCGTGCAAATTATCACGTTGCGATATGGATTAATGTCTTTTGGCAACCAGATGGCAACATGTGGGTCGTGGACAGTGAATATCTCCCTTTTGTGACATCAAAAGCCATTTTAACAGCAGACCTGTTATAGGTGGGTTTCATTAATCATGCCAAAAATACATACATACTGTATATCACTATTAATTTGTTATGTATAAACAATTAATACCATATATAAGAGGAATCAATGTTCTTTCAAATCACCCCAGTGATCATGATTGTAATGGAACATAATTTGCTTAAAACACCAAATTAAGAGTGATGTACAGCAAAACCTGTCTATAGCGACCATATACTATTGAGCTACAATACATGGTGGTTCTTTTAGACATGTGGTCATATGTCCACCTTACTTAAATAACCAACATTTAGCGATCCCAAAAGCAATTTTCATAGCAGACTAAATTGTAATAATTGACAACTACTTAATACTACTGCATAATGCTATATGTTTTACAGCAGCATTGTGGGTTTTTGGCCTTACTATTGTAGTTCCTTAAGACAGGTTATTGTAGGACCCACTGGTCTTCAATAACTACTGTTTTGTGATCCCAAAATCAATTTGTATAGTACATTGACATAATAAGCGACCATTTATCTTTTTTAACCATTTTTGTTGCTCCATACTGTGCCTGTTAAATAGGCAGGTTAGACAAAACTATTACGGCAGAAATACATACATACTGTATATATCGCTCTTAATTTGTTGTTGAATATAAATGTACATATAAAAACAATTAATACATATATAAGAGGAAAATATCTTCTTTCAGATGACACCAAATGCTTTATCCTATGATAACAAATAATATATCTGTGCCACCTTTTGCATGTGATGTCGAAATACAACTGGTCGAAAGCCGATTAATACGTATTTAACAGTACATCTGAAAAAGGCCATGGCAATATATGAAAAACACATTTTATTTTGACACAACCATCCTTTTCTCATTTTACAATACATAACTCTTCAAAAATAGTTTGTCTTTTGTTCTAAGATAGGTAGGGGGTACTCCCATTTTTAGGCTCCTTTTGAGATTTGGCAGGTGCACTATATAGAGGTCATACTGTCATAGATATCACAAAATTTACAATTCAACCCACTGATGGTACAACAGCACATCAGTGTTACACTGACTGATGGTATATTGGTGAAAATCTTGGCATTATGCATTTCCAAATGCAAACCTAGATTTGTATCAAGATCACAATGACCTTGACATCAGAAGTCTGAATGTTTTGTGCAGCTCCGACTGGTTGAGTTAACTGAATGGCTGCTGCTGAGTGAATGCTTAGTTCCAATAATTTGGCTAATTCTGAAAAAACCCAATAAACTAAGCAGAAGAATCTACCGGTACTGTTCGTCTACATTTTATTTTTATACAAGTCAAATGGTTCAATGACCATGACCGTTGACCTCAATATCACTGTGCTTCATCCTCTTGATACTAGGAAGCATGTGTCCAAGTTTAGTCCCAATAAGGTGATGGTCATTATACCATTTGACTTGGATAAAATGCATTCAGACTTCTGAGGTCAAGGTCATTGTTAATTTGATACAAATCCAGATTTGCATTTAAAAATGCATATGCCAAGATTTTTTTTGAGGGGCCCAAAGGCAAGAGCGACTAAGGCAATTTGATATTTGGGGCCTATTCGATTATGCTGAAACTGGTTTCGTTTTTACAAAACTGGTTTGTAGTTTCAATACTCTGATAAAGGAATACAGTTTCGAGTAAAACTGAAACTTGTTGATAGGTTTCAACAAGAGGCCCTGTGACACTCACCTGGACCATTAGCATTTGAAGCATTTGCATTTAAATATACATGATGGAATAAAGATTTTCAAAAGAAAAATCTACCAATCAAAATTCTGAATGGAAGTTCTGGGGCTTATGATCATAGGATCAATTTAGCCAAGTTTGGTTGAAATTGCTCAAAGTAGTAAGGAAAACAAGCAATTTGACAATTTCCAGTAAATTTGTAATAAAATGTAAGTTTTACCAAAAAAAATTTGATGAATCAAAATTCTGCATGCATGTCTAGAGCCTATGATCATAGGATCCTTTTGGCCATATTTGCTTGAAATCAGTTAAGTTGACAAGCGGAAGAAGCAGTATGACAATTTCCAGTAAATTTGTCATAAAATCTAAAATTTTCACCCAAAAAATAGCTCAATCAATATTCTGAATTGAAGTTCTGGAGCTTACCACCGTAGAATCCATCTAACCAAATTTGGTTGAAATATGTCAAGCAGCTATGGAGGAGTAGCATTTTGACCATTTCTGGTAAATTTGTCATAAAATCTAGGATTTCGACCCAAAAAATTGATGAATCAAAATGCTGAATGGAGGTTCTAGAGCCCATCACGACAGGATCCTTTCAACTAAATTTGGTTGAAATCGCTCAGAATGGTAACGAGAAGAAGCAATTTGTAATTTCAAGTAAATTTTTCATAAAATCTAAGATTTTCACCCAAAAGATTGATGTATCAAAATTCCAAATGGAACTCGGATCCTATAACCATATGATCCTTTCAGCCAAATTTGGGTAAAATCGTTCAGAATGGTAAGGAGAAGAAGCAATTTAACAAATTCTGGTACATTTTTCATAAAATCTAAGGTTTTCACCCAAAAAAGTGATGAATCAAAATTCCGATTGGACTTCTGGAGCCTACCACACCATAGGGGCCTTTCAGCCAAATTTGGTTGAAATAGCTCAAAATGGTAAGAAGCAATTTGACAATTTCCAGGACATTTTTCATAAAATCTAAGATTGTCACCCAAAATATTTATGAATCAAAATTCCAAATGGAGGTTCTAGAGCCTATGGCATTTAGTATCCTTTCAGCCAAATTTGGTTGTAATCTGTCAAAATGGTAAGGAGACATTTTGATAATTTCCGGTAAATTTGTAATAAAATCTAAGATTATGACCCAAAAAATTGAAGAATCAAAATTCTGAATGGATGTTCTGGAGCCTACGACCATAGGGTACTTCCAGCCAAATTTGGTTGAAATCGGCCAAGTGGTTAATGAGGAGTAGTGTTTTAAAGCAAAAGTTGATGGATGGATGACGGATGGACGACGGAGTCGCCACGGCATAAGCACACTGGGCCCATAAGGCTAGGTGAGCTAATAATATAAATGAACAGCTGCATGAAACTGGTTCTATAAATCAATACATAGTTTCAAAGAACTGAGACCTTTTTTCGGTTTCAGAATGGCTCTCTGAAAAGTGATTAATATTATGGAATTTGAAGGCGAGAGAATTGAAAACTTTGTGAAAATACTGATTGTAGAAAGCTTAGCACGGGAATTATGACATGGGCACTTCTATATGCAATAACTGCTGGCATTACGCTGCCATACTGATTATCTGCTGATTATCGAATGAACAGTTTTACGAAACCACAAGAAACCGAAACTGCGAAACCTGCCTCCGAGATAGTTTCACAGTTTCTCAAAACCAGTTTCAGTTTCCCATAAATGAATTGAAATTTTCTGAAACCAGTTTTGGTTTTTTGATAATCGAATATGGCCTTGGTTGATACATAATATACATGCATACTAAGCAGAGTTTGCCTTTCATGATGCTTAACTCTTGCATCAATAAATTCCCATATCTCAATTTCACGGCGAACAAACAGGAAATCTGAATTGGATATTTTGAAATTAATATGGCTGGAACCCTTTGCTGCAGATTTCCAGTCATATTAATTATTATGTGATGCGACCTGTGCGTGCGTGTGTGTGTGTGCAAGTGAGTGAGCGAGCGTGCGTACATTAGCCATCTATGCACTTATCGATTGTAACATATCTCCTTCTAGACCATTTAAGATAGAAACTTGAAACCTTGGGGATGATTATACCTATGAGCAAGGATGTGCATGACACTTTTGGAATTTTGTTCTGACCCCCGGGGCTGGGCCCAGGGGTTAAAAGGTCAAAATTGGCCAGTAATTATCGATTGTAATGCAACTCCTCCTAGGCCATTTCAGATAGAAACTTGAAACTTTGGGGATGATTGCACATATGGACAGGGATGTACATTACACTTTTGGTATGCCCCCAGGGGTATGACCCTGGGGGTGGGAAATCTGGGGTAAAAAGTTTTCCAAAGGTGTCATGTCACATATCATTTTCAAGCCAATGATGAGTAGACTACAGTACAAGGAATTATTTTGATCTTGGATCAAACTGAGGGTAGGGGGTGGGGTCAAAATTGGGCACCAATCGATTACAACGCAACTTCTCCTAGACGATTTCACATAGAAACTTGAAACTTTGGGTATGATTACACATATGGCCAGGGATGTGGATGGCACTTTTGAAATTTTGTTATAACCCCCAGGGGTGGGCTCAGGGGGTGAGGACTGTGGGTCAAAAATTAAATTTATCCAACAGTGGTCATGTCACATTTCATTTTGAAGCCCATGAGTAGTAAAACTACAGTACAAGGAATTATTTTCATCTTGGGTCAAACTGAGGGTAGGGTAGATAGAAATTTGTGGGGATAATTACTATGAACTACATTTCAAGGAATTTATTGTGTTTTGGGTCAAAGTGAGGGTAAAGCTCGAAGTAGTGAGTGCGTGGGGATTTGCGATGCCATGCCATCGACTGTCAAGAATTTACTTTTTCAGGGTTTTGTCATTAAAAGTGTTAAATAATGAGTGCCGTATATCAATTGTCAAATATCTGTACTTCATGATGCTGATCATGAAGTGGTGAGTGTGTTGTGATTTGCGATGGCATGCCACCGACTGCATTCTAGTTTTATAGCAAAGGGACAAATCAACTGTTCTCTTTTAATCAGGGCCATTAAATTCTATTTTCGAAATCCAAAGAGGTAGGTTGAAATTGTCCAATAAAGCGCATACATATGTAATTTGCTTTTAAATCATTTGAAATAGTAGATTAAGTCGTGTCAGGTATTTAAAATCAAGAATTCCCTGACTTTATTGGGAATAGTTTTGGGAGTCTATGCATGAAATTTTGGAGCAGAATATTCTCAGACTTCCACTAATGGAAACCTTGCGTTTGATTACCAGATTTTACCAATCACATAAAATCTTCAAAACCAAACCATGCTGCCTAAGGCACCAACGGCTCCTAGTCAAATTAATTTCAAAATATTCAACGTTTTTCCTGTATGGTTGCCTTGAAAATGAGACATGAGGAATTCATTGATGGAAGGGTTAGACAAGAGGTCCAAGGGCCTTGACGTTCGGCTTCCTGACACTTAACCCTCAAATTTGTTCAAGAAAAATTCAACTTTCTCATAGAAAATATCCATTTGCAGACCAGGAGAAGAGTATTTTTTTTAATTTACCACTGGAATGACTGGTTCCATTATCGAGCCAGTCATTCTAGTGATAAATATTTAAAAATAGGCTTCTCTTGGTATGCAAATGGACATTTCTCAAGACGACTACAGAAGCCGTTTTTTGGCTGATATATATTTTGAGTCTACATACGCATGACTTAATTCTAAAGGCATTTTAACATGTTAGTCTAAATAGCGAAAAATAATTCAAAATATATTGGCTTAAAGGATAACTAATCCCATCTCTTGATAGCTATTCAGGTGATCTAACACGCCGGTCATAAACTATCCAGGTAATTTTAAGCTTTTCTCACGCCACTAAGGAAAGATATTCAGGATTTAGTAGTTAAATGTTGGTAGAGTTCTACACCCTATGATGGCTGTCATGATTTACTTTTCAACTAATCAGAAAAATCCTAGTGTGTTTGCCTCGGTATATACGCTCTGTCATGGAGGCTCCAGCTATAGTTTGGCAATGTGGTATAAAAGCAACCCTACAGGTAAGCTGTTGAATATTTTGAAACCAATTTAATTGGAAGTTGTTGCTGCCATAGGCAGCAACAACTTCCAGTCAAATTAGTTTCAAAATATTCAATGGGATGATCATTACATAATAAAGAATGTGATGCTTTGGAGCTGACATGACATCATGCACAACAGCTTGAGGACACAAAATGGTGTCGATCACTGCTCAACATTTACTCGATATTACAAAACTGATAATTGCGATACAGATCAGGGAATGTGATAGGATATGAATGATATGGAATCTATAAACCATATTCTATCAGTGCAATACAACATTTGAGATGAGATTAGCATCGCTTTAAAGGGAATCACCAGACCCCCTATACTACTTTATACAAAATTAATCTAGAGGCCGTAATGTTTTTAAAGATAGAATTATAAGCTCTGTGCTCACATTAGAAGTAGATATATTTGTTAGTTAAATATGTGAAACGTTAGCCAAATTTCTATTCGAGAATTAGGTTATGATGTCATACGTTGAATGTTTTTCTCGAAACATGACAAACCATTTACTGACATAATTTAGAAGATAGATTACTGGATCAATTGCTGCCATTTTGCAATCGGATTGCACATTATTGCACATTTGTACGCATGTACAAGGAGTACAAGAAGATCACCAAACTGAACTCAACCACAGAAGAGAAGAGGTTTTCCTAAAACCTCCAAACTATAACAGAGCTCATTACCAAGAAAACACATTTGTTAAAATTGTCAAAATGTTGGGCATGAGATGCTAGGCAACAATGCATGCACGGTCATTCTTTGATTCACAATCATTATGGAAGCTGAAGGCAAAAAAATAGACGATGGGTGCAATATGTATCAAATACATTTAATATTACGTTTCTACATTTTCAAAATGTTGTGCGATGTGCAACAGAAATCCAATTATGGCAAGGGCTGCGCAAACACAAACTGTCATAAAAACCTACAGATATGAATAGAAGTTAAAATATTCTGCTTCAGGCAATCTGTTTGACATATTTCTAATCCTGCTTGAATGATCCTACAGAAGTTCATTATATCATCTGGAGTCAACGGGGTCACCTTCAAAATATTATAACATCACGTTCGCAATCTATATTTATTCTGAGATATGTTTCTGAGATATGTTTGTCAGTAAAAGTTTAAATTCTATTTCATTTTATAAAACAATACCCCTAACCTAGATAGCATCCTGAAATCCTAAAGATAAAGCGCTTGAAAATATACAGATAAACCTTTAGAATAGCTTTAACACAATTTGATGGAAGTTACTCAGTTAGCTTTTAACAACATTGTTAGTAATTGACCTCTCGTATTTATATCTTTCAGCAAAATAATTAAGCATAGTATTTGCTTCGAGTTAAAAATCCTCTCACATACTAAAACAGAATTAATATTTTGGAATGTTTACAGTAAAGACATTATTGTATGGGATGTAATGAATTTGAGGGGGTGGTGGTGGTGTTACTTTGTGAATAGTGAGTGCCAAGGTCGTCCATATAAACATAATGGAGGAATCCCGTTCTAGCAATACCCCATCTAAACTGGGTGCTATCCAGTCAAATTACTTTCAAAATATTCAACAAAATGTTTAATAAATAGTAAGACATACAATTCGTCCAACTTGTCGGACTATTAAGCATTTGTGACAGACTATATCGAGTCATCCATGCCCAGGGTTAGAAATAAATGAAAAGATGTAGTTGCCCGCAGGGCAACCGACGGGCAATCGATGATGTCATTTCATGCTAGGGTTGCACGATTATTCAATTTTCATAATCGCGATCATTTAAAAAAAATAATCGCAATCATATGATTAATCATGAACTATGTCAACTACGGCAATGCTGCTTCGAGGACGTTATTATGCTACTGCAGATTGTAAGATTATGGGTTAGGCACATGGGTATACATACATGGACAGAATATGCCAGTTGCTGATTGCAAACAAAGGCATGTAGCAAGATTTTTCTAGACGGAAAACAGAAGGTACCGTAATTGTAGCCTATGTTCTAATAGAAGCCCACCCCCTAACTTTGACATATGAGCTCCAATGATTTCTTAGCAGTTTCAAAACGGCAAAACTCTGTATTAGAAGCCCACCCCATAACTCAGCAGATTGTATAGGAAAATTTGTAAGAATAGCGTGTATAATAATAACAATCGTGTCACAGGGTGTGTCTACATGTACTTCAGACTGATCTCTGCCCTGATACATTTCCGGCCCCTCTAGAAGTCAATACAGGCCTCGGATTTGTAAATCTCGACCACCTATTAGATTAATACTAATAGTAGGCCATGTATGTTCAAGATATAATAAAGTTTATTCCACACTTTTGTAGCCAAAATGTGCTTAAAACAGCCTTGGCGTGATTAAATAGCTTCCTTATAAATATATTTTAAGACCAAATTTATGTACCAAACAAGTACGGACGAAAATGCGCATCAATTTTGTAACGACGATCAACATTAAATGATCCAAATTGAATTATTACGAACAACAATATAGACGGCTTCTTAAGTTGGCGAGCCAGTGGCTCTTTTGCGATGGGAGACCGTGTGTTCTCGCGAGATATTATACGCTAACGGGAGTTTATCAAACGGGTACCTGTTATTCAGATCAGTAAAATACTCAGTTCCTATCGCGTAATGATAATATATAGAAATTCCCGAGTTCCGAGTCCCCGATTCCAGAATATTTATATCTGAGTACTCACTCTAAAATGAACTCTTCAACTGGAGGCGAATCACGTGATTTGTATTTTTTTCGCGACGCCATTTTATATCAAATTGTGAATTAATTTTGATTTAATAAACGAACTTTATTAAAGGATACGCAATATTTAGGCGCTCAAATCAAATAATTTCACTTCCCCAGTGATGTTTTGAGGTATACATTAAACATAGGCGGTGAGAATTTTTACGGGAGAAAATGCGTTGAATTTCTGTGGTATCAGTTACAGAACTTTTTTGGGAAAACCGTTAGCGCATAGCTATTCAGAGAATGGCAAACGCGGGATAAGCGTGTGTGATTACAACAACAATGACAAATAGCGACCAAGTGAACAATCTTTATTCATTTAAAACTAATCACGAGTCAGTACAAACAAATCAGTTATTTATTTAGTTTATTTAATGATTCACACATTTGGCTGATAGCCGGATGTTTGTTTCCATGATTGGTAACGCGAGCAGAGTTTCACGAGCGTAAAAGTGTCTTGACAAAAATTTCAACATGCCGATTATACAATTATTTCATTTTATAATCGTTCACTATCATTTTGAATTATATAATCGCGATTAATCGAATAATCGAAAAATCGTGCAACCCTATTTCATGCATTTTCAGATTGCCCACCACAGATTAAGGTTCAACTTATATGTTAAGCTAAATGACAAAGAAAATTAGAATCACTTGCTTTGTCAAGTAAATTCTGAAGAATGGCCACAATTATTCAGAAATTGCATTAAGCATACTGAACATTATTCTTTCTAATAATTAAATAAATAAATGACTTAAAACGAAGAGTTAGTCAGTAGGTACATGTATAAAGAACACATACATAGTAAGTACTATTAGTCTGAGTATTTATCATGGTTGCCCTGTGTACCATTAACAGCCAATGTTTAGTTGCCTCTTTGAAAATCAGGTTGCCCAGGGCAACAGGGCAAATGGGCATTTCGATCCCTGATGATGTAATTGATTATGACGTCAGCCTACATGTGACATAGTTGATTGTATGATATCATATGATTGACTGAGACTGGATTCCTCTATTAGGCCATCCATAAAAAAAGATTTTGCTTCCTGCAAACCGGGTGGGGAAAAACGAATTCAGTAAATTTATTTTTTCCCAATTATTAATTTATTTTAAAAAGGTCATATATATATTTGTTTTTCAGATATTTGACTAGATGTCCACTAAATATGGTTGCCATTGGCAAATTTGTCATGAAAAAGCAAAAGGAATTCACATTGCATACAAATGGCATTAAAAACATTGCAATTTGTATAGTTTGACAATTGTATGCATGTTTTAACATTTCTGCTGGGTAGAAAAATTCTTTTATTCCTGGCTGGGTGAAGAGAAAAATCTCACCCGGGAGGTTTACAGGAAACAAAACTATTTTTTATTTTGGCCTTAGCACTTATCACATGACAAGCATGCCCATATCATATGATCATATGATGATAAACGTAAACTATATCCTACCAACAGTCTGATTATCCAATGTTTAGTTTTCACATTTTCAGCGATAGAGGAATCCAGTTTATCGATCAATCATATGATGTCATAATCAACTATGTCACATGTAGACTGATGTCATAATCAATTATGTCATGACATGACTTAGTCTGTTATAAATGCTTAATAGTCTGTCGAGTTGTACGAATTGTATCTCTTTACTATTTAATAAACATTCTGATGAATATTTTGAAACTAATTTGACTGGGTGCTGACAACACCCAATGAAATTAGTTTCAAGATATTCTCCAGCTTATCTGTATAGTTTTCTGATAATTGAGATTCAGAGAGTGCAGGGATCAATCGATACCAACACGGGCAAAGTGTGGGTAGAGCTTCGCTGGCCTGCTGCACAGTAAGTGGCAATTGTGTTAGCATCTAACTTTAAAAATAAATTTCTGAATTTACTATGTATTTTTTTTTTTTCTGATAGGATAATATCTACTGATAGTAAAAATGTTAAAGAAAAGATAACTTTTGGTCTAAAAAAGCACTTTCATAATTTTCTTAGAACCGCCATAGATCAGGGGACATCATGACATAAGATCAGTTTCTCCTGTCTGGAATGAAAACCAAGGGTCTAGAGTAACCCAGTATTTGCCTTAATTTCTGAGATATACCTAATTTGTCAATATTATATGACTCGTACGCTAAATAACTTCATTAAGTGAGTTTCTCGCATGTACATGTACACATAGGAAACACGTTATTACGGGAAAATCAACTCTCCTGTTGTTGATAACTCAAAGATATAATTTATTGTAATCTATAAGTAATTAAAAGTAGAATATACAAGTAATTACCAAACATATCTGCATCTAATCTCTTTAAACTTTAACAAGAAATGTAGTTAATTCCAATGTCAGGGCAAGGGGACAGACATTACAAGATTTGAAAATTTGGGACGGACCTTACACAAAGTTACACATCCAATAATTTTCAATGGCAAAATTAGTGTACATTTAAAAGCATATCAGTATCATTCAAAGTGTCAATATCAACATATGTAACTCAATCCACAATGTTTGACAAATAAACATGAGTTAACGCACAAATACAGTAGCAACCAAATTATGCAACTTTACACTTAAGAACTACAAGTATCAATAAACCAACTAGATTGCACAATCAATGATGCATCATCACAAATCCCCACGTTCACCGCTTTGAAATTTTGACCCCCCACAAACCAACCCCTGGGGACTGAGTGAAATGTAAATGTTCTTTTTCACTCCACAATCATATAGGTAACGGACAACCAAATTTGGTTGAACTCCGTCCAGCAGTGTTAGAGGAGTTGCATTACAATCAATTTCATGACCTTTTGACCCCATCCACCACCACCGTGTGGGCAGGCCCAAATGTAAATGTGCTCATCCACTCCACATTGATATGGGTAACTCTCATATCAAATTTGGTTGAATTCTGTTAAACAGTTTCAGAGGAGTTGGATTACAATTAATTTCTTGAACTTTTGCCCCCCCCCCCCCCCCCCCCATCCAAAGGGGGTGGGGCCAAATGTAAATGTGTTCATACACCGCACATTGATACGGGTAACCACATCTCATACCAAATTTGGTTGAATTCCTATAAGCAGATTGTTCTATTTTAATTGCTTCTAGACTCTTGCACTAACATGACTAAGGTTAGAGGATGGTGAGCCAAGTACATTGTTCTACTTTCAGTGCAGTGCAGCCAATGTGGTACAGCCAGTGCAGTACATACTGCCATGTCACACAGCTTCTGGTATTTTTCCATTTAGCCAATAAAGCTTTCTGTCAATAGGCTGATAATAATATACACACACACGCACGCACACACGCACACACACACACACACCATTTTGGGAACTAATTTATGCTGATAACTGTAATGTCCGTACCATTTCCACAAAAGTTGTAGTTCTGTGGGATCCAGACTGATGATCAGTTATTCTTTCTGGAAATTTTCCACAGGGGACGGACATTACAGTATTTTCATTACAAAATCATGAACTTCAAAGGAAATTTAGATTTTTTTCTCTTTGTCTTAGTAATGGGCCATGATAGATTAATTATCTTGTAATATGCGTGCAGACTAACTTTTGATCTAGATATAGATCTTATAATATAATGCATTATCATATTTTTCTAAATATTTCTATCAATTGGAGGGGTGTGTGGGGGGGGGGGTGTGTGGTGGTCTCAAAATTTGAGATCTTACATTGACACTATTTTCATTCAAACTCCACCAGAAAATAAAAATATTTGGTCAAAAATGTTGTATAATATACCAAAATAAAGCTCAGTGAGTCTTCTTTGAGATCATTAGTTCCAAACAGCACCGATTTGAATATATAATACTTTAATTGTGATGGTAAACAGGGCTTCAGATTTACCTCATTTGGGCACCCCACCTACCTGGTCCGGGATCCATTAATGCGCCTAGAAGCTAGAAAACTTTGAAATTTTAGAGATGGATTTTGAGCCAATTTAGTGCCCATAAAATGCCACAGCATCCATCTCTTGAGTATTTAATTGACTGTAGATCAGTTAATTAGTGTTCATAGCAGCCAGTAGGATTTTTATTTGGGCTCACTAACATGGGCCGATTTCATTTAGGCATGACTTGTAAAGTCATAGCTAAAGGGCAATCTAAAGCCCTGGTAAACTAGGCCAAAATTTAGATACTAACATCTTACATGCAAAAAACCTGCATTTTTGTCCCATATAGCCAAATATAATGTATAGTTAGAATAATCAGATTTTAACGAAACCTCAAATACATCAATACCACAACCAATTTAATACACACAGGATAAAACTCTATAGTTCATGCATTAATGACAATATATTGTTATAGATAACCCTTTAACACTCACATCAGCCAAAAACAGCTTCTACAGTGGTCTTGAGCAATGTCCATTTGCAGACCAAGAGAAGACTATTTTTGAAAATTTACCATTGGAATGACTGGCTCGATAACTGAGCCAGTCATTCCAGTGGTAAATTTTCAAAAATAGTCTTCTCTTGGTCTGCAACTGGATATTTTCTATGAGAAAATCTTCTTGAACAAATTTGAGGGTTAAACGGTTAAACGCGTACAGTACATGTATGTAGCATAACCGTGTCCTTCATTAGTTGACCCGGATATTGGCATTCATCCAGTACTCTGACTGACAAAAAGTGAAGTCAGCTAAGTCAAGTTCAAGTACACTACATTAAATCCTATCTGAGCTGTTTATAAGCGTTTCATCTATTGACCATGTAATAATGACCCCTTCAATATTAATCTGATAAGGGTTACAGTACAGCTAAGAAATAAGGTAACATGAACAGAAACAGAAACATGTTAGTTAGCAATCTGTTGAATATTCGGAATATGGTTGGACTGGTAGACATTGTTGCCTCAGGCAGCAATGTCTTCCAATCCAATTATGTTCAAAATGTTAAACAGTATGTTTTATTTTGTTTTAGAAGCAATTTATTTCACTTCTGAGTTGTACAATTTATTTCACTTCTGAGTTGTAATGTATGAGTCTAAAAGGCACTGTTGGCTGGGGTGAGGATGAATTAGCAGGCTGGTTGTCAGTTAAAATAAATCTATAAATCTTGATAACCAGCTAACCCAAATGCTGCTGAATTGAATTTATACAGAGTTCCAGCATTGAACACTTGAAATTTGGGCTCAATGTGATAAGGTGCTGTTTGCTAAAGCTGTTAATATTCATGACATCGATAGTTCTTAGCTGCACAGCTCTCAAAATCTACATAGCATAAGTCTTTAAATGTTTGTTATCAAATTTACATTTCAACTGAAGCTCCATAAAAATGTAACCCTGACAACTCTGATGTCAATATTCTACCTTTTACTGTGTCAGTAGCAGTGTGTACATTTTTCAGCAATTTTGGTGGATGATGTTGCTGTCTACGACAGCACCATCTTCCACCAAATTTGTAAAAAAAATGAACACAAGTTCATCTTTTAATTTAATTTCAACATCAGAGTGGTAAGGGTTATGTGGCAACAGAAGATAGAGCACAACAAGGATTAAAAAAAGTTACTAGATGTAGAAAGAAGTCATGAATTTGTTCACTACTTTATGGATCAGTGAGTTCATGTGGACGTGACTAGAGTTCAGATTAAACGTGACTGACGAAAACTATCACCACAACTTATAAGCTGCAGGTAAACATTAAATCAATATATATGTCTTACAGCTCAATCATTTTTATTTCAGATAGGTGGTCAAGATTTGAGGACAAAACAGTTAAGTAGACCTACAACAGCTACAGAAAAATATTCTCAGGTCACGTTTAAACAAGAGGCCCAATGGGCCTGTATCGCTCACCTGGAACATTGGCATATCAAACTAATCTTACTTAAGTTTTACATCTATCGGTGTCACTTCCAATGACTTTCAGTCAAATGATTTAGTTTTCGAGATATTGACAACAATCTCTGGACTGGTTTTTTTTGCATTAGTGATTTTGAACAATGTTTAAGTGAAAATAGATGATATCAGTGCTAACAACAGCTGGTTTCTTAACTGTCTCACCTCTGCAAGCCAGTGCAGCCAATAATTTCAATTTTCAAAAGCTCTTGACTTTTTGAATATTTTGAAAACAATTGGACTGAAAGTTGTTGGTGGCTTAGAGATATAACCTTTGGAATATGTCGTCTGCAAAAACTCAGTCAGACGCTTACTAGAGGTTTAAATACAATTTGAAGAAAATGGTCTCTAAAGGCAGGTAGGTGGTCTTTATAGCAGGTTATTCCCCACCACCACACAATCCATTTAAAGATGTTATGAGGACTAGATACCCGATCGCTCTGATTAACTTGACAATCATATTACAGATTCTCCTTTACTAGAAGAACAAAATGCTTTTTAAATTTTTGTAATCGGCCCAGCCAAAGCTGAGATAAGCATATAGCAACCACCTTGACAACCAAACGTTTTTAGCTATCGCGCTAGAGTTGTGACGTCACACTGGGATGACACCAATTCCTATTAGTCTAGATTATTATCTCGGGAGCAAGGATAGGCTCTCTACTGCTGCGCGTA
Source organism: Chaetoderma sp. LZ-2023a (assembly GCA_034401795.1). Lineage (NCBI taxonomy): Eukaryota > Metazoa > Mollusca > Caudofoveata > Chaetodermatida > Chaetodermatidae > Chaetoderma > Chaetoderma sp. LZ-2023a. The sequence goes on from CM067372.1 coordinate 114,077,799, forward strand.
TTAGGCACCTATGTACCTATTCTTTGACAATTCATTGTTCACACAGGGACACTACATTGTTCGAGATGCACAAAGGTTCAATAATATCGAAGTTGATGATATTTTTGTTGTTTAAATTTAAAGGGCAGACCCCATGGTCACGGTTCCTGACATCACAATTCTAACGTATAGGCCTGTTAGAGGTGACAGTAACATCGGAGTCCGTGTACGTGAATTAGGCTATATTTAATCAAACCCACCCACACACTTCTTGGAATACAATTCTACAAATGTATATTTAAGTTATCTTTCTGGATTGACTGCAGAGATTTTGCATATATGATAGACATGCATGTACACAACTTTTTAAATGATAGTTAAGTAGGCCTACACCGCTCAGTGCACGTACGATCGCAATTTACCATTGTGTAGGCTTATGAATAAATTTATGATTGCACTATAGCAGTTACCCCAGTTATGTGTTTAAAGTTAACTAAAATGTTGGGTAAATATAAATCTAATCAAAACTAATCTATTTGCGTATAGTCTATATTGACATATTATTGAGCAGCGGTCGAGGTGCGTAGTGAGGCTTTCACTGCCATCCGCACGCTTATAGTACAACTTAAATAACATATACTGTTGAATGTTTTGAACATAATTGGTTTGGATGTCAACCCAACTTGTGTTCAAAGTATTCAACATAACGTTTCTTGTATCATGTTCATATGGTTCTAACTACCATATTTCTGTTTTTGCTTTGGAAGCATTTAAACTTATTTATGAGCTGCACTGTAAGTAAAGATGATACGCTAGCGACCTCTGAACATCTGTCAGTTCACCTACCTATTTAAAATTTGTTCATCCGCTAGAGTTTTGCTTTTTCATAGCATTGAAATATGAGTGTATGCTACTTCCATACATGGAAGAAGTTGGTTTGAAAACGATATAGTTCATATGGTTGTCACAGGCGTGACACCCCCCCCCCCCCACACACCAACATACGTGTTGATCCGTACATGCCTCTACATTATTATTATACAAACACATTGCCAAAAGCTTATAGGTAAACAATTACATTCTAATCAGTAATCACGGGAAATTTCACATAGGACACACTGACACACTTATTGTCGATTTGTAATCTTCAGAAAAAGTTGTAACTGCATGCACTCTGTAGCCTATACATTTAGATATGAATAATAGTACAATTATAGCTATCGTCAACCTCTCCCACCAACCTCGATCATCACGCTCACATCCATCCATCCCAGACAGTACGTAGTACACCCAGTCCTTTCAAGAATGGTAATGGATCCGCAATTAAGCCTACTAGACTACAGAGTATTTGCCACATGCATTGAAATATTGCCGATTTTCAGCACTGCCCATGGTTTACCGTAGTCATAGGCCTATTATTATGCGAATATAGCTATCCATGAAACCATTAAAAATGAGTAAATATCATAATAGACTAAAAAAAAATCATGATTCTTTATTTCTTGAAGACTTAGCTTCAACCTGACATAATTTATATTATGGTAGGTGAAGTCTATTCTGTTAAACGCACGTTTTAAAATATGTTACCTTTGTACTACAGACAGAAAAATATTGACCCAGCTCACAGCGCCGTTCCCGGTGTGACGTCACAGCGAGTGGTGATGTGATTCAGATTAAGGCGTCATTTAATCTCGTTATTTGGGCTGCCTAACACATTTTTCTCACTCCAAAGTGATGCTATAGTGTTTAAATAGTGTAGTAGACCATAAAATTAAGTAAAACTCTTTATCAACAGCAAGTCCTCACAAGACCTTTAACACATGCACATCTGGCTGAATCACGGAGTTAGCAGCAGGGGTAGGGTGAGCTGGAGTTGATTTAGAAAATAATTTGACTGAAAGTCATTGCTGCCTTAGGCAGTAACAACTTTCATTGCTGCCAAACGCAGCAACAAATTTCAATCAAATACATTTCAAATATTTTTAAGAGCATAGATGTCAGAGCACATAATACATATCTTAAATATTTCTGCAGTATTGGAAAGGTTAATCTGTTAATTGGAATTTAATATCTAGTTTGGCAATAAAATCTGACATGGTGATAAGACAGTGGGAACAAACCATTTGCCCTATGAAAGTGAGACTGCAAATATTTAAGGAGTGATAACTCTGGCATTTGACGTCCTATCAGTTTCATTTTCACAACACATATATTAGATGCCGTCATTAACATTGTGACCAAGTTTGGTGTCAATCCGTCAAGAAATAACAAAATGAGCCGTCATTGTTGGTGACGGACAAACAGATGGATGGACGGACATACAGAAGACGGATAGGGTTATCGCTATACGATAGCTGACTGACAAGTAAGCGGAGTTAAGAAAACCAATTTCAGCTTCACAATCCATCAAATAAAAAAATTGAATATGGCAGCCAAACACGCTAAAATTTGATTGGTCCACAGCGGCCATGTTTTTTACCTATCAACTTCCCATGAACAAACTATAATGGCCCTTAGTCCATAATCATATTCCCAAAATTTCAGCCCGATCCGTTCAGCGGGTCTGCAGAATAAGTCGTTTTTACGAAAACTAAGTCATCCAAGATGGCCGCCGAACCATTTGGCCAATCAAGTTCCTTCGAACAAACTTGGTTCAGCTCTTGCCATATATGATATTTCATGAGTTTTGAATCAATCCACCAAGCGGTTTCGGAGAAGATTTTTAAAGCCATTTCCTAAAAATCGGCCAAAATCCAAGATGGCCACCGGCCAAATCAGCTGATCGGCTTTGTTTGAACAAACTTGGATCCCTATGCCCTAAGGATACTTCCTGCCAAATATAATTGAAATCGGCCCAGTGGTTATTGAGAAGAAGTAGTTTAAAGGAAAAAGTTGACGGACGGACAGATGGACGGACGACAGACGCCGGACGGTCGCCATGGCATAAGCTCACTTGGCCATTCTGGCCAGGTGTGCTAAAAAAACTAGTTTCTTGGTTCGACCAGCCTTATGTTTCATAGGAGGTGCAAACTAGTTTAAATACTCGTTCTGTTCGAGATCTCTGTAACAAAACTATTCTATACGGAAGGATGTTTGCTTAGAAAACACTATCCCAGCATCCTTTGCGTGATACGCGTAGGACATAATATATGTCTCTGTGAAATATGACATTTCGGGTGCAATTACGTCACAGATTAAAAACATGTTTTGTCTTTCGTGAGTCACCTCCAAACATGTTTCACGAAATAGCAGAGCGCTCTAGATAACCAAACGTATCGTTCGGTATGAGAAACACGTTTCTGCAGAGCTATTCTATCAGAGCGCTCTGTTAAGTTTTCTTTACGGAATGAGCTCCAGTTACAGTAAATGTCTAAATGATCTACTGTAATGATTGGGTGCAACTTACATTATTGTTATGTGTAGTAAAAAATATATATTCCAGACAAGTAATTCTTTTGTTTCAAATAATAATTGAATAACAAGAGGCCCAGGGGCCTGTGGCGCTCACCTGGACCATTGCCATTCAAACCCTTTCCATTTAAATAGACATGATTGGTGATTTTTGGAAAATCCAAGATGGTCATCAAAGATAAGTGACCAATAAAGATTCTTGTTTATATTGTTGACCCCTACCGCCATAGGATCATTCCACCCAAGTTTGTTTTTTAAATTGGACTATTGATTGAAGGAGTACCATTTTTAAGTGGTTCCGGGGAAAAAAAATCAGAGATGGCTGCCAAAACATTGACAAAATTCTGAAAAAATTTCTAGAGGCTAAGACAATAGGATCCTTCCAGACAAATTTGGTTGAAAATGTCCACACGATTAATAAGGATTAGTATTTTATACAAATTCAATTTTTTCAGAAAATCCATGTTGGCTACCATCAAGCTCAAGCCGTCAAAATTCTGTATACATTATCTGAAGCGTACCGGCCTAGGGTTCTTTCAGCTGAGTTTGGTTGAAATCGGCCAAGTGGTTAATGAGTAGACATTTAACTGATTTCTCAAAATATTCAGAAAATCCAAGATGGATGCAGGAAAAATATACCAATCAAAATTCTGTATACAAGCTTTGAAGCATACCACTTTAAGGTACTTCCAGCCAAGTTTGCTTGAACTCGTTTTAACTGATTTAGAGAAATTTTCAGAAAATCCAAGATGGCTGCCTGAAAAATTTACCAATTAAAATTATGTGTACAAATTCTGAAACCTACCATCCTAGTATCCTTCCAGCCAAGTCTCCTTGAAATTTCTCAAGCAGTTATTGAGGAGTAGCGTTTTGAACGATTTCCCGCCATTTTCCAGAAAATTCAAGATGGCCACCAAAAAATGGACCAATCAAACTTGCGTATACAAGTTCTGAATCATACTAAGATATGGTTCTTCCGTTCGAGTTTGAGTGAAATCGGCCCAGTGGTTATCGACTTTCAAGTGATATCCAGAAACTTTCAGAAAATCCAAGATGGCTGCCAGAAAGATTTACCAATCAAAATTCTGTATACAATTTCTGAAGCATCCCAGCGTATTATCCTCCCAGCAAATTCTGGTTGAAATTGCCCCAGCTGTTAATAAAGAGTAGCATTTTAAACGATTTCCCGTCACTTTTTTGGAAATTTCAAGATTGTTTGAGGAAAAAATAGACCACTCAAAATTCTTTATACAAGTTCTGAAGCCTACCCCATAGGGTCCTGCCAGCCAAATTAGGTTGAAATCTGCTAAGCGGTTAATGAGTAGCGTTTTTAAGCAAAAGTTGATGTATGGATGCCGAACGGACAGACGCCATTGGCATAAGCTCACTTGGCCATCCTGGTCAGGTGAGCTAATAATGAACATATTTATAACATTATTATTACATGTACATGGTTTTCATGCTCGCACTCATAGTAATTATTCACACATTTTAAAAAAATGTCGGGGATTGAAGGAAATGTCAATTCCCTTTCTCCGAGATCTAACAATACTCACCATTCTGTTACTTCTGATAAAGCTGGCCCTGACAGCCGGCTCTAGGACTATAGACATAGAAAGCTTTACCGACTCCTTGGAACCGGGTACTCGGCTCCCAACTGCCGAGTACCCGTCTACCATAGAGCTTATATTGTTTGCATAGCCACCAAACAAGAGAAATCCATGGCTTGCCTCCGTGGGGATGGGAGGCTGGGTCCGTAACAGAATGGTGAGTATTGTTCGATCTCGGAGAAAGGGAAATTGACATTTCCTTCATTCTCCTTCGATCAATACTCACCATTCTGTTACTTTTGATATACACCAGATTTGATCAGTAACCTGGTGGGAAGGGGCAAGCAATCAATGCTACTTTTGCCCCTTGGAGAAAGAGTTAGACTTAAAACTTGACTAACGGAGACCTAAAAGGACCGTCAATTTAACGGAACCAAATCACATTTGCATCACTGCCCCCCCCCCCTTTTTTCTCCTAAGAAAAGGGAGAGAACTCATGAACATGTATCTCGCCTGAAACACAAATATGCCAAGAGGGTTAACTGCTCCTTGCATATCCACATGTATTAGCCTGGGATTGAGCAAGAATATATAAGATGAATGAACATGATATATAGACATAATACAAAAAACTCTCACTATTGAATTACCTTATGATAATTGGACTTCAGACGTACCGCCTTCACTGGTCCGGCCATCAGTGACACAATCTGGTTGTCATCCTCTCGCTCGACCATGCCTGCTTTAGATTCTTTTCTTACCAAAGTGAAAAAAAAGGGTGAAGAGCAGTGTGGTCACTTAACTATCGTCTCAAAACAGCTAAAGCGAGTGGATTGGCTGAGTCTGACACATCCCTCATATAGTAATCCGTAAATGAGGACTCACAGTGCCATTGTGCGACGGCCATGATGTCCTCTAACGGAACACCACTGTAAAGGGGCGGTCGAGGCGGCTATTCCTCTAACATCGTGTGCCCTTGCGCCTTGCACCTGGTGCCCAGTCGCCATCTCATGAGTAGTCTGAATGCATTCGACTACCCAACGAGAGATAGTATCCATGGATGCGGCGCCATAAGGCTTCTTATGGCAGATCCACAGATGTCTATCGTTCGACCGTAACGAGTCAGTCCGTTTCCTGTACTTAGTCAAAGCACGGACCGGGCACCAGACACTGGCATCACGATCAAACCTTGTTAACTTCGGTATTATGATCGGTTTGTCGGGATATCTCAGATTGATTCTTTGACATAAACTCTGCTCTTGGCAGAAGACGCAGACCCTCTCCGGAGACAATAAATCGGTCCCTCTCTGCCGAAAGCGCATGGATCTCACTGCGCCTTCTAGCTTAGGAAGCTGCCAGTAGAAAAACCGCCTTTAGAGTCAAATGCTTTAGACTAGCCGAACGCAACGGTTCGAAAGGGTGCTTGGCCAGTACATTAAGCACTAAAGATAGACTCCAGGCTGGAATGACTACCGGTTGTCTCGGTCGGAGATTGCTCATTCCCTTCAACATCACATTTAACTGGGCCACCTCTGGACTATCCCTGTTGGCTAGACAAGGGATAACTGATGCCAAAGCTGACTTGTATCCAGCAATTGTGACGGGAGCTAGTCCTGAAAAGAACAGCTCACAGAGAAAGTCTGCTATTTGCTGAATAGTGGATTGAAAGGTATCAATACCGTTTTCTTCACACCAGTCTGCAAATCTGTTAACCTTGTTGTTATATGACTTGAAGGTTGACCTCCTTCTCGCAGCCGCGATGAAATCAGCAGCTTGTCGAGAAAAGCCTTCCGACGTGGAACGTTGTTTGATAACATCCACACAGTCAATTTGAACATTTCGGGACGCTCGTGTAGGAAGTGTCCCTTGGCCTGGGAGATTATGTTCGGAATCCCGGGCAACTGCACTGGGTTTTCCACCAGCAGATCTAGCAGATCCGTGAACCACGCCCTGCTGGGCCAATACGGCGCTATTAGCAGGACCAGACACGGTTCCTCCCTGATCTTCACCAATACCTTCGGCAGAAGAATGGTGGGTGGGTACGCGTAAGCGTGCATCCCTCTCCAGATTATCGCTAGAGCGTCTGTATCGACGGCATTTGGATCTGGAATCGGCGAGACATAAGTCATGATTTGAGCATTTTCCCTTGTGGCGAACAAGTCCACGTTGGGTTTGCCCCAATGCTCGAAGATCCTTCGCAGAACTGGAGGGTTGAGGGGCCATTTTGTTGGCAGAATTCTCTGTCTGCGAGACAAAGCATCCGCCAGAATGTTCAATCGCCCAGGAATGTGAGCTGCTTTCAAAACAACCGAGTAATTCCTGCACCATTGAATCAAGTGCCACACTTTGATACACAGCGTGGGTGACCTGGTCCCGCCTTGGCGATTTATGTATGATACTACCGTCGAATTGTCCGACCGTATCAATATCACCTTGCCCCTGATCATCGGAAGAAATTCTGCCAACGCCAGTTCCACTGCCATCATTTCCAACAGATTGATATGCAGCTGGCTCTCCTGGAGAGTCCATGTGCCTGAGACCTGGTGCTCTCCGAGGCAGGCCCCCCACCCCTCCAGCGATGCATCCGTGTACACGGACAGCTGGGGGTGGGGTAGGTGCAGCGAAACCCCTACTAGGAGATTCTGACGCTCTTTGCACCATACAAGATGCGACATTATCGGCTCCAAAACTGGCACCAGTTTTGACAGGGGTTCTGTTCTCTGTTTCCACAGAGACATCAGATACAACTGGATAGGTCTTCGCATTAGAGCAGCGTACGGGATCACCTGCTCCATGGAGACCATCATGCCCAGCATCTGAAGAAACCGCCTCGCCTGAATGTGGTTTCCCACTCGAAAACTCCTGAGGAGGGCTAACAGAGACACCACTCTGGGCTCTGACGGGTAAACCCTGCCCTCCTCGAGATCGAATCGCATCCCCAAATAAACGAAATGTTGAGTGGGTGTCAACTCGGATTTCTCCTTGTTGACTATCCAGCCTAGATCTGAAAGTAACCTCAGAGTCAGAGCAGTATCCACGTTCAACCTGGCTACCGAGTCTGCTTTGATCAGCCAGTCGTCTATGTAGGTGTGTAGTGACACGTTCTCTTTTCTGAGAAACGCTGTCACTGCAAAGACCACTCTTGTGAAAACCCTTGGAGCTGTCGACAGGCCAAATGGGAGAACAATAAACTCCCATACTTGATTCTGAAATGCAAATCTCAGAAACCTGTGACAACTCCTGTTCATTGGAATGTGGAAATATGCATCTTTCAGATCGATCGACACACACCACATTCCCTTCCTCAAACCCGCCATTACCGACCTTGGCGTTTCAATCTGGAACCGAGGCGTATGGATAAACCAATTTAATGGCATGAGATTGAGTACGGGTCTCCATCCCCCTGTGCTCTTGGGGACAAGGAACATATTTGAATAGAAGCCTGGAGTGTTCTGGTTCGCTGGTTTTATTGCTCCCTTCAGAAGCAAACCCGACACTTCGTTTTGAACGGCTTCTAACTTGTCTGGTTTCCTTGGTACGGGTGTCCAGACAGGTGCCAAAGACAGATTCTGCGGCGGAAAGTCCCACCACTCCGGCATGTAACCCTGGGATAACCATCCCAGGACCAGACTGTCTGACGTCACACCTCGCCAGGCCTCGACGAAACGCATGAGCCTTCCACCCACCATAGACGCCTCGACGTCTAACGGGGTTGTCCGGCTCGCGGTCCGCTCCCCCCCCCCTTTCTTAACGAGAGAGAGAGAGAACCATTTCGGTCTTGGCTCGGCAGGTCTAACTGGCACCGCTGTTCCTGTCGCACAGGTGCGGTCCAGGCGGATACGAAGGGAGCTCTCGTACCCTCAGGTATGATCCGCTCCCTTCTTTCCGCCCTTTGAGGACTTACCCTTTCCCTTCCCGCCTCTAGGGCGATCAGGAGCAACATTGGGGAGGGTAGGGGCCTCCACAACCTTCCTGGCTTTCTTCGCCGGCGGCGGCTGAGAAAAACCAGACGAAGCAGAAGTCGCACTAGGCTTAGCTTTCGCCTTGCCCTTATGCTTCTGCTTCTTTGAAGGTTGAACAGCTAACGGCTTCCCTACAACCCCTAGTGCGTGCGCTTGCCGCACTAGCTCCAGCTGTAGGTTTACCGCCAACCGATTCTGCGCAATGCTAGCAGTGTCCTCTAGGATGGCCCGCGCCTGGCCACCGAAGATGCTAGGCCCTGTCATGGGTGTCCCAAAAAGACGCTCCCTGACTGCCGTAGCCGGACGCATATGGTCAAGAACCATTTGCCTCCTGGACTTTGTAACACGCGCCTGCACCCTTGCCAGCGCGTCCATAGACAGCACCAAGCCGTCATTGACGCACGAAAGTGCCTCAGGTGGCACAGGGTGGCCTGCCCCCGCTTCAGCCCACACCGACTGAAGAAGGTGATAAGAGTGGTTGACAGCACTCATAGCTGGCCCCACACCCTCATCGCATAGGGACAGGACTTCATCCTGGTGTGCCTGGGACTTGTCCACAAGTGCCGGACCGGCGCCACCCGCTCCAGCACTCTGGACACCCAGAACCCATCAGTCATCCTCGGTGACCGATGGTACCACACCATACCTGTCGTATTCCCCCCGTGGAATACACCTCGCCCGCACCTCCCTGGAGGCCGCAGGGAGCTGGCCCTTGGTCATCAGCTGCTTGCTATAAATAGCCTCAAGCAACTCGATGAACCGTGGGCTGCGGGCAAGATCCCCGTCCTAATCGATGCAACCGACGGACGGGGCGCATCCTCCTCGGCAGTGGCCGAAACCACAGACGGGTCCACCCTGGCTAGCCAAGCCAGAGCATCCGACCAGTCTACTTCCGAGGAAGACACACCCGTGAACACGTCACCCGTTGACGCGTTCACGGGCCTACCAGCCACGGCCTCCCGGCAAGGAGCCGCGGCTGACATGCCAGGCACTCCGGTACCAAACGGTTCCGCTGCCACCCCATGAAACACACCAGTCCATGGGGTAGGCCCGCACGGAAAACCGTGCGGACCCATAGCAGACACGGAACCGTGGCCAGACACGGGCGCCAACGGCACCCCATGTCTGACCGCCGGACCAGGCGAGATAGGTGAGTACCACGCCTGGCCCGGCACACCCGTCACCGTGTCGGCTGGCGTCAAACCAACCGCCACGGGACCGGTGCCTGGTACCAGATTGGCCTCAACCACGGGCGGAGCCGCTGCCCTGGCTTGCGCCACGCCAGACAGATGGAGGACGGTTCCGTCCAGGACGGAATCGACCTCCATATTCTCCACCCGTGGAATCACAGGCCGCAGCAACCTCTCCTCCTTGTCTTCAGACTCCGAAGTCATCACTAGACGAAGAAACCGTGGAGCCTGATGGACCGGCCACCGCTACTGGACCACCCGGAGGTGGCCGCAGAGACAGAACCCGTCAGGCCGGAGCCCGCCGGAACTGCCAGGGGGCCGTACAAGACGGCTCCCTCGGTGACCAGTCCAGAACCCTGTCCAAGGACAGGGTCCGTACCAAGCATGGGGAGAAACTGCCCCCCAACTTCGGCAGCAGGTACGACACCAGCGTGGGCAGAACTCTATGCAGAAAACCCTGCATAGCTGGACCGAACCACGCCGGCGGTGCCATCTCCACCACCTCCAGCTGGGGACATGGAACGCCCCCATCGGCCGAACCGGACGCTCCACGATTTAACTTCGAACCGCCTGACCCCGCGTCAGACCCAGCCACATCCTTCTGGGCAAGGAACTTCAACATCATATCCGTGGACCACACTGCACACACATTACACCTACTATCAAGGTTACATGGAGTACATCTAAAGCAGACATGGTCCTTAAATAGGACCCGTACGAACTTGTGGCACTCGTCACATGATGGCGGGGCTGGCTTGGCCTATAAATAAGCACAAACATACAATAAGCAAGCGAACGAGACACGGATGGAAGGCAGACAATTAATTTTCAAATATATTGACCATAAATTAACTGTAACCCTCCCGCACCCCACCCCGCAACGTTACAGCAAAGATCGCATTGATTATGACAACAAGAATGAAGCGGGCATAAATACACCCATAATTGATCCTCCAGGATGTATAACGGAACCAGGAATCATATCGCCTAGCATTCGGGGTATATTTACCAATCAATATAAATTATACTCCTAACGAAAGCCAAAACGATATGTGAAGAAACAACAAAATGTAAACAAACTGCTGTAGCACACGGTAAAACCGCAGACCACACTTCTAATCAAGAATTTTGAAACCACCGATCATTGCAAACAAATCGTGATAACACGCAAAACTTGAACATTCCAAAGTTTTCTGGTACCATTTTTAGTACGCAGCACCCAGAACAAGATGTGCGAATTAATGAAAAACAAAATTTTCTTCACATAAACATCCGAGCACCACGGGTGTGACGTCACCCGCTCGGATCTTATGGAGAACGATGTCAGCCGATATTCATGTTACAAATACCGTAGCAAACACCTGTTTTCATATCTGCCGATCGCCTGTTGGGGTTTAAAGAAGGCGACCATCCGGCATATCTCGTTGTTAACACATGTCCCAGATTCTTTGGGGTCAGAAATTGGAACATGCGACACAACGAAATTTAGACACCTAAGTCTTTTAACTATGGAATAATAAGGAAATATACGACCTGGTTATCATCGGCGGTATCCATATTATCCTTGCAAGAGAATCACTAGCTATCACAATCACACACAAAAAGACTTAGATTCATTCCTTAATCTCTCCACTGCGAAAAGCATGTATAGCTCTTGTTGCTATGCAAACAAGAATGAGCTCTATGGTAGACGGGTACTCGGCAGTTGGGAGCCGAGTACCCGGTTCCAAGGAGTCGGTAAAGCTTTCTAAGTCTATAGTCCTAGAGCCAGCTGTCAGGGCCAGCTGTATATCAGAAGTAACAGAATGGTGAGTATTGATCGAAGGAGAAATTGTAATCGCCTCAGTCTGTCTGTCCGTCACGTTATCTCCTCCCAAACCATTGGGTGGAATTAAATCAAATTTGGTATGTGAGTTACCCATATGATTCCGCTTTGCAAGACAATATTTAGATTTGGCTCTGCCCCTAGGGGCGCTGCAGGGGTCAAACCAGTTGTAACGTAACTCCACTGAAATCGTTAGATGGAACTCAACTAAATTTGATATCTGAGTTACCCATATGATTGCGGAGTGCAAGAGGCCATTTAGATTTGGTTCCACCCCCATGGGGTTGGGAGGGGTCAAAAGGCCCAATTTTAACCTGCGGAAATTGATTGTAACACATCTCCTCAGAAACCATTGGACAGAATTCAACCAAATTTGCTCTATGGATTACCATATCAATGTGGAGTACATGAGCATATTTATATATACCCCCAGGGGGTGGGGGTCAAAAGGTAAAACAAGAGGCTGGAGCACCATCAATTTTTGTCAAAATTGTTGGTAGGTGGTTTAGCAGTCTTTTAAATGACTTTGTGGACATTTTTGCAAGTGCAATATGGCCGCCAAACACACTACATTTTGATTGCCCCATGGCGCCCATGTTTTTTGATGGAGCAACTTCCCTTGAACAAATTTTAAAGGTCCAAATTTCGGCCTGATCCTTCAGCGGTTCTGGAGGAGTCAGTTTCGTGAAAACTAGGTCATCCAAGATGGTCGCCGAACCATTTGGTCACTCAATTCCTCTTGAACAAACTTGGCTTACCTATTGGCCTAGATGAAGATTCCCCAAGTGGTTTCGGAGAAGATTTTTAAAGACTTTCCTGAAATTGCCCAAAATCCAAAATGGCCACTGGGAAAATTGGATCCTTATGCCCTAAGGATGCTTCCTGCCAAATATAATGGAAATTGGCCTGGCAGTTCTCGAGAAGACATTTTAAATTTCCCATTGCTTTAGCATGGGAACTTTTGACGAGAAAATTATCCTAGATGGCCGCCAAACCGTTTCTCCGACAGTTTAAAAAATTGCAATTTTGAGCTCAGAATACCCAAAAACATATAGAGAACCAATTTTGGCCTCAAAATCCATCAAATAACGTCTCTTGAACAAATATTTAAACACCCTTAGTTGCTAATTATACATCACAAATTTTGGCCTGATCGCTTCATCGGTTCTGGGGAAGAAGTTGTTTTTGTGAAAACTAGGTCGTCCAAGATGGTCGCTGAACCATTTGGTCAATCAAGTTCCCTTGAACAAACTTGATTCAGAGCTTACCCTAGATCATATTTCATGAGTTTTGAATCGATCCCTTAAATGGTTTGGGAGAAGATTTTCAAAAACATTTCTAAAAATCAGCCGGAATCCAACATTGTCGCCGGCCAAATTGGCCAATCGGATTCGTTTGAACAAACTTGAATCTCTATGCCTTAAGGATGCTTCATGTCAAATATAATTGAAATCGGCCCTGTAGTTCTCGAGAAGATATTTTATATTTCCCATTGCTTTAGTATGGGAGTTTTTGGTGGGAAAATGATCCAAGATGGCCACCAAACCGTCTATCCGACAGTTTCGAAAATTGCAAATTTGAGATCAGAATACCCAAAAACCTACGTAAAACCAATTTCGGCCTCAAAATCCATCAAATAAAAAAATCCAATATGGTCGCCAAACATGCTATATTTTGATTGGCCCATGGCGCCCATGTTTTTTGACGGATCAGCTTCTCTTGAACAAAGTTTACTGGTCCTTAGTCCCTAATCATATCTGCCAAATTTCCTCCTGATCCCTTCAGCGGTTCTGGAGGTTATTTTCACTAAAACTGGGTCAACCAAGATGGCCACCAAACTATTTGACCAATTAAGTTCCCTTGAACAAATTTGGTTGAGCTCTTGCCCTAGATGATATTTCATGAGGTTTCCTTCAATCCCTCAAGCGGTTTCGGAGAAGACTTTTAGACGTTTTTAAAAATCGGCCAAAATCCAAGATGGCCACCGGCCTAATTGGCCGATCAGCTTCCTTTGAACAAACTTGGATCCCTATGCCCCAAGGATGCTTCCTGCCACATATAATTGAAATTGGCCCAGCGGTTCTTGAGAAGAAGTCATTTAAAGGAAAAGTTGATGGACGGATGGACGACGGACGGTCACCATGACATAAGCTCACTTGGCCTTTCAGGCCAGGTGAGCTAACAAACTTTAATGGCCCTTAGGCTCTAATCATATCTGCCAAATTTCGGCCCGATCCCTTCAGCGCTTCTGGAGAATAAGTCATTTTCGCTACAACTAGGTCAACCAAGATGGCCGCCGAAACATTTGACAAATCAAGTTCCCTTGCCATAAATCATATTTCATGAGGTTTGGATCCATCCCCCAAGCGGTTTCAGAGAAGATTTTTAAAGACGTTTCCTAAAATTGACCTAAATCCAAGATGGCTGCTGGCTAATTTGGCTGATCGGGTTCATTTGAACAAACTTAGATCTCTATGCCCTATGAATACTTCCTCCCAAATATAATTGAAATCGGCCCAACGGTTCTTGAGAAGAAGTCATTTAAAGAATTCCCCATTGCTTTACTATGGGCCCATTGCTTTACTATGGGAGCCTATGGCGGGAAAACAAACCAAGATGGCAGCCAATCCGCTTATCCGATAGTCTCGAAAGTGGCATATTTGAACTCGCCACACTGATAAGCATATATATAAAGCAATTTTCGCCATCAAAATACATCAAATACAAAAAAGCCAATATGACCAAGAAACGCTGAATTTTGATTGGTTGATGGTGGCCATGTTCTTTAACAAACAAACTTCCCTTGAACAAACTTGAAAGGCGCTTGGTCCCTAAGCACAAAATTTCAGCTCTATCCTTTCAGCAGTTCGGGAGGTCGTTTTTGCGAAAACTAGGTCATCCAAGATGGCCGCCAGGCAAACAGGCCAATCAGGTTGCAAACTTGGGTCTCCCATTGCCTCAGATGATGTGTTATGAGGTTTGAATCAATTCCTCCTGCGGTTTCGGAGATTTTTTAGTGTTTCTAAAAAATTGGCCATTTTGGCTGGCGGCCATCTTCGATTCTGGCCGATCGACTTCGTTTGAACAAAGTTGAATCTCTATGCCCTAGGGATGCTTCCTGCCAAATATAATTGAAATCGGCCCAGTGGTTCTTGAGAAGTCGTTTAAAGGAAAAGTTGACGGACGGACGATGGACGGTCGCCACGACATAAGTAATGCCACTCCTCTGACACTGTTGGACGGAATTCAACCAAATTTAGTATGTCAGTTAGCCATATCAATGTGGAGTATATGAGCACATTTACATTTGGGTCATGAAATTGATTGTAATGCAACTCCTCTGAAATCATTAGACGGAACTCAACCAAATTTGATATCTGAGTTACTCCTATGATTGCAGAGTGCAAAAGGCCATTTAGATTTGGCTGGGGGCGGGCGGGAGAACGGTCAAAAGATCAAATTTTAACCTGCAGAAATTTATTGTAATGCATCCCCACAGAACCCATTGGGATGGAATTCAACCAAATTTGGTATGTGAGTTACCCATATTAATGTGGAGTGGATGAGCACAGTTACATTTGGCTCCACCCCAGGGTGTGTGTGGAATGGGGGTCAAAAGGTCGTGAAATTGATTGTAGTGCAATTCCTCTGACACTATTTCACGAAACTCAACCAAATTTTACTTAACCATACGATTGCAAAAGGATGTTTACATCTGCCCCCCCCCCCCCCCCCCCCCCCCGGTGGGTTGTGGGGTGTGTCAAAAGTTCAAAGCGGTGAATGTGGGGATTTGCGATGATGCCTCATCGACAGATCAATCTAGTTATCTATATGATAAATTGATTTAGATCCATTCAGTATCGCTTCCAGGCGTATGATTGTTTTTTTAAAGAAAATAATAACTAGAATACGTAGTCAATCGCATGCGATCACAAATTCTGCCAACTTTGACATTTTGCACCACCACTACCCGGTGGCAGTGTCTACTGTAAACATCGCCTCACTATTCGCAATCACATGAGGAATTCATATAGCAAATTTGGTTGAATTCCTCCAACTTCTTGCCTTGCTGATGTGGATCAATTCCTAACCCTTTAACCATCGAAGTTGTTCAATAAAATTTCAATTTTCTGATAGAAAATGTCCATTTGCAAACCAAGAAGACTATTTTTGAAAATATACCACTGGAAATGAGAGGTTATCGAGCCAGTCAATCCGGTGGTAAATTTTCAAAAATAGTCTTCTCTTTGTCTGAAATTCAACCTTTCTCATAACCACTGCAGAAATAATTTTTGGCTGATATGAGTGTTAAAGGGTTAACATAAAAAGGGTGTGATCATATACTAGGACTCCACAACTTTGAGCATAATCCGAAAGAAATCTGGAAACTTTTTACAATTTAGCAAAAACAGGAGGGCAAGGGTTTGCAATATCTGATTGCTCTTGTATGATAGCAAATGTGTTGGGAAATGCTAAGATAAATCATTTTAATGCTTTAACCTTCATATTAGACAAAAACAGCTTCTACAGTTGTCTTGAGACATGTCAATTTGCAGATCAAGAAGACTATGTTTGAAAATTTAACACTGGAATGACTGGCTCGATAACCGGTCAAACATATGATAATCTGATACAAACGTGTTTAACTAATGCAGCAACAAATGTCAGACAAATGGTTTCCATCATAATTGTCTGTCATGTCTGTTAACAGTGTTGCTGGAAGCTGTTGGTATCTGATCTATATCAGTTTAATATTGTCATTATTCAATGCATGGTTTAAATTTCTAAACAATGTTGCAGAAAGATCAGGAAGCATCTCATTGAGTCAACCATTCAGATAATCATCTTGTTTATACTAGAAAAATTAAATAAACTTAAAAAGAAATCATTTTACTCAGTAACCTATTTTCATTTTATTTTTCAAGAATGCATTTTTATTATTATTATTATTATTATTATTATTATTATTATTATTATTATTATTATCCTTTACCCAGTCATGTTTGTTTAAACAAAAGATTATGAATTTAAGGTCAGGATGCTTTAGAAAGAAAACCGATCCAATGAGGTAAAATGTTAAGATGCTGTTAATTAAGTTTTATTTCCGTACTCTAATTATAAAATAATTTACCTTAATGAGATCAAGTGGATGGGTCACACAAGCAGCCCCAGCGCTGGCCAGTCCACCAAAGTACCATCTACCAACACGCTTCGTTTTATCCATTTTTGTACCTGTAGCTGAATGTGTTACTGTAAATTGCTCCTCAGCTTTAGCTATCTCGACATATGTGTCTGACAAATCTGAACTGACTAGCCGGTATAATATACCAGATTAGATAAGTGTAACCGTATTTCACTTGCATTCATATCGGCCTTATTATTATCCATTGCATCTTTTATCTAGGTTAGGTTAACCCAGAATGTATGCAGTTAGCTACATATCACATTTCCAATGTCAACACAAGGACAGTTTAACAAATTTAAAGAGCAACCTTTATTTGATGTTTGCCGCAGGTGGTTTTAAAGCTTTAACTGTGCATTCATCTATGACTATGCTAAATATAGAATTTAAACCTGTGCTTGTTTCAAAATATAACAAACACACGCATTCTTAATAATGAGTGTTCTCTTAGTCAATAGGCTTGTGAACGTCTAGCGTTAAACTGAGCATTATGTAATGTGGGATTGCTTTAAATGTGTTTACAATAATTTACCTTAGTGCTCATCCGCTATAAGACAATTCTCTAGTTTACACCAATCTAACACAAGGCGGTTGCTACACATTGATGACAGCAAGAACTTTCAGTCAATTTGATTTTAAAATAATCAACCCTGATTCATGCTACTTTCCTTAGGATAATATATGGTCGGGGGGGGGGGGGGGGTGATAACAACGTACTGGGTCTGTTTGCTTATGGTGTGCATGTCGGCCCAGGGAAGGCGGAAGGCGGTGACCCCCTACCCTGCTTGGTTGATGCCTGTCGGCTCCATTGTGTGGAGCTGGTGGATCCAGTGGCACTCTTTGTCTTCTCCATTTGGTGGATACGTCATCCTCGGGGTCCGAAGAGAGGACATGGATTATTCTGAATTGCATGTTCATTCTAGAATGCCTGGGTCTGTTGAAATGCCGTAAAACTGGAGTGTCATACCTCTCATGTTTGTAGAGGTTGGTGACCGAGCGTAGGTGCTCTTGAATGCGGATTTTAAAGGTGCGCAGCGTCTCTCCTACATACTGTTTTTTGCAGACCGAGCATGTCAGTAAGTAGACTATATTCCTTATCTGGCAGTTGCCGATGATTTTGGACCTGTAGGAGAGCCCTGTGTGGGAGCTAGAGAAGAATCTGCGCTTCTGAATTGTGTTGCAAATGTTGCAATTTTTTGTGGTGCAATTAGTGAGTGGGTTTCTATGAGGTAGTGTTCTGCCCACCGTCGGTAGCTTAGCTCTGACTATTGTGTCCTTTATGGTTTTATTTCTTCTAAAACCGAATAGTGGCGGTTCTGGGAAGGCAAGCCTGCATCTGTGGCTTGCTTCCAGAATGGGCCAGTATTTCTTGATAGCATTTTTGAGGAAAATGCCTGTGCGGTTGAAGTCGCAAACGAAGACTGGTTTGGAAGGGAAGGTGTTCTTTGATGTGTGGGTTTTGGTGGGTGGGTGTAGGAGGTCGTTTCTGTTCTGTGTACGGGCTCTGTGCCTGGCTTTGTCGAGAATTGTATGCGGATATCCTCAGTTTTCGAAGTGGCCTAGTAGGGCTAGGCGGTTTCTGTCGAAGTCTTCCAAGTGAGTACAGATTCGTCTGAGTCTCAGAAACTGTCCATATGGGGACGAGTCTTTACAGACGGATGGGTGATCTGACTCGTAGTGGAGATATCCGTGTGTGTCTGTTGGTTTAGTATAGAGGTCAAAAGTTATCGGTTGGCCATCAATGTTAATAGCCATGGTGTCCAGGAAGGAGACCCGTTCTCGTGATGACTCCATAGTGAATTTGATACTATGGTGGGATGAATTCATATATGTGACGAAGGAGTCCAAAGCCTTTATGCCATGCTCCCAAACCATGAATATATCATCTATGTATCTGATGTAGAGCGATGGTTTAAATGGGGCTCCAGATAAGAGTTTCGTTTCCAGATCAGCCATGAAAATGCAGGCAAAGGTGCATGCTGCTTTGCTGGCCATGGCGGTCCCTCCTACTTGGAGGTAGTGTTCGCCGTCAAACTCGAAGTTGTTGCATTCTAAGACTAGTTTTAGGAGGCCTCTGATGGTGAGGTTTCCAGGGAGCCCATGTCTCTGGCAGAACTTTGCTACTGCTCTTAGTCCCTCATTGTTTGGGATATTAGTATACAGAGATGTGACATCCATGGTGACCAGTAGGGTGTCTGGTGATGTCTTTCCGAAACCTTCGACTTGGTTGATAAAGTCTGTGGTGTCTCTAGCATAAGATGCAATCTTTGTGATGTGCACTTTGATATGTTCATCCACAAAGCTGCTAATCAGCTCGGTGGGGCAGCCTATTCCACTGATGATTGGTCTGCCTGGAATAAGGCCCTCCTTGTTCTTCTCCGTGTGGACTTTTGGTAGGAGGTAAAACCTGGCAGTTTTTGGTGGTTTCGGAATGAGATTGTTGGCGGTTGTGTGGTCTATTTCTCCGTCTCTAGCTAACTGGTCCAGGCGTTTTTCCACTAGATTAGTGTGTTTGTATGTTAGGTCTGTGTCGACATTTCTATACAACCTGGTATCAGCTAGCTGGCGGTGTGCCTCAGCTATATAGTCAGATTTGTTCTGTACTACGGTTGCTTGTCCTTTGTCAACTTTTTTAATCGCGATTGTATGATTTTGTGTTAGTTTGTTTAAGGCAGTTTATTCGGCATCAGTTAGGTTGCTCTTAAGGGAGCATCGGTGGATGTGCTTACTGAAGTCATACCTGATCGCTTTAAAGAAAGCCTCAAATGGCGCATCCATGGTGGGTGGCGGCATTGTGCTTTTTTTGGCGGCAAACTTTTTGATTATGACATCCTGGAACATTAGCATTGTTGGCGCCGGTGCTATGGCCGGTGTGCCAATGTGGTTTTGTAAGTGTGTGAGGTGGGTGCGGGCTTGGTGTAAAGAAGTGTTTGAGGCGCATACGTCTGAAAAAAGCCTGTAGGTCGGTGTACAGGTTACCTAATTGTGGTTCTGAAACCGTTGGGCTGAAGCCCAAACCATTATCCAGAAGACTGACGGTTCCCTGGTTGAGGGGGTTTGTTGAGTGATTGAAGACAAACGAGCAGATATAAATTTCATCGTCTTTTCAGAGAGTTATTGGTACAGTTTAGTTTTGAACGGTACAAAATGACAGGATGAATATCATTACTATTATTGAGAAAGTGATTGGTACAGTATAAATTTGAAATGTACAAATTGACAGATATTGAATGGGTAAATAGTGACGATTGGATACAGGCGGCGTTTCGGTTGTCCAACAGTCATCTCCTTGATGCCGCCAGCTTCTGGACTGCTATTAGGAGTTGTTCGATGGCCTGGGTGCTGTCGGTGCCCATTAGTGGAGCCGGTTTGTTCTGTGCCTGTCTACTGGCATTTCTTCTACGGTCTGCCCAGTCTGGTCTGGTGTTCTGCCTCCTGGGTGCTTGGGACGGACGTCTATCTGGCTGGCGCTAGGGCCTCTCATTTTGCCTCTGCTGCTGGCGGCGGGCTGCGGTTGGGTGAGGTCGTCTTCTCGGGCTTTGTGATCTGTGTAGCCGGCTATGCCTTACAGTGGTGGTGGCGGTGGCTAATTCTGCTTCCCTGGTGGCGGTGTTGTTGTTGCACCTTTCAAAGGCTGTTTTGAGGCCTTTAACCACTTCATACTGGAAAGAGTTTTTTCTTAGTATGGTCCAGTACTGATTGTGTGAGTGAAACTTTGAACGCTTTGATGCGGTCTGTCCACTCTTTTCTGTACTCGATGTCTTCTGTTTCTGGGATCCAAATGACCCTCATGCGGAGCATGCCTGGCGTGGTGCCGTCGGACAGAGCCTGATCCAGTTTCTCTGTCTGGAACTCCAGTTTGGTTAGTTTGTGGAGAAATGCAGCCTGTAGGCTCCCTGATGTTGTTCATCAATAATATATGGTCATCGACCCGTCCGGATTATGTAACCATATATCCGTACCGTTTCTTGTCTTTTAGCATTGTACGCAGTAATTATAGCTTTGAAAAATGCAAATAGGTCTGGTTTGAACATGTGGCTATATCGTCAATCTCTCCCCCTTCTATTGTTCACGCCATATGGAAAAAGCCTGGTATGGGGAGAGATTGACGATAATGCCCATGTCATAAGGTGATGATGATCAATATGTGTGATGGCAGTGCATTGAAATACATTCCATGTGTTAATTTAACTCACTATGTCAAACTGTGCTAGAAGTCTTAGCTTTGTTTTCGAGTGTGATTAGGAGTTTTTATGGGTGTCGTCAGATAATTACAGTAGGCAACGGAATTAGAAGCAACAGCATTATACAAACTGCTGGGTTGTACACTTCAGTGAGAAACTGACAATCATATATACGTCGTGTGCATCTAGGTTTGGTTTGAATGTGAAAACTGGTTGAAACTGTGCTGTCTTAGTTTTGTCCTTGAGCATGTAAATATAAACTTATGTAACTTTCTGACTGCCAGTTAGGCCTCTATGTTCAGCTCTTCCTCATTGGTCTTGGTTGTTGTGCTATCACTATTACTACTATAAAGTGTATATATATATATATATATATATATATATATATTGTATTATGATAGACCTATATATTTATAATTGTACTGTATGTATTATATCCACATATGTATGTACCGTAACTGTGGCAGGTGCTGAAGATCATGACGGCAGCACTACACCACTGTATGCCGACTAGTCTCTATGAAGAGCCGCAGTCTACAACTGTTGTAGACTGCGGCTCTTCATAGAGACTATATGCCGACTAGTTTCGGGTTTTTTCTGTAAGTGACATACAAAAAAAATACACAATACTCGACCGGACCTTTCATTCTTTTGAGCTTGATGATAATTATATTGTTACCATGTCCATTATCGGATTGATTACGAAATCGAAGGCTTTATTTGTAAAATAACTTACCTTAAGAAGATCAAGTGGATGGGTTATGCAGGCAGCGCAAGCACTGGCAGCTCCACCAAAGTACCATCTACCAACACGTTTTGATTTGTCTATTGTTGCACTCATTGTAATGCTATATGTATATATTCAGTGAGTGTCCGGGTGTGTATCAGTGATATCACTATCAGATATGCTACGAAAATAGGTGACTTGAAGATTTAAAACGAATACTATTTAAGACACCAGCGGAGACAGCCGCAAATCTATTTCTATTGAATTACCCTTCAAGCCTTGTGTTTATGGCAATTCATTATATTATGTGAACAAGGTTAGGCTAACATTAAAACTGACTATTCATGGGTAGACAAATGCCCAATGTCAAGCAAAGGGCAATGAGGAGTGATCCTTCTTGATGTTGTTGTCACAAAAAAAAAAAGAGTAAATCTCGACCCACAATAATCTCGCCCCACGGGATGTCAGTCTCGACCAGTGTCGATCTCGCCTCCTCTATTGTAGAGATACAGTTTGATTGAAGAAGTTTAATTACTTAAGTATAATTGGAATGTTAGTATGGCTGTATATGTTATAATGCCGACTGCCTGTTATACTGTTCTTTTGTCTTCTATATACTATTGTTTTATGTATGTTTACGTAAGGGGGTCTACGGTACATAGGCTATGCCTCTAGTGGACTCCATGTATGCACAATATATACTGTAAATATCATTCAGCCAAATAAATGCAGATTCAATTCAATTTAATTTAACTCTACCGAAGGCCGACATGGGCATTGCCCTTGATCTTATACAAATCTTTAATCTCAATAACCAAAAGGAAAAAACAGATGTATTATATCGTTTGTTCTTTTTTCTTTTTCTATGTCTTCTTAACTCAGTACCGCATCTGTACATTCATAAGTATATCTCACATGCTATGTTAAGCTGTGTGTGTAATTGTATATGTATGTTTAATGTTAGGTGTCCGCCACTACTATAGGCAATGCCTTCGGCAGACAACCTGTATTGAAAGTACAGTATGTGAATTGCTATCCAAGAAGCAAATAAATTAATACTGAATCTTGAATCTTTACTTGGTGTTGTCCATCCATCTGTTTATCTGTACATCTGTCTTCTTTGTTGCAAGCACCGACTTCATTCAATTGAGGGAACTGGCTCTGAGTGTAGTTTGCATGCGGCTGAGTATGCTTATAGTTAAAAACAGTTCAGAACACGGTTAAAAGTAGACAAAAGAAATTCAGTGTTGCAGGCTCCTCGAGGCAGGGGGTTGCTGATTCCTGTCAACATGTTATGGAAGAGTACTTCGTGTTGTTTTGTGTGCTATGGCAAAAGCTGGCGTGAGCTTCTGAAGACCTCTAGGGATATTGCTGCGACAGTCTTATATTTTTATTTGTTACCAGCATACATGCTAGCAGTCATAACATTGTCTACAAAAAATACAGGTGCAGCGAATGCACTCAAAATATTGCTATGAACCAGGCAGTATGACAAATATAATGGAAACCTTAAAACTCCCACCATTGTCAGACGGAAGGAAACAAAACCACCTTATTTTGTTCTACAAAGGTCTACAGCAACAAGTGTAGCCTCCAGGGCTGCGCGCTGGGCCACGATTTCCTCATGCCACATGGTACCGCAAGTACAGGGTGCATTGGGGTGATGGTGCTGGTTAGCTTGTCTCGGGGTGTCTTCGTGAGCCAGTGGAATGTTCATGGGCCAGTGGGGCCGGATGACACCCGACCTTTTGTCGCGGCAGTTGAACCACACCATCTCGTCCCGGCTGTTGGTGTTGCTGGTGTGACGGTTCATTATCACAAAATTAATAGAGAGACACGATTAACTAGACAAAACAATGGTACTTGTTTTATGTCTAATGAGGAGAAATGTATGTAGGAACGAAAGTGGTGTTAGTTAAACTGATCCTCGCCAGAGGTACAGCACAGTTCTCTGATCTGTATATTCCATTAGGTATCCCCACAAAGGAGAGTCCTAATGGGGTCACTTTAATAAACTTAATCTCAGGCTGGCCAAGCTTTTGGCTGCGAGAGGAAAGTGGCTCTTTCACAGGAAAATGCCTACAATGCCGAAACAGAGGAGGAGAGATGGGAAAAAGGGCCACTCTCCTGTTCAAACTATACTAAAAATGAAAATAGAGTTTACCTAGTGTAGTTACAAGTGTTGGGATGCATGCTGGGTTACATGAAAATGATGCAGATGATTTCCACATAATTCAACACCATCACCTTATGTAAGCTAAAGATAATATTATTTGGTAGATGCCGCTTTATATATGCGGGCCTTCTTACTAGAACCTACTCTAACCTTTAGCTCTTAATTCCATAGACATGTCTAGTTTTGGCCATACGTGGCTGTGTGTTTATCCTACCTTTAACATATACGTTTGCCTGGCAAGAATGCCCGGTTTCCGCATTGTCACCTTCATGGAGCATCTTCCTCAGACCAACAGCGTGCAAAACATATCAGCTGGTGGCAGCTTCAGAAGCAAATAACAATCCTGTCACATACCGCAGCATGACCACAAATAACAACACAGGGACAAGTCACATTACATTGGGGGGGGGGGGATGTATGCAGTCATCGTCACTTTGATTCTAACTGCTGAGAACCCCCAATAGTTTCTAAAGTCGGTTCTAACCAACGTGCTGGAGGGAGTCCAAACAATTAATAGGCCCTGAGGCCACAGGAGCGCAGAAAGCGACAACTACTCATTTTCTACTGAATTTAGGAGGACCTAAGGTTATGGACAATTTATACAAATAAGCCGGTGTGCGGTGCATAGCTTATTTGCAGTTCCCACAAAAGAGGCTTACACAAATGTTTCCTAAAGAGTAGTCATCCCTAACTAGTTATTAAGCATATCCTATCGAGCTAAAATGGCCAGGTTTAGTCAGCCGCATGCCAGGTTCGCGTAATGTGAACATAGTCAGCGACCTCAGTGAAAAATTGATGCTGTGCAGGGAACAAGGTCGTGTGTATGTTGTTGCTGTATAGTGTAGCCTAAGTGATATGCGGTCTAAGTTTGTGTATGAATAAACAAATCAATTTAACTTAGGTGGCTTGCTGCCATATCACAGACTAATACAGTACAGTAAAAATGTGAGGTCACACGACCTTGCAGTGCGTATTAGTCATCGGCACGTGCGGTACCTGTTAGTTATCAGTACCATATATAAATATATTAATACAACAATACAATAACGGAGTACCTATTAGTTACCGGTACAGAAAAAGTTCTAAAGTCACTGTGGCTGAAGCGTCACATATCTGAGGCGCGAGATGGCATGATGCTGAATTTAGCTGCTAGGAGTATATCCGCAGACGAACTATCCGATGCAGCTCACTCTCAAGAACGGTGAAGAAGAACTGTTGTGGGTGTGGATGAGTAGTAGATAGTCATGTTCATTCACATGTTAGTAATTTATGCGGATGGTAGGAAAGGTTCCATACTGGTGCAATTTTGTAGCTGCCCTGTAGTTATGAAGGGCTATGGTTGAAAGTTAATTTATGCAAAAGCATCTTTGCGGATTCACAAGGATAAATCCACCGCATAGCTCTTGCGGTGCATCAAGCAATGTCCTGAACTGGACTGCGGTCAAAATGTTAATACATAGCACGATACAGTGTGCTTTTTGCATGGCTCGGCAGATCTGGCGAGATATCTTTCAACACTTCTACTCTACATACTAAATTTTGTGGTGTTACATCCTGGCCAAAAGGCCCATCCGCACAGAAAGTCCCTCTCGGCTGGTTGGTATTGGAGAACCTTTACTGGAATTCAGTTATTGCATCCGCTTGATCGGCTGGGAGCTTCCAAAACATACTATTTTGCGGATGTGGTTGGTGTGCTCCAGAGATGAGAACTCAAAACCTATAGGCACTGTTTGGGTTGTTCAACCGGGAAGATTACAGTAAGCGGTACTATTGCGTCTCGGTATGCTCCGCAGCCACACCACCTTCTCTCTCTGTTGAATTCTGATTTTTCAGCTCCTTATATACTGAGCAGTGACATCACAGAACGCGTCCTCAACCAATCAACGCGCGCGTCGTGATGAGGCATGGTTAGTGACCATGTGACTTACTGGCCTTCACCTATTACCAAGCACACACGCGCGTATAACGTTATTGAGAACTATTTTGAGCGGAAGCAAACGTGGATATCTGCGCCATTTCTTGACCGATTTTAAATCTGTAAAAAGATTCGGATTCCTCGTTTCATTCTGGTAATGATCCTTACCAAGAACGACGAGGAGTACCTATTATTAAGGAATTACGAATACAGACCCGAGTATTCAAAAGATGTCATACTCTCCACACTCTAACGCATGTTGGTAGGCAATCTCTGACGCCCGCGAATGCACGCTAGGCAATCTCTCGGACTCTGTCATCTCTTATATGCCTTTATGCACACGTATCGTCCTATCCAGGGGGGGGGGCATGCTTGGAACATACCCAGTCCGTCCATTCCGTACCGATTGACTGGGACGTTCTGTACCTGACCAGTCGATCCGCGCTACACAAGCAAAGATATCATTAGACAGTCTACAGACTCCAATTCGGAAAACCAAAACCATGCACAACAGCCACTTCAACCAAATTTACGCAAGAACTGATGTCTTTAAATTCAGCTTTATTCCCAGTACGATAAGGAATTGGAACAAACTATCACATGATATTCTAAGAAGTTCGGAAAACTCTGCAAATCCTACAAATAAATTTATTGATTTAATCAGAGGCAAAAAACATGTCTAAACCAGCTCCTTGACGAATGCACGGAAAAATAATGTCCTTTGGATGTTTCGCCATATCGTAATCGTAAATCGTAGTTTCCTCTAGACTGTATTTAGAAGAACCACGTATACCAAGTAAACAATATTTTTTACATACTTGGCGATTTGTGAGCTTTACTTAAATCAACGTCATTTTCTGTATCAGTGTTGAATGTTCATGTTATTGCACACATTTGTTGAATTGCAGGATATATGCTTCCGGACATTCACTACATCAGTTGTTTAAGGATTTTGGTTCTCGTGTCATGAATTAGTTGAAGGTATTGTCTGATTCTATGGGTTATGCCGGCAATGCAAGTACATGTTTTTGCTGAGGTGTATGGGTTGAAGATGAAGGATGTAAGGTCTTCATTGTTTCCACTGACTGTATGCAGGCTTTGTCTGCAGTTCTGACATATCGTCGTCTGGAGTAATGTTAGGAATTCTTCTCTGATCTGTCGTAGCCTATTGTATGTCGTTAGAAAATGAACATGCGATTCAGGTTCACTGTTACATAGCAGACATTGAGGATTGACCATATACTGGTTAAAGATGGTTTTATTGGCTTATAAGGTATACGTTCCAGTTATTAACTTAAGGAGTACTGGTAACGATCTCACATCAACGACACTTGTGGTGGAAGAGGTCAGTACAGGATGAGGTTTGCCAATTTTAAAGTTCTCCTGGTGTAGAAATCTCAGTGAAGGATACAATTTTTCTTTAGTGGTCAACTCCTCTGTTCAGTAGGATTCTATTGCTCCTTTGATTATTTTCCTCCAGCTGTATTTTGTTGGAGGTGTATCAAGAAGAGAGTGGATAGAGAGATGTCCATACTGCACTAAGATATTCCTCACATTGCTAAAACCAGCTCATGCTATTATGTCCCTTCATGATAGTTTGTCGAACACAGATATCAAAACAGCATAGTATTTTCATTTCGGCATATGTTTCCCAGTAATGTCAGAACACGGAGGTGTATTCTTGCTTCGAGAGAAAGAGTTCTGAGTAATGTGAATGGAGCTGGTTGAGCTACTCTGTCTGGTAGCGACATAATCTGCTTCGTGGATTTATTGTAGAAGTTATGGACTTGATCATAATTGCTGAGTGTCAATGTTAGGATTTCAGTACCATGGAGGAGAACTGGTATAACATATATATCTATTAGATGAGAGGAAGTTATTGGGTCGACGCCGTTTGTTCCACGTAGGCCTGCTCCCAGTAGTGAGTACATCGTTTTTCTTGCTTTGGATATGTTTGCCAGTACGGCTGTGTTAGCTTTAACTATAGAGTTGTCTCTGGGGATACCGAGATGTAATGTAGAGTCGGCTATTGGGATGGCCTTATCCAGTAAGTTAAGGGTCGTTGTGGGATGTTCTTTTTTACTTGTTGACAGAATTGCGTTTTTGGTTGGTTGGATTTCATAGAAGTGTGTTCTGCTATAGTTACCTGCTATATTCACGAGACTTTGTAGATCTTGTTCACTGTCTGCTATGAGAGCTACGTCATCTGCGGTGATATAGTCACGGTTCAGCATTGCAACATTTGTTAATGGTCACTACCCAGTGGACACAGGCATTGTTTCAATGTTGAATCAATGTTGAATTTATGTCATGAGGTAATTTCAACGTTGATTTAACATTAAAACAACGGCATGTGCTCAATACAACCAACCCGTCCCAAAACAACTAGTTTCAGCACAAATAATATACATCACAACTACTGCCTTACCAGTCTGTTAATACTGCACAAACAAACAGCATCAGCATAAATAACATCAACGTTTATTTCCAGTCTTATACAACAGCATCATAGTGTGCGAGGCTTATCATGTGCCTGGAAAACCCACATTATTGCCGGTATACATGCTAGCAGTCCTAACATCGTCCAGAAGAAAATACAGATGCAGCGAATGCACTGAAATCACAGCACAAATTGCAGATTTCATGGCATAGCATATTTCTGCATCAAAATTAGTGAAGGAGAATGTATAAAGACTAAAACAGCATCCATGTGCACCACAACATCCACGACCACGGCAAAGACTGTGGATGATCTGATCAGAGAACATCCGCCACGTATTAGTACAGAAACCACAGGTACAACACCGGATATTGATAAATATATGGAAGAATGTAAAACAGAAACAGTGTGGCTGGGCCCCGTCCCACGCTTGTCCCTGCGCTCATGGACTTGGTGGCCGGTCATCACGTGATCTGTCATCTCGTCCTTCCAGAATTATTTCGGGCCCCAGAAGGAAGCGCCAGTCCAGCAGAGGCCCCGGATCGTCTCAGCCCTGGGCTTCTCCCGAACGTCCTTCAGGTCTCTCAGCAGGTCTCGGGGCGTGCAACTACCCTCCCTTATCATGGGTGAGGGGCTCTGCCACAAATATTTACTGACCGGAGTGACCAGCCACCTCCTCGAAGGCGCATGAGTCTGGCCAGGCATTCCCCCCCCCCCCAGGGCTGTTTGCCTGTACCCATGACTGAGTTCTCGATGTAGCAGGTTCCTCACCAGTTTTGTTCCATTCGCTGCTCTTTGGGCGGGGTGTGGGGGTGGGGTGTGGCGCTTGGCAGCCATCATCGTTCGCAGGGTCGGGCTGTCCTTGTTAATCTGTGCGGGGGAGAGCGGCGTGTTTATGTAGACGTCCGTTCCGGCGGTAGCAGGAAAAATGATGAGAGCGGTTGAAGAAGTGCTGGTGATGGAATAGGTTGCAGGAGTTATGGGAGGGTTTCTGGGAGAGGTCCTGTTTGTGGCAGTAGCTCTAATGGGGGGGGGGGGGTGAAGATGGCGGTACTTGCGTCGTCTGGAGTTTCTGTGGAGGTGGCGATGGCTCATTCGGAAACCAGAGGCGAATTTCCCCAGTGCGTGTGGTCGAAAGGGCATCCATCCCCAGGCTGATGGGTGGGTCCTTCTAGGGAGAGGGATCCGTTCTGGTTAATCCTGCGGGGCACAGGAGGTGAGTGCTGATAAAGTGTGTGTGAGCCGGGAGGAAAGAGGGGCCGCAGGTGGCTTTTGGTCTTTCCTGCCTGCGTTTGAGCCGAGCACTATTTTAAGCATGTCTCTCTCAGGCGCTAGTGTCTCGAGAATGGGAGAGTGAGCGAGAGAGAAGGTACGAGGAGAAGCGGGTCTTTTCACTAATGTTTTAGGTTTTCCTAAGCTCCGTAAGCGGCATTTTTAATCATAGGCCAAAAAGGAGTGCACACGAGCGGCGTTGTGAGCATTTCGCTTCCCAGACACCTCAGGGACCTATCCAAACTGTCAAGGCTTCAAAGGGCCTGTAGAGCGCCGGAAGGGGAACTGTCTTGGGACGAGGTACTAAACGGGCGGGCGAGACACCAGGCTTTTTCCTATTGTATCCCTGGCAGTTGGTACGTCGCCAATTGTTTTGTCAGTTGATCCAACTAAGGTTAGTCGGTTGCGGGAGTCGTTTGGTGCTAAAACTAGTTGTCTCCGATTAATCCGTGTAAAGCGGATCCTATCTAGTGTTGGCGAACAAAAGGGGTTGAAGTGAAGAGGGTGAATATTAGTAGCTACCGCCTGCTTGATCTGATGTTGTCAGCGGGCATTCCTTCTGTGTGTGCCTTATCCTGAAGTCATTTTAGGTGGGGTCTCGCACAAAGCAGTACTTTTAGTTACTTAGTGTTTATGCTGGTTAAGGCCTCAGGCTGCTGCAAAAGGACTCTATCAGTTAGGTTGCGCGAGAACCTCTTCCCTTGCAGGTTCAGACGAGCCTGCCACTCAAGAGCCTAGATCGTCCTGAACAATGTCAAAAAGAGCTTGACGCAGCACAGAGGGGGAACCTTCCAAGTTTCAGATGCGCAAACAGGCCCGTGTAATTAAAAGAGGAGAGTTGGTGGAACCCTCGCTGAGCCCGAGTGCTACGAAGACGTGAAAGCTTGGAAAAGATTCCGCTGATGGGGCGGCTATCAGGTTCCGTCGCTCAGAACACGTGTTAACTGCCAGATCGAATCATAATAATAATAATAATAATAATAATAATCTTTATTTCAAGAGGGTACATCGTCAGTGGCCTGATGTTCCCGAGGCCTTCAAAACATATACCGTTAAAACTCGACTAAAGGACGCAGTTTTTTGGTCAAAACACATGTACTAGAAAGGGGGGTGCGTACTATAATCGAGAACATTCCTTCCCCACATTTTTGGCTCGAAATTTTTCTTAAAAAGTCACAGATTATACCACGGAAATTGAACTAAATGTTACCCTAGACAATTCACGCCGCCTGACGACTATGTTTAATGTATACTCCAAAAACACCAAGCGGAAGTGAAATTATTAAATTGGGGCGCCTAAATATTGCTTATTCTTTAATACATATCACTTATTAAATCAAAATTAATCCAGAATTTGACATAAAATGGCGTCGAGAAAAGATACGTGTATAAATCACGTGATTCGCCTCCAATTGCAAAAGATCTTTATTCTAATTAGAGCGAGTACTCGGATATAAATATTCTGGACTCGGAACTCGGAAATTGCTTTATATCATCATTGCGCGATAGGAACTGAATGTTCCCGTACCTGTTTGATAACCAACTCCCGTTAGCGCATAAGATTACACAGCGCCTCCAATCACAAAAGAGCCAGATAACCAACTCCCGTTAGCGCATAAGATCACACAGCGCCTCCAAACGCAAAAGAGCCATTACAATCTGTTTCTATCACGCGATTTCGATGTTTTCAAGGAGACATTTTATGCCAAAATTAGATTGATTTTGATGTAATAAACAATCTTTATTGAAGATACACGATATTTAGGCGGTCCTATTTAATAATTTCTCTAACATCATGCAAATTTTTAGTCATGCATTAAACATGACCGGATTGATGGTTATTTTTGATACCAATTTTCGATTTTTTAAAGGTACGTTTTTTCTAAATTTAACAGCGTCTTATACTTGAATACAAGAGTTTTTTGGGCGGATTTTGGTCAAATTTGGGACAGCGTCCTATATTCGAGGGCGGCCTTTAGTCGAGAAAGTACGGTATACACTATGTACAATAATATATAATTATATACACGCCAGGTATTTACAAATAGACATATGTACAATAATTGCACTTACACGCACACACTCACTGAGACATGCAGGTCGGTGGGCAGGCAAGCAGACAGGAAGGCAGGCAGGCAGACATGTAGGGAGGTAGACAGGCAGACTTATACTAGTTGCGAGTCGCTTCAAGGTAAAGGTAAGCTGTTAAAATATTTTGGGAAACTAATTTGACCTGACGCTGTAGCTACCTAAGGCAGCATCTGCGTCCAGCCATATTAGCCCCAAAATATTAAACAGAATATTTATTAAATCATACATGTTCAAGTTCACTTTATATAAATGTACATAACGACTGTGGTGGTAGAGTATTTGCAGTACAGTAATAATCATGTGTGTAATATTCATAATTCTATGATTCAGTAGCAGTAGTAGTAGCAGTAGTAGTAGTAGTAGTAGTAGTAGTAGTAGTAGTAGTAGTAGTAGTAGTAGTAGTACTGGTAGTAGTAGTAGTAGTAGTAGTAGTAGTAGTGTAGCAGCAGTAGTAGTAGGTAGTAGTAGTAGTAGTACGCCAAAAAGTGGTTATTTAACCATCCCCGCACTGATGTTGCGCAGGTTCATCTAAACTTTTTGACCACAGCAAGTAAACTTTGCCTGGTACATCTTCAGAGCTGGCTGACGTACCCCGCACCGTTAAGCTTAGTTTTATATCTTCATCTGCATCTAACAGGCCCCATTTGTGATCGGGTTGTTGTCAACTTCCATCCGTACCATCGGTGTACGGGAACTTTCTTCACAGCAGCAATGTTATTGTATCTCTTGCTGACTACTCGTTAGACATTCTATATTGTGATTACAGTCCTGAGTTCAATCCGCTCCCGTCATGAGCTGCTTGCAGGAATCCTGTTTGCGGGAGCCAGCCTGCGGGAACTTTCCAGCTTCCTGAGAATGCATCAACTCACGTCAACCTAAGAGTGACGTATCAATTTCAGTAACATGATAGCCCAGACTTAAGAATGGCTACCGATTATTCAAGTAACCATGCTTAACATTTTAATTATTCCGTTAAATGTATTTTTCCTAATTACATCGTACCCGTATAGACGGTCCCGATGACTATAAGGTACCATGACGGTCTTAGGACCGCTAGTTATAATTTCTGTATATGTTTATAGCTATTCTCATTTTCTGTAAGGTGTTTTCACTAACCGCACCATAGTAGGATCGTTAACCTGTACTAAAGATATATAATTCTGATCATTTCACACTGAATTAATTGTTCTGGTTAGTTTATATATGGCCAGTGGCCATCAGTTCATATGTTTTGTTTAATTGTAGAAAATATAGGACTGCAGTGCACGTAGGAAACACTATACAGTGACACTTATATATGCAGCACTTTCTCCCGCCACCAACAATTTTTCACTGAGGTCGCTGTCCGTGCTATAACTCTGTTTAGCCCGCCATGCTACCGACTAAAACCTTTTCTATTCAGCTCGATAGGATAGGTTTAATATGATTAGAGACAATTTCTTCGTTAGGAAATCTGTAGTGTACGCCATTCTCCCGCTAGTTGCGATAATTTAGCCCCGCACTCCGCAAGATTGTGTACGAGTGGCCAAAATACCCAAAGGGCCGCATATCTCTAAGATATTGTCTGTATTCATGTTCCACTAAGCCTTATGGCTTCTTAACTGTTTGGATGTCCCTATCCGCACCATGGGCTGATCCGACCATGGGAAACTGTTGGGGTTTCCGAGCAGTGATGGCCAAGGTGTGGTATCACATACATTCCCTCTGTATCCTGATACTTTGTAGTTAGCACTTCTGCCAATGTAGGAAAGCACTGCGCAAACATATCTTAATTGTTTTCTTTTATCTGCTAAACAATCCTCCCGCACCGCAGTGCAACTTGTATTTAAACCTAATGACAGGTTAAACGGTTGGTTCCATAGGACCTGGTGACGGGCGAGATGCGCATCCCTACCGAATTCTGTAAGAATGTCTGGGCATGATGTTCAGATCGGCCACGCCATCACGGGCATGATGTTCAGATCTGCCACACCATCACGGGAAGGACATTTACGATGGGTATTCGTCTCTCTTACCCCCACCATAACGATAGATCAGTTGCCTAAAAATGCTTTTGTGAAAAAGTAACCAGTGTCTTGTAACGTTTTATGTGGTTACGGAGCGAGATGTCCGGATTCTTATCAGTTTGGAGATCTTACTAAGTAACATGTATGAGCGCTGTCTTCAGTATTGACATGTCTTAGGGCATCCGTTCTCAATGACAGCCGTATCTAACAGCTAGGTAGACACCCGCCATTAGCGGCCTAAAATAGTTCTTGTCTCTAAAAACTAAAAGATAGCTAAGCATAGAAGGCCCGCATAAATACCGCGGCAACTACTAATTCAGCATACTGAGAATTACATAAGACGGTGATGTGGGAATCCTTCGAGAATCATTCGTCCCGTCTTCACGTAAAACAGCACGCAACTTCATAGTCATAATCTCACTAGGTATGGTCTTTTCTTTTCAGCATTTTGGTTAAATATTACAGTGGGCCATTTTTGCCTACTACTCTTCTCCCGCTTTAAGCAGTGGCGACATTTTCCCGTGACGGAGGCCCGCACGAGGCACTTGCCTCTCGCAAGGATTCAGTGACGACGGTTCACGCGAGGATAATACGCCTCAATCAAACTAGCACTAGTAGTGCCCGCGTGAGGCACATGATTTTTCGTCATTACATAGAAAATTTTCTTTCCTTTCAGCTTAGAGGTGTAATAGCATATATTAAGTTAATTAGTTACGTCTCGTGTACGGGAGCCTCCCTTGTGGGGATACCTCTGCGGACCTACGAGTCTGTGTGCTATCTTTGGGAGCCCCACATTTAAAGGTTCATCCGGCTGTCTCTATGTTTTAAGCATACTTGACGTTCTGTTTAGGTAAAATTATTGTATAGACTTAGTTTAATTAGGTCACCAAAATCAAATCTTGTAAGTCCATAGATCACAAAATTGCTATGGACAGGCATACTGGTGATACAAACTCTTGGGATGAGACCGTTGTGTTTAATGTTCGCGACAATGGTCGCATGGCCCCGGCCAGAACGATTGAGTTCCACCAGCCTTAGGTGCCGGTCTTTGTTACCCGTAGGGCAGTATCGTACAGGATCTGTCACCCCGAGACCGGAAGCTAACCAGCGTCATCATTCGTCGTGCACTTGCGACATCATACACCGGAACGTCCCGACACTACCCCGCGAGCTACAGTAGGCCCACAGGTAAGAATAATTGATCTGTAGTTGTTTGGACCATTTTTGGTACCTTTTTGTATATGCAACACATTTACGAATTTCCAAATCTTTGGTAGCACACCTGATTTGCTGTATGCTGTTGAGGAGTACAATGGGCCGCAGATTGGCTAGGTGGGGGAAGGTGGCTTCTTGGGCTTGGGTAGTGTAATAAGGGTGCCTTAGCATACAGTGTCGATTGGAAGGTGGTGCATAAAAGCTGAATTGATTAGGTGCATGATCAGTTTTGAGATAATGTCACTTGCATATTTGAATAATTCATTGCTCATGCCATCAGGTCCAGATCCACGCCCATTTTTCAGGGTTTGAAGTGCCTTCTCAACTTCTGCTGTTTTAATTGGTGTTAGTAATGGCCTGGGGTCTCCTGAGAACGGGTGCAAGGGCTCATCATCTTGGTCAGTGAACTGTTCCTTGAATCATTCACGAATCACCAAGGCTTTGATCTGGTCAGTCCCGATAAAGTGTCCTTCAGAGTTGTGCACAGTGTGTTGTTGTTGTGTTTGGATATTCCTCCTCTTCATAGGAGCACCATCTAGGCCTCTCAGTGTGCTATTTTAAGGTTCAGATATGGAGCCACTGGCCATAGCCGGACATTCAGCGTGGGTTCTTTTACGTTACCCATGGCACAGACCACCACACGAGACAGGACTAATGGCTTTACGTCCCCTCCGGACATGGGACTGTGCCGGTGTTTACACCTACACTCATGCTTGAGTGCAGGATCGAACCTGTAACAGTTTTGGATTCGATTTTCGCGGCAGAGGTGAATGCTCTTGACCATTCAACCACGCAGCCATATGAGTGGTGGTGTGTAGTTAGTAACTTTCAGGACTCGGGCTGCTCGAAACATTTTTTTAGTCTCAAAAAAGGATCCGCTTTTGTTTCTATGAGAATTGTTAATACTTACCAGATGTACTATTATGATAATGTCTATTATCTAGTTTAGCTCGAAATAAACAATTAAAACGCCGCACTCTCCATGGTCCTGCCCATACTGTGTCTGGGAATTACCATTAGCCTCCAGGTACCGAGTCAATTCCCAACTATAGTCAGATTTGTCTTTATTTGTCTTGACAAACAGCGAAAGCAGCTTATCCTCACCTCAGCGGGGTGGCTGAGGGAGGCCATAGTACATCTGTAAGTATTAACAATTCTCGTAGAAACAAAAGCGGATCCTTTTTTGATTCTACTTCAAATAATACTTATCAGATGTACTATCATGATAAACTCCGATTTCGACAGCCAAGAAACTCCGGTGGGAGGAGGTGAAGCTTGAAACAGCTCTCATCTACAATCTGACAGAGAAGGTTGTGAAGAGACTAGAACCCCAGCATACGCTTAGGTTCCGCCATCTGACTCAAGAGTGCTAAACCTCCATGGTCTATACCGTGCTCCTCAACACTCCTCCCACAACCCAACCCCCTCATAAGTCCGCACAAATTCCAGAGGGCTGTCAAAAGGGGAGGCAACACCCACCAGACCTGTGTCAGTCCCAAGTCTCAGCTAGGGCAGTCCAGGAGAGTGCAAAGAAGCTACTACAACTTCTAATTTTGAAAAAACTATCAGTATATCAATTAGATTTTCAAATTTGAATGAGTCTAGTGTCTGTTGCAATGAATAAGATACTCTTGAACCAGACTTTTTACTTAATCAGTCTGGGAATTTGACTGTAAGTAAATTAATATTAGTCACTTAAGCTAAGAAAACTCAACATTTTCTGAGTGTTTGGTCTTTCTTGATCATCACAGGAGCTCCGCCCAATCCACGGTCATTCACAGATCATGTGCATCACCATTGCTCAGTGCAGGTGGAAGAATCCTACGATGTATGCGAAAATAGTGATCGGACGTGGCTTCAGTTAAGATTCGACAAATTGGCGATATTAAGTGCACTGGAGATATCGCGAAGGTAGAAATCAGTGAATGACAACTCCGCATGCCATTGTGCTACAGACATCACCTCTAAAGAGACACCCGTATAAAGGGCCGATGCTGCTGCTAGTGCTCGGACTTGATGGGCGTTCGCACGCTCAATCTGATTTCCAGTTGCGATTTTATGCGACATCTGAATAGCATCGACTATCCATCGAGAAATGGTACCTTTCGAGGCGCGAAGATGTGGAGCTTTGAGACATAACCACAGAGATTTCGGGTCATCTCTCCACTCCTCAGTACATTTCTTATACATTTTCAGACATCTGCCAGGTCACCAAGCAGAAGAGTTTGGGTCATGCCTAATTAAACTTGGCAAATTGATCGGCTGTCCTGGATATTTAAGCGACTGATTCTTTGTCAGGAAACAATAGTCTTAAAACTTTCACCCGTAATGACAAAATGGTCTTGGTCGGCAGAAAGTGCATGGATTTCGCTTCTCCTTCTCGTTTTCTGACTTAATAGTTAACAGTTTAATATTTATAGATCTAATTGGTTCAAAGGGAGCATGCTCTAAAACCTGTAGAACCAGAGATAGATTCCATGCTGGGATAGGAATTGGCTGTCTAGATCGCAAGTTGCGCATTCCTTTAATAACTTCTTTTAAAGTGTC
The DNA here is from genome assembly GCA_034401795.1 of Chaetoderma sp. LZ-2023a. Taxonomy (NCBI): domain Eukaryota; kingdom Metazoa; phylum Mollusca; class Caudofoveata; order Chaetodermatida; family Chaetodermatidae; genus Chaetoderma; species Chaetoderma sp. LZ-2023a. The sequence goes on from CM067372.1 coordinate 114,115,471, forward strand.
GTTCTCCACTCCTACAGTGGCCAGACTGGGAACAACTGAAGCTAATGCAGACTTATATGCTACTAGGGTTGAAGCTAGAAGCTTGTCAACCTCGTATAAATGACAGATAAAATCTGCTACGTGTTGAACAGATGCAGAAAAGGGATTAATATCTCTTCTCTTACACCACTCTGCAAATTTGTTGATTCTATAATTATATGTCTTGGTGGTTGACGCTCTTCTGGCTGAAGCAGCAAATTTCGCTGCTTGCTCAGAAAAGACACCCTCAATTGCTCTCTGCTCGATAACATCCATTCAGTCAATTGGAACATCTCCGGTCTGTCGTGAAGATACAGACCTTTGTTCTGAAAAATCAAATCGCTTGTCTGGAAGAGAGATTGGATTGCAGACCAGAAAGTCCAGCAGATCCGTAAACCATGATCGGCCTGGCCAATGAGGGGGTGATCAGTAGTACTTGGCATATGCCCTCTCTTATCTTTGCCAGAACCTTTGGTATGAGAATTGTTGGAGGATACGCATACGCGTACATTCCCTTTCAACTTATCGCCAGTGCATTTACTGCTAGAGCTAGTGGGTCCGGGATCGGTGACACGTATGTGACGATCTCTGTTTCCTTTCATCGCAAATAGATCCACATTTGGCTTGCCCCCATGTTTGAAGAGAACCTCCGCTACCGACTGGTTAAGCTGCCATTCCGTCAGGCGACAAACGGTCCTTCGACTGAGAGCATCTTCCTGGAATGTGTGCTGCCTGAAGAATAATATTCCTCTCTTGGCACCACAACAGAAGGTTCCATATCATCATGCACAACTCTGGTGATCTCGTCCCGCCTTTGCGGTTCAAATAAAACACCACTGTTGAGTTGTCTGTCCTTACTAGGACAATTTTGTCTCGGATTGTTCTCGAATTTTCTAATGTCACCACTAATAATTCGAGAACATTTATGTGTTTCTGCGCATTGGTCTGATCCCATTCCCCTGACACTGAGAGATTGTCCAGTACTGCTCCCCAACCCCTCGTCGATGCATCTGTAAAGATGGACATCTGCGGTTGAGGAGGTTGTAGAGGAACAGCTCGCAGGAGATTATGTTCTGACAACCACCACTGAAGATGGAATATCAATGGTTCTTTTACTGGAATTCTCAGAGATAACGGATCCCTTCTCTGAGACCAGAATGACATTAAGTACATCTAAGTCGGCCTGCGTCTGTGTGCCACATAAGGAACCACCGTCTCCAGAGATACAAGTAAACCCAGTATTCTGAGAAATTGACGTGCCGTCAGATAGGCTCCTAGAGAAACTGGCTCCAGTACTGCAATCAGGCTCTTGACTCTGCTCTCCGCTGGAAAATCTACACCGTCCTTGAGATTGAAAAATATTCCCAGATACACAAACTCCTGGGATGGAGTCAACTCTGATTTCTCTAGATTCACAATCCATCCTAGGTCCTTTAGTAAGGCCAGGACTACCTGAAGATTATGTCGTCTATGTAAGTATGAACAGCTAAGTTTCTCCTACGAAGATAAGGAGTCATGGCGAGAATGACTTTGGTGAAGACCCTCGGGCTGTGATCAGACCGAAAGGAAGCGCATTGAATTCCCAAAATTGTCTTGTAACGCAAGGCGAAGGTATTTCTGAAAAAGAATTGACATTGGAATATGAAAATATGCATCCTTCAGATCTATCGATACTGCCCACATGCCTCTTCTCAGCCCTGTCATCACCGCTGCCAGTCTCCATCTGAAATTTTGGTGAAAGAATGAATTTGTTCAGCGGTTTGGGGTTGAAAATGGGTCTCTAACCTCTGGTGCGTTTCAGAACGGGGAAAATTATCGAATAGAAGCCCAGTGAGAACTGATTGCGGACAAAATGAATCGCATTCTTCAGCTGAAGATCTATGATTTTTGAGCAAATGGCATCTAGATGATCGGATTCCCTTGGAACGGGAGTCCATACTCGAGTCGATGTTAACGGAACTAACAATTGACGGATGAGTCAGTCCAGTTCATAGCCGTTTCTTAGCCAATGACAAACTAAACAATCTTGCACTACCTGTTCCCACTGGTTTGAGAACAGCTGAAGTCTGCCTCCGACGGTAGGAATCTGCACACAGCTCGCGATCGATATTGCGTGATAAGACGTTAATTCGCTTGGGTGAAGATTCTCGACTCCCTGCGTTCCTGGTGCCAACTGAACCTCGCGGCTTCTTGGAATATGATGGCCCGGGACCGCCGCCACGGCTATCCTTACGGTAGGTGCGACCCGAGCCGTCACCCTTCCTGTCATCTTCATACAGCCTCTTATTAGAGGACTTCTATGAAGACGAATGGCCACGTCCCTGAGAACTGGATGCCTGATGGCCAGAAGGGCGATCTTTGGCGCTGCCTCTGCTGCTCATGTCGATGCTGCTTGTAGGACTGTTGCGGCTGAGTCCTCTTTGTCGACTTCCACGACTTGCCGACAACCTCCTGCTCTGCCACCATAGACTCAACTTTGGAGAGGGCTTGTCATGCCGAGCTCCCAAACAAGCCCGAAACCAATGAAGGGCGCGGAAGGTAATACAGCCCTCATCACAGTTCCTGGTTCTACACAATCGAGAACCATTCTCATCCGTTCCGCCAATGATCTAGTGATCACCCTGGCCAGGCAATCTTGACACAAGCGCATGGCATCCCGGACAACTCCGGGAGCAGCCTCTGGCACTTCCCCACCTTCTGCCACGCAGGTCAGCATACCCTTCAGGACAGTGCATCCGTGCGACAGAGCAGCCATAGCCGCATCCTCAAGAGTTAACTCATTGAAGGGATCCTTGTTAGCCTGGGAAACCAAGGGACTGAAAGCCGAGGAACACGAGCATACTGATGGTACGCCTGCTCTGGAAAGCGGACCCTACTCCTTATCCCCTTAGAGGTCTTGGGCAAAGAATACACTGGCTGAACCAGATGGTAAGACGCGACTTCCAACATGTCAGAAGTCTGAGTGTCCAAGGGAAGAGTTGGCATGGCTGAAGCGCCACTCGACAGAGCGCTAGCTGCATGCTCTGACATCCGCTCCAGCGCCGGATCGCACTGAGATCCCTGAACTGATATCAACCGGAGGCAGTCGGACATCCAACCAAGAACCTGCATGGTGCAGGCTGCACCCATTCAGCTTCGGTGCAAAAAGATGATTCGTCCATCAATGGACTACCATGTTCATCTTCCTTCTCACCCTTGGATGAAAAGGCCACCGACGATCCATGCTGAGAGCTACAGACCAAACTTCCCATTCGAACCGGGTCCGTGGCTCGACTACTTGCGGCTCCAGTATCTAGCGAATCGCCAGACACGGAATCACCGCAATCCATTTGCTCCAGCACGGGAGCCAGGACTACGGCCGCTACTACAGCATGAGATGGACCCGTCATAACCGCATCCGCGACGCCACTTCGGACTGAGCGAAATCTGGGTGAAAAATGCCTGATGGAACGTCGACGTCTCCACCCAGTTGACAAACCTGTACAAAACCTGTGGGTGATGCACGGAAAGTATCGGAATCTGTCACCTGTGAAAGCGCCGGCATGCCAGTCTTCCATCAGGAGGATATCTTCTTCCTCCGCCGTCGGCTCTTGAGCCAAAGCAAGAGGAAGGACACGTGCATGTCCCTCCGCAGAACTAGCCGGACCACCGATAGGTAATCCTGCTCCAGCCTGCATCAAACGGGATCGTGGACTGAACACTCAAACATCGCCTTGAATTGGGCCACCCAAACACCCAAGGCCGAGTCCATCCGCTCATTCAGACCTTTGACTGATTCCCGATCCATTTTGGCCGCCTTGTCCCTTGCGATTCTCTCCAAACACGCACTCCGATCGCGATCAAATTCTGCCACCATCTCCGACGACCACTTCGCTCATACATCGCAAGGGCTTCCAACTTTGCACTTCACGTAGGCAACACAGTGATGGCCCATGAACTTCCGCTTCATGAAACGGTTACAGCGCGAGCATAATGTATCAGGCGGGGCCTTGCCTTGCCCTTCTGCGAACACAGAATAAGAATTAAAACACTGCACATGATCAGATGATGACGAGCAACACGCACAATTTACTTAAAATTATTTAAAACATTATCTTTCTCAAATTTATGATAATCAAGTTTTAGGCAGAAATTATTTGAAATTTTTTAGTGTAAATTGAATAAACACGACTTGGTAATTAACTAACGTTAAAAAGGCCAAGAAAATATGACCGATCGCTACAAACTCCCTCGACAGTGAAGCGAGAGCTAATGATCGGCTTAAAACAGAGTGCATAGACACGTCAAGCCAAAACAAAAAGTTAATCATGGGTGCTGCCATCTTGGCTATGGGCGCATCCATCTTGGAAGGAACCCGGTCGCAAGAGAAATTAACGGAGTACCCGGATAAGATTAAAAAGTTAATGGGTAACAGAGCGACTCCAGCAATGGCTACCATTTTAAAACGAATGTGCCTATTTAAGGAGATTTCAAAGTCATTATGGCATGAATGTATTAATTCTAGATTGACACAACCTGCCCCTGTGATGAGTTTCCTTTCCCTTCCATTAAGCCAGCGATCAAATTGTGCACAGGGTACTCAAACCACTAAGATTCAAGCTAATTTAGACCATGAAAAAACGTGACTGTATAGTCGAGCAAAATAGACAAATCTGACTGTACTTGGGAATTGACCTGGAGGCTAATGGTAATTCCCAGACACAGTATGGGCAGGACCATGACGAGTGCGGAGTTTTAATTGTTTATTTTGAGCTGGACTAGATAATAGACATTATCATAATAGTACATCTGGTAAGTATTATTCGAAGTAGAAATCTGTTGCAGTGATTTCATCTGTTAGGGAGTCTGCTTGTTGAATAGCAAGATCTTTTAAGCATTCGCTAATGTGGCGCAGAATGTTATTGCGTCACCTGCATAATTTGGTGCGGTCTTCACTTTCGCCACTTTGATAGATTACCCTATATACAACACACTCCTGGTCACCAATGAAATGCAAATTGTTAATTGGAAGTAACACTAGGCTTGAGGACTTCCATTTTCCAAAGTTTTAACTTCCACTAAGTACATGCATGGCGAGGACATCTTGGTATTGTTCTAGATGTTTTGAAGTCAAGTCATTGTTGATAACAGAATCATCAGACTTCTTTACGCTATGTGATCTGTCTAGTATCATGGTTTGCGTCCAAGCATTAACCCTTACTACTCATGTCTAAATTTAAAATTTTCAAATTTAATTTTAAGATATACTGGTGTACATTTTTCAACAAATTTGGTGGACGATGGTGCTGGTATAGACAGCAACATCGTCCATTAAAATTGTTGAAAATTGTACACCAGTTTCTTCGCTATTGACACCATAAAAGATAGAATATTGACATCCAAGTGGTAAGGGTTAATAAGCCAGATGTCTGTGCAACCAGCTCCTTTGATGTCCACAAATGAAATCTTTCCTGATCATGTCACAATCATGACTAAATTACCAAACTGAAAACATTTTTCATCATTTCCATTGATAGCAAACTCTTGTGCAATGTCATATTGAAAACTTCATGGATGCATTGCCAATTCCTTAACTGCAGACGTAGCATTGTGAATCTTAACTTTATCATCTGCAACACATCCATTGCAAATGTTGACCAATTGGTCCAACTCTGTATGTGTTGGAAACCCTGATTAGTCCCCTGTAAATACGTCTGTTTTTTAGAATTGACTTTCTCCATCCTGCATTCCTGTTCCTTACACATATCCTACTTCAGCACATCTAAAGTTATGCTGTGGAAAAGAACTGTTAACAAATATAAAAAGTTTATAGGAGTTACCTTAAATATGAACATGCTTTGCTGAGAATCAATACCATGGTGCACAGGTAGTGAATTTGATGTGTCAATGCAGGCATATTCAATTTACCAGTATACTTGGGAGATGAATCCAGACTCAAGAACATGAGGGTTATATGTCGCTTCACGATGTCCAGGGGCAAATAGCTTGGAGGAAAAAAACAGCAAAATGTAAGCAAAACAACACAGAAAATAAGTAAAACAGTTTAATCTCATTTTAGAACTAAGAAGTACTGTCAAATAATATGAATGAATTTGAGTAGAATGAATAACATTAACACTTATGACTGTAACAAACTGTCAAACCAGTTAAGCAAACTTCTCATAACACTTTAATGGGAAGAATTTGTCATGAAAATGTAAAGCTTTGCTTAGTAAATGTCAATTTGAAGACCGAGAGAAGGCTATTTTTTTAATATTAACCACTGGAATGACTATCTAACGAGCCAGCCATTCCATTGCTAAAATAATATTCTCTTGTCCTGCAAATGGACATTTTTCAGGACTCTGCAAAGGCGGGTTCTGACCAGGTTAACCATTAAATGGATAAATGCCCAGCTAAAAGTACATCATAAGTCTCTATAGAAACAGGTGGTCACTTAGTAGTTAATACATTCAGTTTCCATAATCAATGCTTTTTAGGGATAACAAGGTGGTTCGAAAAAACAGATGGGTCCATCTTCCAACTGGCATAACGTCTAGTAACAGCTTTCAATGTTCTCTATGGATGGATCAATTATCATTTTGCTTTTGCTTCAGATGGCAGATAGTTTCTCAACATACTTGACTGCATACATATATTTCCAAGTGATAATCTGTAACCCTTTAATGGTCACGATCTATCAAGAAGTGAATGTCCATTTGCAGAGAAAGGGAATTCTATTTTTGAAAATTTATCATTAGGATGACTGGCTCGGTTATCACACCAGGCATTTCAGTGTTAAATGTTAAAGTCTTCTATTGGCATACAAAAGGACATTTCTCAATACCGCTGCAAAGACAGGTTTTGGCTGGTTTGACCATTAAAAGTCTTGCTGCGCGAAAGTTGTTTAGCCCAACAACTTTCAGTCAAATTGTTTACAAAATATTTAGCACGCCCAGAGATAACCCCTAGAATATGGCGTCTGCAAAGACTCAGCAATCAGGTGGTTAAGGGTTAATTTTAGCCTAACAGCATTTATAATTAAGAAAACATAGTGTGTGATGTTATGTATCCACTGTGTTTTTTGTTCAATGTGTCTGCCATCATAATATGCGATGCCTTAGGCAGACAATCTCTTATCATTCATACACCGTTCTCTATTTTATTACTAAATAAAATAATCTTGAATTCAAGGTCATTTACATGAGCAGTTTCTGAACAAACTAAAGTGCAAGCCATATGGAGAGTAAGGATACAGAGGGCTCATGATTCAAGATTGGAGTAATTTGAGTGTATTATTCGAAAAGTAGAATAAAGCCCTTTAACCCTTTATTGGTCATACCGGCCTCTGCTATGGCCTTGTGGAATGTTCATTTACAGGTCAAGAGAATACAATTTTGAAAAATTTACCACTGGAATGACTGGCTCAATAATTGAGCCAGTCATTACAGTGATCAATTTACAAAGATTGTATTCTCTTAGCCTGTAAATGGAAATTTAATAAAATATAAAAATTTTCTTGACCAAATTTAACCCTTAAAGGGTTAATCCTAAATGGGTACGCCACTCTAAGCTACCTTTCGGACAGGTTGTGAGGGCTTTGATAAGAAAGCCAGTCATTCCAGTTATAAATTTCTAAACACAATCTCTTGACCTGTAAATAGACATTCACTAGGCAGAAATAGTAATTTTATTGACAAATCTTGACCATTAAATGGTTAACAAGTGCTGCAGCAAGCATTCAAGTTATGATGTAACAAGATGGCCAAAGGGCGTGTATTGCTCATTAACAGTACACAGTTACATCATCAATTCACCATTTAGCAGTAAACGAGGTCATCAATGAATGAGCATTCTAACTTTCCAAAATGCTTAGTAGACAATTTCATTAATATGAAGTAAAAAAGATGCCGTCGAAACATTTTGAAAGTAATCTAATTGCAAACTTAGTTTCCAGTTAAATTATTTTGAAAGTATTTAACAGATTACTCATTAGTTACGTTTGCATAGAAACTCACAGACTGAGATTTCAGGCTTGCAAGTGTTAATGAATGTATTACCCCTTAAACACTTGAATTTGTTCAAGAAAATTTCAATTTTCTCATAGAAAATGTCTAATTGCAGACCAAAAGAAGACAATTTTTGAAAATTTACCACTAGAATGACTGGCTCGGTTATCAAGCCAATCATTTGAATGGTAAAATTTTCAAAAATAGTCTTCCCTTGATCGGCAAATGGACATTTCCCAAAACCAATACAGAAGCCGTTTTTGGCTGATATGAGGGTTAACACGACATGGTTTTCAGTTAGGATAGATGTATAAATAACTAGACTACACTCGAGGTGCTGACTCATTCCTTTACACCCTATTTTATCAAGTCATTTAGTGACTCCATGACGTAGATATTTGACCCTTTTAGGTAAAACTCAAAGTAACTTCAACTCTCTACCCATCCCCAATGTGTGCCAAATTCGTTCATTCTACCTTGTTGTGTTCCCGGAGATCTTCTGGGGACAAACAGATTTCATCAACCGCAATACTCACAGTGGCCTTCAATGGCATGAGTAATTAAGTCAACAAAATGAAGGTGCACAATGATCAAGTTTTTGTGACCTGCCCTCAGGTATCTAAATACCTGGTAAGATCTATGGTAATCTGACATGTCAATGTGACGCTTTAACACCTTTGATGGTTAAGCCGGCAAGGCAAAGCCTTCGGCAAGGGTCTTGAGGAATGTCCATTTGTGAGACAAGAGAAGACTATTAAAAAAAGTTTACCACTGGAATGAGCCAGTTATTGCTCTATAACCGAGCCAACTATCACTCTGTAACCGAGCCAGTTATTCCAGAGGTAAGTTTTACAAAACAGTCTTCTCTTAGCTCACAAATGGACATTCACTAAGCAAAGATTTGATCCTGACCAATCTTGAGCATTAAGCCTGTAACCATCAAATTTGTTCAAGAAAATTAAAATTTTCTCATAGAAAATATCCATTTGCAGAGCATGAGAAGACTATTTAAAAAAATTTACCACTGGAATTCCTGGCTCGGTTATCGAGGCAGTCATTTTAGTGGTAAATTTTCAAAATAGACTTCTCTTGCTCTACAAATGGATATTTATCAAGATCACATTTTGGCCGGCCAGCATTAACCTTTTATACTCATATCAGTCAAAAATGGCTTCTGCAGTGGTCTTGAGAGATGTCCATATGCAGACCATTTTTGATAATTTACCACTAATGACTGGCTCGATAACCGACACAGTCATCGATAACCGAGCCAGTCATTCCAGTGGTAAATTTTCAAAAATAGTCTGCTCTTGGTCTGCAAAATTTGAGTGTTAAAGGGTTGAAAAACTTATCTTTACTAATCTATATAGAACAGGTATCGATAAAACCTGTCTAAAAGGGACACTGTTTGGACTATAATTGATCACAAAAAACCCAGGTGGTTCCATAATGCAACTCATTGGTTATGCTTTCGCCTTCAAATGATGGGTCATTCATTAACCCTTTAACCCTCAAATTCATTCCAGAAAATCTTGATTTTCTCAAAGAAAATGCCCATTTGCAGACCAAGAGGACTATTTCTGAAAATTTACCACCGGAATGACTGGCTCGGTTATCGACCCAGTCATTCCGGTTGTAAATTTTCTAAAATAGTCTTCTCTTGGTCTGCAAATGAACACTTCTCAAGACCACTGCAGAAGGTGCTTTTGGCTGATATGAGTGTTAAAGGGTTAAGACAGGCAGTCATATGACCAACCATCTTAAAGAACCACCATTTTTTGGCTTCAAAGCAGGGGTTTACTATATACAGGTTTTACTGAGTCACTGTTTGACATGAAGAGATTCTACTGTCACTTATCTCCTATCATTGATAATGATTATATCTGTATTAACATACACAGTGTGTTCTGTCAAACCTCAAGCACCCACCTACCTATTGACACCAAAGAACATCACATTTGACCCATTTAAGCATTGAAATTCTAGTCCCTCATTTTCAAGACAACTATACCTGTAAGCTTTTGAATATCTTAAAAATAATTTGACTGGAACCTGTTTCAGTCATATGTAGCTATTGCTCCCAGTCAAATTAGTTTCAAAATATCCATCTGAATATTCTTTATATTATAAAGAATCTGTGATTTTAGTTTTATAAGGGTTAGAGTTAAGACCGCTTGATGAGAGGCCATATGTGCAGAGTTATTGACTTAGCAAATTATACTGTAAGATTGTACCTACACAATGTTGTCATATTAACAAATTTAGGCTATTCCCTTAAGATAACTACATAATACAATTTACTGACCCTATCACTGTGAAATTTTTAAAATAAAAGCAAAATCATGCAATACAACTGGTCATGTAACACATTTTTCTCTGATTTAGAAAAGCTAGGACAAGAAATAGATAAGCAATATTAAAATAATGACAATTTCCCTTGACGATTGTTTTAAACCCATTTCATCATAGGTCACAGAAAGTAGGAAAGCTGTCTGCAGGCATCGACAATTGACTAAAGACTAAAAAGAGTTAGCAATGGATATTGTGGAATATTCTGATATTGCTTTGAAAAAGCTTGTTTCTGCTAGTGAAATTGTGCAAAAGATGATCAGCTGGATGGTACGCATAGTATATCGTTTGGCATGTTATCTGCACCAAAATAATATGAAATGAAATGGATTAAAAATTATTTAGACAGATGAGTACATAAATTGAAATTTATTTGTTAAGTGGTCATCATGCTCAGCTGTTCTCTAGTGACTAACATGGAAATGAACACATTACTGTCCTATATGTTCATAACATAAATATCTGCAGTACCGGTACTATCTAAGATAAGACAAAGCAAAAGAAAGCTAAACAAATACTTTCTACCCCATAGTTCCTTAGGCTGGATTTGAAACATTCGCAAAGGATATACAGCTAGGCAGTATTAATTTCAATTTCTGACAGTACCCAACTGAATTGAATGCCTTTGGTGAATTTACAATTTACTAAACATTCTGTTAAATATTTTGAAACTAATTTGACTGGAACAGTTTCCAGTCAAATTAGTTTCAAAATATTTAACAGCTTACGTGTATAGTTAGTCACCTTGAAATTGAGATCCTGGGAATTAATGGATCAGTGTTAAAATCGATTCAAACCTGTGTAAAGTGGCTGGAGCATAGCTAGAAATGAACTGGGGCATAGCCAGAAATGAACTGGGACATACCGGTACCTAGAAATGTATCCATCAATTAGACACGTTTGCGAATGGCTGTCACAGTCAAATTTTGAGTAACCAGAAACTAGAAATGGAGTGTACAGTGCCTTCAAGCTATCCAGTCCGGAGTACAGGTTTAGTTTCATTAATTGCATAAATCTCCAACTAGTTCAAACACCTCATGGATGTCAATTGTTAATCAAGCGTACCCTCATCATACAACTGACGTCACTTCAACTGACATCACAATCAAGATGCCACTTCGCCAGAGTAGAGATGAAACAGGGTATACACAATTAATTAATCTTTATAATATTTTTACCCTCATCAAGACTTCTAAAACTGGTGTCTACAATTGTCTTGAGGAATATTCATATATACAGGTCAAGAGAAACTATTTTTGAAAATTTATCAGTGGAATGCCTGGCTCGATGAATGAGCCAGTTAGTCTAGTGATAAAAAGCTTTAAAAAATTAACTCTTAGACTGTAAATGGACAGTTACTAAGCAACAATGTAAATTTTCTTGACACTTGACCATTAAAGGGTCAACAGTCGGAATAGCTTGAGTTATAAAACCAACTGACATGTGCAAATTTCAAATTTTGACATTTCCAATGTCCCCTTAACTTTCACATCAACGAATGACCCTTTTAGCCTTTTAATGGTCAGAACTGGTCAAATAATTTTTCTTTAGTAAATGTCTATTTCCAGGACAACAGAATATTTTATAAATGTTATCACTGGAATGACTAGATGCATTAATTGAACCAATCATTCCAGAGTTAAATTTTCATAAATACCATTCGCTGGGCCTGAAAATGGCCATTCCTCAAGCCCTTTCTGGATGATCTGACCAGTAATTCGCATGAAAACGTCAATAAATACATAGAATGGACCTTTCCAGAGTAATGATGTGATAATCAGCTAAGCGGTGTGTAGGATGACATCATAATCATTACGTCATAAATGATTCTGTCTAACTTTTAAAAGTCCGACACGTTGTAAGAATTGTATGTCTCTACTATTTAATAAACATGCTGTTCAATATTTTGAAACTAATTTGACTGGCCGCTGTTGCTGCGATAGGCAGTATGGCAGCAACAACACAGTCAAATTAGTTTCTAAATATTCAACTGCTTACCTGTAGTTTTCTGGAAATCAATAGTCAGGGAATTCAGAGATTGATCGATCCCAACACGAGCACGGTGTGGGTGGAGCTTAGCTAGAGATGGGCGGGGCATAGCTAAGAATGGAAAGGTTCATTGGAACTACTGTTACATTGTTGAAAGTATAATTTTTATAACTACAATCAATTCAAAATTAAGGCAAAGGTGTTTAACTCTTTAACCCTTGATTTTGTTCAAAGAAAATGTAAATTTTCTTATAGAAAATGTCCGTTTACAGACCAAGTGAGTATTTTTGAAAACTTATCACTGGAATGACTAGGTCAGTTATCGAGACAGTCATGCCAGTGGTAAATTGTCAGAGATAGCCTTCTTTCGGTCTATAAATAGGCATTTCGTAAGACCACTACAGAAGCTGTGTTTGGCCAGCTTGGGTGTTAAACATGGATCTAGGGATTGGTCTAAAGAAAATGGTGGCCAACAATTTTAACTCTTCAATACTAAAAAATGTTAATAAAATCAAAAAATTTGTCCTTTTGCAGTGTAATAGAACTTTTTTGAAATTTTACCACTGACACGACTGGCTTGATGATAATCACAAATCAGTTGGGTGTATAGAAGGATTATGATGAGAGGCAGACAAAGCACAATTGTATTACATGTGCTTACTCACGTGAGATAAAATAATTGCTGTCAACAAAGTGTTAGTGGAGAGATATGACAACACAATTATTAATCCTTTACTGGTCGAGGTTTATTAAGGAAATTAAAATTTTTTTCTAAGTGAATATCAATTTGCATGCCATTTTGTCCATTTTTGAAAAATTTACCACTGGAATGACTGGCGTGATAATCAAGCCAGTCATTCCAGAGGCAAAATTTCAAAAACGGACAAAATGACATTTCTCAAGACCACTGCAATGGCCAGTTTTGACTGGATTGACCATTATAGAGTTAGCAGATATTATTGACTAATGGCTTGCATACATATGAAACTCACCTGTGAAACAACTTGGAAACGTAGTCAAATAGACTGTACAATGTATCTTGTTTGTAGAGCCAACCACTCTCAAGTTCTATGACAGCCTGCCCAGTTTGGTGAAGTCAGTATAAAATTTCTGTCAAATTGCTTTTAAAATGATCTCCATGATGGTCAATATGATCAAAAACCGAGTAGAGAATGTCCATTTACAGGCTGTGAGATTATCTTTGAAAATTTTACACAGGATGACTGGCTGGCTACATTATAAAGCCAGTCACTCTAGTGGTAAAATCCAAAGATACTCTTCTCTTGGCCTGCACATGGACATTCGTCAAGAGCACAGCAACAGCCACTTATGGCTTGCTTGACCACTAAAGGGTTAACAGGATTGGACACAAATAGAATAATTAACAAGTATATAGTAACATACAGAGAACCGTATCTATACAGCAGATGCAAAATGATGCTCAATGAAATTATATAACTAAATGAGCAAACGAATGGCCTTTTATTCATAACAACATTTCATTATATACAAAGTACCGGTATCAATTTGTCAGCAACAATAAGAATGTAACATTAAATATAGTGTTATTTTTTCTCGCAACACAAAAAGATAACAATACAAGGGGCCTTGGTCTGTGCATGTGGAGCCTTTGGGACTGACATTTTGAATAAATTTCACCAAGACCACTGCAGAAGACGGTTTTGTCATATATCTAATATTCTAATTCTCAGATCGGACGCCTCATGACATCTGGATTGGTAAGCAGAGCTACCTACTGCTTCGCACAGGGTTCAGCAAGAAACAGAATCATGTAGAATTAATTATTTTCTTGTAAAGTGGCCGAAGTTTAGCCAGAAACAAACTGGGACATAGCTGGAAATGTATCCCTCAATTAGACCCACCATAACCCCTCATGGCGAGGGCAAATGTGATGGAAAGTTGTATATTTGATATAATGGTCACCTGCTTGCGGCTTTATAAGGATGACACGTGAAATAGTAAAATCTGACAATACTTGATATTCTATGTACTATAAAATAAACGAAATCTAGGATTTCTTTTTTCACGAGAGAGTTGATACTTACCTCCCTAATACTTTTGATATTGCTAAATATTGGCTTTCACTCAATAAACACTCAGATTTAAAACAGTTAGGTGCCCCTACTGGGCAGGGAGTCAGAGCGTAGTCTGGCGGATGCCAGCCCCACCACCGCGCATGCGCAGACTAGCACTTCCTCTGACTAGATTATTGGCTGACACACATGCAACTATTAAGAGCCTGAAGACCGAGCCTCTGTGGGGTGGAGAGGCCGGGTCCGTATCTAGGGAGGTAAGTATCAACTCTCTCGTGAAAAAAGAAATCCTAGATTTCGTTTATTTCACTTCAAGAGTATACTTACCTCCCTAATACTTTTGATATTGCCAGAATTCGAAAGTGAATCTGGCGGGAGGGAGGCGAGGTCAAAAGACCAGCTCATCCCAATACGCTTTTCTGCGTTTAAGGCACTTAAACTTCTGAAACTGTAAGAAAAAACAGTCAGGATTTGACTAACCATCGGATAACACGACCGATGTATGAGAGATGACCGAATGTCATATGCGCTCCCCCCCCCTCCTTCCTGGGAGGAAGAGTCGACTGACCTCAATGTCCTATACGCTCTCTACGTACAAGTGCCATGTACTACAGGACAGAGACGAAAAAGCTCCATTTTCGTAACTCTCAACAATGAACCACACAAATACACAAACCATCACCATATTAATAACGGGTAATCGTGACAATACAATCAACAACGGACAACACATGAACAAGACTGACCTTGTTGAAAATGGCTGCTGACATCATCTTCCCATCGGTAAAGACTGATGCAGGCCCAAAAAAGTGGGTGTTTCCATAAATTAATTGTGATATATATAAGTAATGAGGAAATCACCTCAAAAAATATAAACCGATTTATTTTTTCAAAACCGACAAGGCGAGAGGATTAGAGGTGTCACGGAGATAATGGTCTGTAAAACTTGACTCACAGTGCCACTGAGCCACCGACATAATATCATCCACAGGGACCCCATTAAATAGGGCCGTGGATGTCACCACGCCGCGGACACTGTGAGCCTTGGCCACGTCAACCTGCTTCCCGGTGGCGGATTTATGGCAAAACTGAATGCACTCCACAATCCACCTGGAAATGGTGTCCTTAGAAGCCCTCCCATGGGGTTCAATATATGACAACCATAACGCTGACTGGTCGGTGCGCCATGCCGCCGTACGTTGTTTGTACCGGCGCAGCGCCCGGACGGGACACCATGCTTTAGAATTAGGATCATATCTAGTTAAAGCAGGCAAAATAATAGGTTGACCTGGATATTTCAACGACTGATTTTTAGCCAAGAAATTAATCCTAGGTAGCAGCTTAAGGCCTTCCCCTGAAACCACAAAACGGTCATCCTCGGCTGATAAGGCATGAATCTCACTCCTACGCCTAGCCGAGGCCGCAGCAATTAAAAACACAGTCTTCAGTGTTAATAGTTTCATAGAAATGGAACTAAGTGGTTCAAAAGGCTTATCACCTAGTACTTGAAGCACTAGCGATAAACTCCAAGACGGAATCACAGGAGGATTCCTTGGTCTTAGATTGCCCATGCCTTTAATTAATACATTCAATGTATTTACTTCATCACTTCCCCTCTTAGCCAAGCAAGGAATAACAGACATTAATGCTGATTTATAACCAGCAATAGAGTTAGGCTTGAGGCTATAGGCATCATAGAGGTGACAGAGGAAATCAGCTACTACTTGAATAGATGAATCCATTGGATCAATACATCTTTTTGAGCACCATTCTGCAAATCTGTTGATTTTATAATTATATGCTCTGGAGGTTGACCCCCTCCTGGCTTTGGCCATAAACATGGCTGCTTGCTCAGAAAAGCCCTCCTTAATTCTAGATTCCTTGACAACATCCACGCAGTCAATCTGAACATTGACGGATTGTTGTGAAGGGCCTTGCCCTGGAAGATAATATCGTCCATCAGAGGCAGAGGAACCGGATTGCAGACCAGAAGGTCCAGCAGATCCGTATACCATGATCGGCTTGGCCAATCCGGGGCGATCAGAAGCACTTGGCATTCCTCTTGTCTGATTTTCTGAAGAATTTTTGGAATCAGGATTGCTGGAGGGAATGCGTATGCATACATTCTCCCCCAGCTGATAGCTAACGCATCTGTTGCGAAAGCGCTTGGATCCGGAATCGGAGAGACGTACGTCGTCATCTTCGCATTCTTGTTCGTTGCGAACAAATCGATGTTGGGTTTCCCCCAATGGTCGAACAGACGATCCGCCACACATTGATTTAGTTGCCATTCCGTGGGTAAAACACTCATCCTTCGGCTCAATGAGTCTGCAAGCAGGTTTAACCTTCCCGGAATATGAACTGCTTTCAAGGTAATCTGGTGATCCAGACACCAACATAGCAGTTTCCATGTCATCATACAGAGACTGGGCGACTTCGTTCCGCCCTGGCGGTTTATGTAAGTCACAACTGTTGAGTTGTCTGAACGAATAAGAACAATCTTGCCCTGAACTTTCTGTAAGAAATGTTCCAGGCCCAGGACTACTGCTCTTAGCTCCAGTAGATTTATATGTTCCTGTGACTGTTCCAGATTCCAAAGCCCTGATATCGTGGATTCTTCCAGGCAAGCTCCCCAGCCCTCCATCGATGCATCTGTATACACAGTCACCTGAGGGTGGGGAGGGGTTAGCAAAACCCCCGGTAAGAGATTCTCTGTATTCAACCACCATTGCAGGTGGTGAATCAGAGGCGCCAACACTGACACATTCGAGTCCAGCGAACCTGTACTCTGGGTCCATTGTGTCATGAGAAACAACTGGATCGGCCGCCTGCGTAAGGCGGCCTGAGGAATGACTGGTTCCAACGAAACCATCAACCCCAGCATTCTCAAGTAAACCCGTGCCAGGACATGACGACTGTCGCACACTGACTGAATCAACGAGATGAGTATTTGAACCCTCTCCTGAGTAGGATAAACATATCCTGTCTCCAGATCGAAGAACATCCCCAGGTAAACAAACTTCTGGGATGGAGTCAGCTCTGATTTTGGGAAATTGATCATCCAGCCCAAGTCTGTGAGAATTTTCAAAACAATCTCCAGATTGGCGGACAAACTTTCCCGGGTGTGCGCTTTCAACAGCCAGTCGTCTATGTACGTGTGGACTGCTATGCTTCTCCTGCGGAGGTATGCTGTGATCGCAAGAACCACACGGGTGAAAACCCGAGGAGCCGTGGAAATTCCGAAGGGCAACACCCTGAATTCCCACTGTCTGCCCTGGAATGCAAATCTCAGGAAGCGACAGAAACTCCTGTGGATGGGGATGTGGAAATAAGCGTCCTTCAAATCTATCGACGCCGTCCACATCCCCCTCTCCAACCCCGCCAACACCGAGCGCACCGTTTCCATCTTGAAACTGGGCGTCTCGATGAACTTGTTCAATGGCTTGAGGTTGAGAATCGGTCTCCACCCACCGGTGCGTTTTGTTACCAAGAACAGGGTTGAATAGAAGCCCGGACACCTCTGTGCCGGCTGAATAGCTCCTTTTTGTACGAGGGAATTTATCTCCTCCTCGATACACAACCTTTGATCTGGATCTCTCGGAACGGGAGTCCAGATTGGCACCAGAGACAGTCGCGACGGCGGGCCTGTCATCCACTCTGGATGATACCCCACGGAAAGCCATCGCAAGACTAAACGGTCCTGAGTTAACCGTTCCCACTCTTGCATGTGGTCGGCAAGCCGGCCTCCCACCGGTCCACCTAGGGACCGCGGTGGACACAAGGCATGCAAGAGCGGCACTGTCTCCGTCGCCATACACACCGGCGTGGTCCTTACCGCGGTAAGCGCCCTGTCAGGAACGATAACCACGCCCAGATCCTCGCGCGACCCGCCCCGCCCCGCGCGCACCTCGGTGCACGGGCGGCTGCCTGGCTGACGGCGGCTGAGGAGCCTGCGCCCCCCTCACTGCTGGCCGAATCGCACGCGGCCGAGGCCGGCGCTGCGACGGCGGCTGGCCTCTGACTTGGCCAGCACCACCTCGAGCCTGCAGGGGACGATACGCAGGGGCCGCGGCGCGAACGTTAGCACGACGCAGTACCTCAAACTGTTCGCGCAGCGCCCTCTGGTTATTCACCAGGGTGACCGTCTCCTGGAGGTGGCGACATCCCTCACCTCCAAAAAGACCAGGACCCGTCATAGGCGTACGGAGTAGCCTATTATACAGGTCCTGAGACGGGCACAAATTGTCCAGGGCAAATGTGCGTCTTGCCCTGACACTCCTGGTCACCGCCCGCGTCATACAGTCCAGCGCCAGGTTAATACCATCCTGGATGGTACGCTGGACCGCGAGCGGGCCTGGCTGGCGCGAGGCGGATGCCGTTACTACCCCCTGTAACAGCTGGGAGACGTGGGACAGAGCGGCAATCGAAGCCCTCCCACTCTCCTCCGCATCACGCAACGCGGTATTCGCCGAACGCAACGCGTTCGCGCACAAGACCCCCGCGTCAGAACGGGATCCTGGCCGCGTATCCTCACCCAAAGCCGCGCGGTCATCCACGCTGGGCTTGGGTACCACACCGTACCGCTGGTAGTCCAGGGGCACGATGCGACAACGCTTGGCCACCTCGCGAGGGGCCTTCGCGAGACGTCCACTCGTGTTAATGGACGCCTCCGCCGCCTTGAACATGTCAACGACATGCTCCGCCAGCGGCAGAGAAGGCATAGCGTTAGCAGTTGGTTTCCCAGCTAACCACGGCGTGTGAACACGGTGGCTAGCCGACTGCTCCACGGGCAGATCAGGCCTAACGCTCACCAACCACTGGCAAGCGTCATACCAATCCTCCTCCGTGGCTAACTGCGAGCGCTCTACAAGACGGGGTCCTTCGTCTTCCTCCTGAGCGCAAGCAGTACTTGACGGCGGGTACGCTGATACACCTGGCAAGCCAGGGAAAACATGCGGGCCTGTCAGCACCGGCATGAGAATATCACTGGTTTGACCAGGAGCAGGCACCGCGGTAGAGCGCGGGGTATATATAGCTCTACCACGGGCCCGGCCAGCACCAGCTACACTCTCGGCAAGCCGAGGTATGCGGTACCGCTGGCCATCAGCAGCGCCCTGGGCCACCACCTGAACCGCGGACCTTACTCCAGGGTGAGTAATACCGTGGAAAAAAGCGCCTGTATTCCCCGCGAGGGGTGCACAAACGTCTTCATCCATGTCCACGTCGTCAGACGGCGACCCTAGCAGGTAATCCTCATCACCCTGGTCAGAAAGATTAGACCCCGGGTCAGCAAAGAGAGCTAACCCGGGCTGACCAGGAACGGTGCCATAGGAGGTACTGGCCACCGCGGCGTGCGGATACCCCTGGACTGATAAGCAGCCAGCGGGTTCCAGCGACAACCGTCCACGGTCCCCTATCGGCGCGGCAATAAGCCTGCTGCCAGGGCCGTGGAACGCCCCCTCTAATGGGGCCACCTCTGAATCGTCGGACAACGGAAGCGGACTAAGGAAAATCGATCCAGAGGCGGGGATTACCTGCTCCGAAGCCGATGATGAGGACAATAAAGGATCTGGTCCAGGAAGCATGCCACGAAGCAACCCTGGAACCAAATCTTTTATTGTCCTCCTCATCTCTCCCAACATCTCGGTCCGGAAGGTCTCCATATCCACCGCGGACGAGACCTTCCCCTTACCCTTCTCACTTACAACCTCTCGTTTCCGCTTCTTCTTCTTCTCCTCCACTACCACCTTGTCCGTCGCCTGTAAGCAGCACAAGAATTCGGACATTAACTCGCCCCCCCAGTGCTTACATATGTCACAATTAATCAATGGACCACAAGGGCTACATCGATAACACAGATGCGGCCAGAACTTCACATGCATAAAACGTCCACAGGACGCGCAACCCGGTCCCTGAAACAGGGCAAAGGACAAGGAGTATGAGCAACTAGTTAAGCTTAGAAACCCAATCCAACTCAAGGAGAAGGAAAACGATCATAAAGATCAACATACATCAAAAACCAGCCTAGCGCTTGAATTGCTAATAAATACATAGCCAGCTGATTATGACGTCATTAATCCCGTGACAGGAAAAATTCGATCCCAACAAAACATCCAAGTGCAAAGACGAATTGTATGCTGAATGGATAAGTTGACTACCCAACCATCAGATACATATAGATAACTCTTTACTGGCAAAAATGTTAATTATCTCCCTTTGATTGTTTACAATAATTAACATCACCACATTATCAATAACTAGATACCTGACACTTTGTATAGACAAACCATCCAACGTGACGAACCGGAAACTCCACCATCTGCACGCCTCTTAACTCTCTCCACCTCATGGGGAAGGAATTGGAACAAGAGGGCAAAGTGAGAAGACCTTTATACCAGGCCTCCAACTCACTGGGCATAATTTTTTCATTTGGTTAGATAACCTAACAGTGTTAGTAGGAAATGGAACCATGGTGGAGAGAATACTAATTCTCTGGTACTGTGACGTCACAACCTAGCGTCATACAGACCTGTGGACAGAAACAGAAAGAGAAATTAGTCCTAGGTAGCACCGAGTTGACCTAAACCAACTAACTAAGGCGCTTATCACGGTAAACGCGAGTCCCGGAAACACAATACACCGGGAAGAAAACTCGCTAATTTTACTAGAAGTCACCTGATTTAAAGGTCCTCCGTCCTCCTGTGGCGACGTATTCCTATCCGCCATCCAAAAAAGTGACTAACACTCCAAACAAACACCACTTAAAGAGTTTAAGAGAGCGAAAAAGCTATTGAACAAAAAAACATGTGTGATCTCTTTGCCAATAATCTAGCAAAGAGGAAGTGCTAGTCTGCGCATGCGCGGTGGTGGGGCTGGCATCCGCCAGACTACGCTCTGACTCCCTGCCCAGTAGGGGCACCTAACTGTTTTAAATCTGAGTGTTTATTGAGTGAAAGCCAATATTTAGCAATATCAAAAGTATTAGGGAGGTAAGTATACTCTTGAAGTGAAAATGTGATCACTAAAAAGAGGGAATCCAGTAATACATATCATTGGTGTTAGTACAACTTTTTGAGCCAAACGATGATGGGTCATTAAGTTGGGTGATAATATGACCACCCATCTTAAGGTCTTACCACTCTGGTGTCAAAACTTTAAATTTTCAAATTAAATTATAAGATGAACTTGTGTTCATTTTTCAACAAATTTGGTGGGAGATCGTGCTGTCGTAGACAGCAACATCTTCGACCAAAATTGTTGAAAACTGTACACCAGTTTCTTTGATATTGACGCAGTAAAAGATGAAATATTGACATCAGAGTGCTAAGGGTTAAAGAACGATCATTATTTGGTCCCAAAAGCAGGTGTCCATGATAGACAGGTTTGACTGTATATATACAAGTTTGAACGTTTGAGCGAGGTGCTGCTTCACATCATTCAGCAACATCAGCCAGTCAAACTTGTAAGTAATGATAAAACACTAAGTATACAAAAATGCATTTATCAACAGCTTTTAAGAGATAAATGTCAAGTTCACTAATGTGGCCTTTATTTTGAGGAGACAACTGTATAGGTTTCTACAACATTACTATTTAATGTATGTATTCGTGTGCACTGTTTATTTTAGCGACTGAATAAATGTGTCTAAATTATACTCCGTATCGTACTGTTTTTCATCCCAAAGTTCATCCATATCATCTAAGATGCTTTTCATACTGCGCCTTTGCTCAAGTTTATTCGCCTTGTCACCCTTGCTCTTTGTGGCGTTTTCTCCCTTCTCTCGTTCGTCCAATGAAAAGAGGTCTAACAACTGACTTGTACCCATGGTGTGTAGACTAGAGTTATCCTGAGTGATTACAGTGTTAGCCACGGTAAGCTTGAACTTCTGAAGTCTGAATAATAACAAATATACCACATACAGCTAAACATGTCTATTGGTAACATAAGACAGCAATTCGTGAAGATCATTGCAAAACCCACATGTCCCTAAGAACCAGCATCTTGTGGTTTGTAATTTATATAACAATTAACTTGCATTATGAGACCACCTGTCACTAGAGACCTGTTTTAAGCACTCATTAATGCCCTGTAGGTGGGGCTTAGAATACACCTTCCGTATCCTCTGCGTGTCGTAAGAGGCGACTAAAGGAGGTAAGGGTGAGGTAACCCTGACAGAAACCTCGAGTGCTGAAGACGGAGGTTCCAGGCCGCACGGCGCACTCTAATAAACCATGGATCCACGCACTTAACGCTAATGATCATGTCGATAGTCACTTACAGGACTGGCTGTATGATCAGCGAACGACAAGAAGAAAGAAGCACTCATTGACCTGGTCATTTTAGACAGACACACCCACATGCACACACTGACAATCTTATCAAATACATTTTTGTAGAACATATGCATCGCATGTTTTAGCTGCTGATTACAACAGGTTCACTAAAAAAATGAATAAAACACGAATCTGCAGCGGTATATGGCTGAATTCAACTTGGTGTAAAACCTAATGTGGTCTTAAGTGACCACCTTCTGGAACAGACAATTAGTTACAACAGCCAAGTGGCCTCTTAATACAAGGGACTTGCTACAGGATATATGTCATTTGCAGTAAAATGACGGTGGTTCTGTTGTGCCGAACCATAATGCATTATCGGTGCACCAACGAACCTTGCCGATGATTGCCGTGTGACGTCAGCACGCGCCTCTTGAGATGACCAAGCCATATGATATCTGAATGGCCTAGTGAATGAACGCGCTGCGTCCGGGCCAAGATTTGTCTATATTACTTGCTATATTGTGATGGACTTATATGTGGTGAAAAAGCACTACAGAACTCTATTTTGGTACCAAAGAGCAAGTGGTTTCATGAGCAGATTTGACTATACTCAGCTCTCTTCATGATAACTGACAGCAGTAGCCTTCAGTGAGATTATTCTCAGTATGAACACCAATTCTAGCAGATTTTATATGACTTAACTTTCGGCCATAGCGCCATAGACATTGGTTTATTTGAGAAATGCTTAGAGACAAACACCAGCATTGTACGGCCCTAAGATCACCACAATTGTCAGCTAAGCGAAACTGTACTCATTGTCACCTATACATTCTAATGAATTAATACATACCCCATAATCTTTTCCTCTAATGTCCCTCGTGTAATCAATCTGTAAACATTGACAACCCTTTTCTGTCCTATTCGATGAGCACGATCCATAGCCTATTGAGAAAAACACAAATATTCAAAGCATACCTTCTTATATTTCCTTTAACCCTTGAAATACCAGTATTCTCAATTGCAAGACAACTAGATACATATAGGAAAGCTTTTTAATATTTTGAAACTAAATGGACTGGAACATGTTGCTGACAGTCAAATTAGTTTCAAAATATTCAACAGAATATTACTTATATCATAATAAATGTGTGGTTTCTGGTCTATGAGGGTCAAAGGGTTAAGTACAGTAAGTAAAGTGCTATCTACAAACACTAACCGATTTATTTTCTAGAGTATGGTCAGCTGTGATAGCATTAGTCCGTCTCTCAGTTTCTAAAATATCATATACAAACTTTTGAGTAGTTGGTCTGAAATCAAATTTCAAATTAACCTGTAAACATCAAGACTTGATACAGGAGTTGAGCACCATTCTAAAACACTGAGACATCTTAACACTATTATATGGGTAATCAATGGGATCATTTATTGAAGCATTATGTTATGCATGTGCATCACGGAGCAGTACACAAGCAGCATTAGTCAACTAATAATTCTGCACAAGAAATGGGTTTGTGTGGAAGATCTTTGATCAAGATGTTTCATTCATCCCGTGCAGGTACAATTTTTAATAAAATTTGGAACTCTTACGAATATGGAATATCAAATAAACATGCAGACTGAAAAGAAAATGATTTGTTTTTGTTGTCGCATCTAAGCAATATAATTATTATTACCTGTAAATCTTTCATAGGATTCCAATCGTGCTCGATAAAGATGACCGTATCAGCACCAGTTAGATTCAGCCCTAGGCCACCAACATGTGTAGTCAATAGTAACAGATCAATTGATGGGTCATTGTTAAACCTGTAATTATACATATATTTATTACCCTTCTACTTTTGTGTGAAAGACAAATAGGACAAGCTGCAGATCATTTAAAAAACAATTTGACTAAAAGATGTGGCTGTGTCAGACAGTACCATCAAAATATTCATCTGCATTTGGTTCTAACTTAATAAAGGAAACTATCAAGCTCTGTGCCAGCGGAGGAATCCAGTTTACCCATCAATCATATCATGTCATAATAAACTATGTGATGTGTAGGATGCTGTCATAATCAATTATGTCATGAATGACGTAGATAAGTTCGTCACGAACGCATAATTGATGATGGACTAAGTGTTGTATGAATTGTATATCGTTACTGTTTAATAAACATGCTGTTGAATATTCTGATACTAATTTAACTGGGCGATGTTGCAGTCATAGACAGCAACTGCACCCAGTCAAATTAGTTTCAAAATATTCAACAGCTTACCTGTATAGTTTTCTGGAAATTGATAGTCAGCGAGATCAGGAATCGATTGATCGCAACACAGACAAAGTGTGGCTGGAGCTTAGCTAAAGATGGGCGGGGCATAGCTAAAACTGGATTCCTCCATTAAGCTCAATGATAATAATCATTAGTTCATGGCTTGAAATTAACACAATGAGTCACTACACACCTGGGGCTTAGTGCACCATTAAGGCGTTAGTTGTTTGGTCATAAAACCTGCCATCTACGGCCACCTAAGACACATTCTATATGAACCATGCATTTAGCATTTCAATTACCAACTACGAAAAATAATGCTTAAATTAAGAAATTATGCTATTGGATATTTTGAAAGTAAATTGACTGTAAGCTGCTGCTGCTGCCTATGACAATAACAGACCCCTATCAATTTCAAATAATATTTTGAAACTAACGTGACTGGGAGCTGTTGCTGCAGATCCCGTCAAATTAGTTTCAAAATAATCAACAGCTAACGTGTATGATTGTCTTAAAATTTAGAGTATGCGACTTCTGGCTTATACGGTTAAAACAAGTGGCTGACTCCGATATGGTTTTCGTGGTCAAACATCTGATATGGTTGTCACATAGAACAGATTTTACGGCCGACAAGGAAACGTTTTCATGTTGCACTAGGCCCCTGGAGAGTATATTATGATAGCGCTAGTCAATATGTAGCATATTCTCGCCAAGTATTCACAATATGATCCATTTCTAGCTATGTCACAGCCATTTCTAGATAAGATCCTCACAGTTTTCTACACATGTTGGAATCGTTTTTTAAACTTTGAAAGCTAAATTACCACAATCTAAATTTCAAAGTAACTATACAGGTAAGTTGTTGAATATTTTATAAATAATTTGACTGCAGGTTGTTGCTGCTTGTGGTAGCAACAAATCCTAGTCAGATTAGATTAAAAATATTCAACAGAACTTCGGCTAATCTCGAGTCCTGACTAATAATTCTGAGACATCACGATACTGTAACTTATTAATGGTAAAAATTGGAAAGAAAAATCTAATTTTTTGTTTACTGAATGTACCTTTGCAGGGCAAGAAGGCATTTTTTTAAATTTAGCATTACCACTGCAGTTATAATCTTCAAAAACTGTCTTGTTTTGGTCTTCAAATGGACATTCTTCTAACCCACTGCATTTATAAGCTGTTTTGGGCCATTAACTTGCTAAAAGGCAATGCAAGACTCTGATGGAGAAGCAATTGCGCTCAGGTGAACAGGTATATGGATTCATTTGTTGATCATCTGAACCTCTTTGCCATACCATCTATATGATAATAAACTCTAAACATGTCAGTGAATACATTAAAGTTCTGTTAGCCATAGTGATTCGATAGCAAGCCAATACATGGCAAGAGGCATAAGATTCGTCATTCCAGTATCTGATGTCATAATACATTATGTCATCAGGTAGCTGACGTCACAATCATAGAGATGTATTATAACTCTGTCACAAAAATCAGTCAGTCATTTAAGTGTACGAATTGTCTTTAATGACTTTAGAATTTAATAAACATAGGCAGCAACATCCCCTAGTCGAATCAGTTTCAAAATATTCAACAGCTTACCTGCATACATGTAGCTAACTAGATTCTGGGAATTCAGGGGTGCGTTCCGGATTGCAAAAAACGTTTTCCGTTACGTAACAGTATTCAATAATGTCCTATATACCGTATTGCTCCTATTAGAAGCCTACTCCCAAACTCAGCAATGCCAGTCTCTAGATTTTCTTAGTACTTTGAAAATGTGAAAACCCCCCTAATATAAGCTTACTCCCAAATTCAGTATCTTGGTTCGATAAACCTTTTCCAAATATTGACATTAATAAATAATTCATCACTTCAAAATTTGTCATAAAAGTTGAAATCCAGTCAGCCCAGGTGGGCTAAAAATGATCTTGAATAGCACTAAAATAGAAAACATTTCATGCTAGATGTTATTTCGATCAGATGACTACGCTTAATGTATACTATGCCAATAACCGTGGCAGTGAAATTATTATGTAGGGCCACATAAAAAGTGTGTTCGCTGTAATAACTATTGTTTATTACATCAAGTCATCCAATCAAACAAGATGTTGCTGTGAAAAAATGCAAATCATATGATATCAGGAAGCTGTGCATAGATTTAATATTTAGTGAGTACTCT
This sequence comes from Chaetoderma sp. LZ-2023a, assembly GCA_034401795.1. NCBI lineage: Eukaryota > Metazoa > Mollusca > Caudofoveata > Chaetodermatida > Chaetodermatidae > Chaetoderma > Chaetoderma sp. LZ-2023a. The sequence goes on from CM067372.1 coordinate 114,142,581, forward strand.
GCAGATTCACGGACTTGTGATTTTGGACTCGGAATTTGAAAATTACTAGATTGCGTCATGGCAACCCAGAACTGTATGTTAAATGAGATCCGCATAACGGGTACCAGTTTGATAACTGCGCGTTGATATGAATCCTGTTATACAAGTTGAGATCACTTTACAGCATTTTGCATTCGTGTCCCGTGAGATCCCCTTCAAAAGGGGATCGAGAATGCACGAAGCCCGGCCTCTATTTTTAGTTTTGTGCGTTTTAAATTGGGAATAGTTAGCAGAATATGATTGAATTCAATGGCTAATTGCCATCCCGGAAGTACATATAGACGCTTAACATGAGTTTATTCGAAGCCGTTTTTGCAGTTGACTAAACATTTTGTGGGGAAAACTCCCTAATACAAGCCTACCACTTTTTTCAGACATTCTGCTGGTGAACTATCTCCATCACTATCCTAATAGAATACGCGGAATACAGAACCTATTCTATTAATAATAAATTCAATCAATATCTATTTATAAAGTTAAAGAATCTGTTAGAAGCAAAGAAAGCTTAGAAACATGTATTTTTAATCATTATTTCTTATATTTAACTCCAACCTTTTATGAGTTTATGTCGGTAGAGTGATGGTTTACAGATTCCGGTCTACTATAAGCTACTGAAAACCCATTTCAATGAGAAATCTATCTATCTTATCTATCTATCTATCTATCTATCTATCTTATATATCTATCTATCTATCTATCTATCCATCCAGCTATCATGCTGGAACACTGCTACGCCATTAATGACCACATTTGGTCAAGAAAGTAAATCCTTACTCAGCCAATGTCCAGTTTTAATCCTTTAATGGATAAATTTGGTCAAGAAAATCAAACAGCTTATTAAATGTCCATTTGCCTGTCAAGAGAAACTTGGATATTTGAAAATTTACCACTGGAATGACTGGCTCGGTTACCGAGCCAGCCATTCCAGTGGTAAATATTCAAAAATACTCTTCTCTGTGCATAATGCTTACTAATTTCCTTCGTCATCTTATAGTAAGACGTACCTGTTGACAATACCATGTCTGGACCCAGCAGGAATGCTACCGTCTAGTCGCAGATATGTCACACTCGGCATATGTGCTCTGAAATACATACCAGCACATTGAAAATGTATGTCCCTTACAGTCAGATGAAATGATTAATGACAATACTAATTATCAAATGTTTTAAATGATTCAAAATGCTGAGAGCAAAGAACCCTTATGATCAGCAGAAATTCCTCAATCTAGAGAACCCTAGAGTAATTATAAGAGCTCCATGTGAATGGTCACTGATAATACATTGATCAGGTGACAATACAATGATCTCATTAACCTATTAATGGTCAAGTTTGGCTAAGAAAATTTAGATTTTTGATTAGTGAATGTCAATTTCAAGGGCAAGACTATTAAAAAACAAGTGCCGACTAGTGGGGCTTAATACGCCCATCTTTAATGAATTTTAATCTTTTCAGGGAGTATAACTCTGGCAAATATGGACAGATCTCGCCGAAACAAAATCATGACACTTCGTCTCTACATATATGTTCACTGGAAATCGAGATTGAAATGTAGGTTCAAAACTCCCAGCGATCTGGCCCGGGAAATAAATTTTACTCTTTTCAGGGGGGATAACTCTCAGAAATATGGATGGATCTCGCTGAAACAAAATTATGACGCATTGTCTCCTAATATATGCACTGGAGCAAACAATGTAGGTTGAAGTTTTTGAGATATAATGTCTCATGTAATATGTGCACTGCAGAAAAATTTCAAATGTAGGTTAAGAAGTTTTTGAGATATGTCCCAGACACAACATTTTTGACACATTTTATGCATTTGAGGGGGGGGGGATAATAATTCTAGCAAATATCGACAGATCTCGACGAAATGAAATCATGACACATTGTCTCTGCCTAATATGTGCACTCGAGAAAAAATTTCAAATGTAGATTAAGAAGTTTTTAAGATTACAGGCCGGACACAAATTTTTTTGACACACTACGCATTTCAGGGGGAGATAACTCTATAAAATATTGGACACATAGTCTCCGCCTATTATGTGCACTGGAGAAAAATTTCAAATATAGGTTAAGAAGTTTTTGAGATATGGCTCAGACACAGATTTGCTAACAGACGGACGGACGGACAGACAGACACCACACGCCATCACATATCACATAATACGATCTGCTTTTTAAAAAAAATAGGCGTATAAAAATTACCATTGGAAAGCCTGGATTAATGACCGAGTCCGTCATTCCAGTGATCAATTTTCAACAAAAGAAACATGACACAATTTTCAAAAAGAGAAACCTGACGCAAACGTCGCATAATACCCAACCATGATGACAACCCAATGAATGACAGCTATAAGAAAATATTTATTTCTTCCTCAGACCCAGACCAGTCATCCTATGAAGCGTCAAAGCGATCCATTAAACGGTCAAGGAGTTATCGCCACCAAACCAATTTTCAAGATGGCCACCAGTGACTGGCAGCCATATTGGATTTCGCATTATCGTAAATTTGATAAGTTTCTTCACCAGACGTAGTCCAACGACCCTATGAAGTGATCCGATAAATGGTAATGGAGATATTATCCATAAACCCATTTAGCGGCCATCTTGGAGCTCGGATCATCATCAAGTTCGCTAAGTTTCTTCCCCCAGACCTAGTCCAACCACCCTATGAAGCTACAAAGCGATAAATGGGAACGGAGTTATCATCCGGAAACAAAGATGGCTACTGGTGGCCATCTTGAATTTCGGATCATCGTCAATTTTGCTAGGTTTCTTCTCCAGACCTAGTCCAACCACCCTATGAAGTTTCAAAGCGATCTGATAAACAGGAACAGAGTTATCATCCGGAAACCAGTTTTCAAGATGGCCGCTGGTGGTCCTCTTGGACTTCGGATCATCGTCGATTTCCATAGGTTTCTTCCTCAGACCTAGTCCAACCACGCTATTAAGTTTCAAAGCGATCCGATAAAAGATAATGGAGTTATCATCTGGAAACCAATTTTCAAGATGGCCACCGGTGGCTGGCGGCTATCTTGGATTTCGGACCATCGAGGATTTCGATAGCTTTCTTCCTCAAACGAAGTCCAACCACACATGACGTTTCAAAGCGATCTGTTAAACAGTAATGGAGTTATCATCTGGAAACCAATTTTCATGATGGCCACCTGTGGCTGGTAGCCAGCTTGGATTTCGGACCATCGTCGATTTCGATAGGTTTCTTCACCAGACCTAGTCCAACCATCCTATGAAGTTTCACCACAATGCGACAAACAGTAACAGAGTTATCATCCGGACACCAATCTGCCGCTCGCCCGCCCGGACTGCGCCATCAAAAATATAAAAATTGACTTCTGCTCTTTAAAATAACATTCTTCAAAACAATTGCAGATGTCGTCTTTGGCCGGCTTGACCATTAAAGGGTTAACAGACATGTACCTATGAATGGTACTGGACATGGCTATAACTCTGTGATTTGATCTAATCAAACCGAATACAGGACTGGTGCATATCTGACCATGCCCGGTCTAAAGCTTTTATTGTAAACCTGGGCCTAGTAGTTATATTCTATTCATTGACCTCTGCAGTGATCTTGATGCATGTCTAATTGCAGGTCAAGAGAAGACATTTAAAAAGATTTACAACTGGAACACCTGACTCCATGACCTAATCAGTCATTTCATTAGCGAAGCTTCACAAACAGTCTTTTCTTGGCCTGCAAATTGACATTTAATAAGCATTAATATAAGGTTTCTTCACCAATTTCGACCGTTAAACAATAGAAAATTTATCAGCTGGTGTAAACGTGACTAACAGACAAGACTATATATACACTCCTTAACCAGCTTACTGGCCATGTCATTATACATCATACCACACTTACTTGATGAGATCATTTTCCACCATATTTAGCATGCTCTTCAGTTGACAGAAGATGAGTGCTCGATGTTGATTAACGACAGGTGTGTCAGGTGTCATGTGATTGCCGGATGTATGAGCAGGTGAAGCTCCTCCTACACCTATTCCACAGTCAAGCAGAAGTTGTCTAAACATAGAAATTAAACTCAGAATAATGTCACCCTGAAACTAACCTGTTGATATAGCTCTACCCATGAAAATCAATGGACCTTTCCAATTTTAACTATGCCCTGCCCATCACTAGCTAAGCTCCACCCACACTTCACCGTGTTGGGATTGAACAATCCCCGAATGCCCTAACTATCAAAATATTCAACATATTCATTAAATAGTAAATACATACAACAACGCATAGTCCGTCTTCAAATATGTGTTCGTGATCTGCTTATCTACGTCATTCAAGACGTCAATGATTGTGATGTCATTCTATACGCCACGTAGTTGATTATGATGTCATATGGTGGATGGATACAGTGGAAAGGTCCATTGCACAACGTTATTTTGCATATTTACAATTGGAAATTTCATATCTGATAGAGGAAGTTTTATTGACAGCATGCATAAGACATCGGTTGGATTAAAGTCAATGAAATGAGTGTAACCTGGGACTAAGCTGTCAAATATATATCTTCAAATCATGTAATAAAAGAGAAATTTTAATGATGCAGAATACAAAGAGCAAAGCTTTGAAGTTTTATAAGATCTAGTAAGCTATATTTATTTAACCATTTAATGGTCAAGCCCGCCAAAACAGGACTCTAATGGGGTCTTTGTACACCAAGAAAAGATAAATTTTGAAAGTTTTATAACTAGAATAACTGGCTCAATAATGGAGCCAGTCATTCCAGTGCTAAATCAAACGAAAAACCAATGGGCCTGCAAATGGACATTGAAAAAGCAGAAATTTCTTCACAAATCTAGACCCCTGAAAGGCTACTAAGTTATTAACAAGAGATCTTTGGGCCATATAATTCTAACAGAAACAATCTAGAAGTCAGACAAATTCATGTTTTATGAAGGCATTCTATGATTGACTCATTTTAGAGCTAGTAATATCAATGGAAGTTTTGTACAAGATATGTTTCATGTCATAAAGGGCTACTAATAAAATATAGATGTTGTTTCAAAAAAGCATCCGCTTTTGTTTCTACGAGAATTCTTAATACTTACCAGATGTATTATTATGATAATGTCTATTATCTAGTCTAGCTCAAAACAAACAATTAAAAACTCTGCACTCTCCTGGTCCTGCCCATACTGTGTCCGGGAATTACCATAGCTAATGAGACACCCTTATCAAGGGCCGATGCTGCTGCTAGTGCTCGGACCTGATGGGTGTTCGCACGATCAATCTGCTTTCCTGTAGCGATTTTGTGCGACATCTGAATAGCATTGACTATCCAACGAGAAATAGTATCTTTCGAGGTGCGCAAATGAAGAGCTTTGAGACATAACCACAGAGATTTCGGGTCATCTCTCCACTCCTCAGTACGTTTCTTATACATTTTCAGACATCTGACAGGACACCAAGCAGAGGATTTTGGGTCATGTCTAATTAAACATGGCAAATTGATCGGCTGTCTTGGATATTTAAGTGACTGATTCTTTGCCAGGAAACAAAGACGTGGAAGTAGTCTTAAACCGTCACCCGTGATGACAAAACGGTCTCGTTCGGCAGAAAGCGTATGTATTTCGCTTCTCCTTCTCACCGACGCTGCTGCAACCAAGAAAACTGACTTAATAGTTAACAGTTTAATATCTATAGATCTAATTGGTTCAAAGGGAGCATGCCCTAAAACCTGTAGAACAAGTGATAGATTCCATGCTGGGATAGGAATTGACTGTCTAGGTCGCAAATTGCTCATTCCTTTAATAAGTTCATTTAAAGTGTCATTCTCCACTCCTTCAATGGCCAGACTGGGAACGACTGAAGCTAGTGCAGACTTATATGCTGCTAGGGTTGAAGGTACAAGTTTGTCAACTTCGTATAAATGACAGATAAAATCTGCTACGTGTTGAATAGATGCAGCAAAGGGATCAATATCTCTTCCCTTACACCACTCTGCAAATTTGTTGATTCTATAATTATATGTTCTTGTGGTTGACCCTCTTCTGGCTGAAGCGCCAAACTTCGCTGCTTGCTCAGAAAAGCCACCCTTAATTGTACACTGCTTGATAACATCCATGCAGTCAATCTGAACATTTCCGGTCTGTCGTGGATACAGACCCTTGTTCTGAGAGATTAGATCTCTTCTGTCTGGAAGAGGGATTGGATTGCAGACCAGAAGGCCCAGCAGATCCGTAAACCATGATCGGCCTGGCCAATGAGGGGCGATCAGAAGTACTTGGCACACACCCTCTCTTATCTGTGCCAGAACATTTGGGATGAGAATCGTTGGAGGATACGCATACGCGTACATTCCCTTCCAACTTATCGCCAGTGCGTCTACTGCTAAGGCTAGCGGGTCCGGGATCGGTGACACATATGTGACCATCTTTGCGTTTAGTTTCATCGCAAATAGATCCACATTTGGCTTGCCCCAATGTTTGAATAGAACCTCCGCTACCGATTGGTTGAGCTGCCATTCCGTCGGACGACAAACTGTCCTTTGACTGAGAGCATCCGCTAGGATGTTCAATCTTCCTTGAATGTGTGCTGCCCGAAGAATAATATTCCTCTCTTGGCATCACAGCAGAAGGTTCCAAATCATCATACACAACTCTGGTGATCTTGCCCCGCCCTGGCGGTTCAAATAAGACACCACTGTTGAGTTGTCTGTCCTGACTAGGCCAATCTTGTCTCGGATTAAGTCCTCGAATTTTCGAAGTGCCAATGTTACTGCTAATAATTCGAGAACATTGATATGTTTCTGCGCATTGGTCCGATCCCATTCCCCTGACACTGACTGATCGTCCAATACCACTCCCCAACCCGTCGTCGATGAATCTGTGAAGATGGACATCTGCAGTTGAGGAGGTTGTAGAGGAACAGCTCGCAGGAGATTCTGTTCTGATAACCACCACTGAAGGTGAAATATCAATGGTTCTTTTACTGGAATTCTCACAGATAACGGATCCATTTTCTGAGACCAGAATGACATTAGATACATCTGAATCGGCCTGCGCCTGAGTGCCACATAAGGAACCACTTTCTCTACAGATACTAGTAAACCCAGTATTCTGAGAAATCGGCGCGCCATCAGGAAGGCTCCTAGAGAAACTGACTCCAGTACCGCAATCAAACTCTTGACTCTGCTCTCCGCCGGAAAAGCTACGCCGTCCCCGAGATTGAAAAAAAAAATTCTTGCCAGATAAACAAACTCCTGGGATAGAGTCAATTCTGATTTCTCTAGATTCACAATCCATCCTAGGTCCTTTAGTAAGGCTAGGACTACCTGAAGATTGTTGCGCAGTGACTGGATTCCCCGCTTTCAGCAGCCAGTCGTCTATGTAAGTGTGAACAGCTATGTTTCTCCTGCGTAGATAAGAAGTCATGGCGAGAACCACTTTGGTGAAGACCCTCGGAGCTGTGGTCAGACCGAATGGAAGCGCATTGAATTCCCAGACATTGTCTTGAAATGCCAAGCGAAGGTATTTCTGAAAAGGTATTGACATTGGAATATGAAAATATGCATCCTCCAGATCTATCGATACTACCCACATGCCTTTTCTCAGCCCCGTCATCACCGCTGCTACAGTCTCCATCTGAAACTTTGGAGAAAGAATAAATTTGTTCACCGGTTTGAGATTGAGAATTGGTCTCCAACCTCCGGTACGTTTCGGAATGAGGAACATCATCGAATAGAAGCCTAGGGAAGACTGATTGCGGACTAGATGAATCGCGTTCTTCTGCTGAAGATCTTTGTGTCTGCAAATTAGCTGTATAATGTGAGCATCCTAATTTCAATGAGGGCACTGTTTTAATTATTAGCATGCCCTGATGGAATTCAACTCAAAATGCTAAGTTACAGCACTGATGTCTTAAAGCAACCATACAGGTAACTAGTCTATTAAATATTTTAAAACTAATTTGACTGGAAGCGATCTCTGGGAGTATATGAATTTGCGGTCTGGCTTCACTCTTACATGTTGGTTAAATTACTTTCAAAATAATGAACAGAACTAATAATAGATTGATAAACTAGTGGTGACACCAGAACATGTTTAGTGGGTGGTTGAGACAGAGACACTATTACACTAGAGATGTATGTATGTATGTATGTACGTATCATTGTGCAGGGCTTTGCTTCTGAGCGAGCTAAGACTTGCTCTCATACAGTACACCTAATAAATAACGTAACATGTTTCCTAGGTTAAGTAGGAGTAAATGTAGCATTTTAAAACAACGATCGACTGGCGGACGATGGGAAGTCACCTTGGCATAAGCCAGGTGAACTAATAATGATCTCATGACAAGAGGTTTAAAAAAAATATTTTCATTGGAATGACTGGTCTGGCTGCACAGAGACCTAATAACAATTATGTTCCTGGGCTATAGTATAAATAAATGTACCAATATGTTGCTTCTAGATAAATGAATTTATATCGTGCAGTTGAATATTTTGAAAACTATTTTGACTGGAAGCTGTTGCTACCAGTGAATTTAGCTCCATGTACAGAATATGCATATTCATTACATCATAATGTCATTTCATCTCTAGAGCAGTGTCTGTAAAGGTTAAAATTAATTTAACTGAATATTCCGTTGAATACATGTATTGTGTAACTTATTTGACAGCCAGCAAGAGGTTACAGTCAAAATAGTTTCAAAATATTCAATAGCAAGATACAAATTCACTTGATCTAAGTAGAGTACATAAGCAGTCATTCTAAATTATACATGGTAGGCTGGCAACTTTAACTTGCTACCCATATAATACAGTATAATAGACCGGTCCTTTTATCAAGTTCAAGGCCTATCTTACCAAGAGCAAACGTCTTGGCAGCTTTCCAGGTATAGTACAGAGCATCTCATAAATAAATTAAACCGTATCCAAGACAGAAACAGAAATTCAATTTTGTTTAGAAAACATGGTAAGATATTTTTGAGATATTCTATGCCATCGCCTCCTTCACTTATGCTATGGTACCACTCATAAATAAGTTAAGGTATTTTTCAAAACAAAAACATCAAATCTATCTTGTTTTGAAAACATTTAAATTTATTTTTGGTGTTCTATACCAAAGGGTGTCAGGTTTAATGGAAGCTGGAATAAAAAAAACCCCGCCTTTAACCAATATATTGCTGTTTTCGAAGGTTACCATTAGTCACTACATGCTCAGTACAAGAAAGATGTATGTAGACTATGTAAAAAAATAATGCTGAAAGTTGTCTACACATATGCAGCAACGGCTCACAGCAGTTTCCAAAATGAATAGCAGTTATCATATATTTCTATGTACAGAAAGGTTTTGAGTCTGGAATTGCAGTGATATATGGGCTAAGTAAGGTAAGGATCGCGCAATGACAATGACAATGACGCCATTGTGAGGAATATCACTTTGTGAGGCGTTGTTTTGATAAGCTGTCGCTGGGAATCGTATGCCATCAGATTCCTTTAGTTAGCGAGATTATCATTTTCCATGACCTTTCCATGACTATTATACTATTATAAAAATGATGAATTTCCATGACTTTTCCAGGCCTAAAATTTAGATTTTCAAATTCCTTTACTTTCCATGACCTGTGCGAACCCTTATTAAAAGGATAATCGAGTGAGTGATTCCAGTGGTATATTTTCTAAAATTCTCTTCTCTTGGCCTAGAAATGTACATTAAATAAGCAAATAGTTAGATTTTTTGGATAAATTTAACCAGTAACTACTATAGTGTATATATTGTATTATAATAGATCTATATATTTATAATTATACTGTGTTATGTCAACGTTCAATGTCAGGCTATATCTATTTGTTTATAGATCTTGTGCTAATAAAATATTCTGATTCTGATTCACAACCAATACTCATCTTTACGTCAGTGGCTATGCTACGCTGCTTAAGCAATCATTACAGTATACAGTACCCGTTTTGACAAAAGATTTCAGTATAGCAATGCCTATATTTTTGTCAAAAAAATTTTATTGGAAAGATTACTGATTGGCTATATTAATATATATTGTTATAATTCAGAATATATTTAATCAACTTTATTAATGTGACAAAACTTCAACTCTAGGCTATAGATAAAATTATAGTACAGTCGGCATGCCAAAATGAATAGGACACATGGATTTGTGATGGTCAGTAATTCTATATACTTGGAAAAAACAAAATTCTTTGTTGACATTGTATACCTGACTGTAAATGTATGCTTATCAGCCAATTGGCATAAAAAGCAAATAAACTTTACTTACAAGTTTTGCATAGCAAAATCATGCAATGTTCAGATATTCATATTCTGACAAATAAAGTTGTGATTCTGTGCTCCGGGCGTAAAACAATGCTACAAAATTTGCATACCACGAAATTGGGATAACCCGGAAATAACTAGTTTTCGTAATTTTGAAAGTTTATTCTCGCCTGTCTTGAAGCATATTTGCACTTGATATTTACTCTATTACTGTGTAAAAAGTATATTCATATTGTCTCAACGTCAATATAATAGACTTAAATGTGAATAACATACCATTGCCGTAGTCTGTCTACCTCCATTCGCCACGCGTCATCCGCAATATCAGGCAAAAAGTCACCACCATCGCTGCCATCTGACGCCTCAGGCTCAAACATATACTGGCCAACAAACAATAATTCATCTTCTAGCCTATCCTCATCATCATCCTCGCCGATGGAAATGCGTTCAGAACTAGATGAAGACTAAACGAAATCAAGGATTTCTTTTTTCACGAGAGAGTTGATACTTACCTCCCTAATACTTTTGATATTGCTAAATATTGGCTTTCACTCAATAAACACTCAGATTAAAACAGTTAGGTGCCCCTACTGGGCAGGGAGTCAGAGCATAGTCTGGCGGATGCCAGCCCCACCACCGCGCATGCGCAGACTAGCACTTCCTCTGACTAATTTATTGGCTGATACACATGCAACTATAAAGAGCCTGAAGACCGAGCCTCTGTGGGGTGGAGAGGCCGGGTCCGTATCTAGGGAGGTAAGTATCAACTCTCTCGTGAAAAAAGAAATCCTTGATTTCGTTTATTTCACATCAAGAGTATACTTACCTCCCTAATACTTTTGATATTGCCAGAATTCGACAGTGAATTCGGCGGGAGGGAGGCGAGGTCAAAAGACCAGCTCATCCCTATACGCTTTTCTGCGTTTAAGGCACTTAAACTTCTGAAACTGTATGAAAAAACAGTCAGGATTTGACTAACCATCGGATAACACCCCCGATGTATGAGAGATGACCGAATGTCATATGCGCTCCCCCCCCCCCTCCTTCCTGGGAGGAAGAGTCGAATGACCTCAATGTCCTATACGCTCTCTACGTACAAGTGCCATGTACTACAGGACAGAGACGAAAAAACTCCCTTTTCGTATACTCTCAACAATGAACCACATAAATACACAAAACCATCATCATATTAATAACGGGTAACGTGACAAGACAATCAACAATGGACAACACATACACAAGACTGACCTTGTTGAAATGGCTGCTGACATCCTCTTCCCATTGGTGAAGCACGATGCAGTCCCAAATTAGTGGTTGTTTCCATAAATTAATTGTGAAATATATAAGCAATGAGGAAACCCCATCAAAAATATATGCCAAGTTATTTTTTCAAAATCGACAAGGCGAGAGGATTAGAGGTGTCACGGAGATAATGGTCTGTAAAACTTGACTCACAGTGCCACTGAGCCACCGACATAATATCATCCACCGGGACCCCATTAAATAGGGCCGTGGATGTCACTACGCCGCGGACACTGTGAGCCTTGGCCACGTCAACCTGCTTCCCGGTGGCGGATTTATGGCAAAACTGAATGCATTCTACAATCCACCTGGAAATGGTGTCCTTAGAAGCCCTGCCATGGGGTTCAATATAAGACAACCATAACGCCGACTGGTCGGTGCGCCACTCCGCCGTACGTTGTTTGTACCGGCAAAGCGCCCGGACGGGACACCATGCTTTAGAATTAGGATCATATCTAGTCAAAGCAGGCAAAACAATAGGTTGACCTGGATATTTCAACGACTGATTTTTAGCCAAGAAATTAATCCTAGGTAGCAGCTTAAGGCCTTCCCCTGAAACCACAAAACGGTCATCCTCGGCTGATAAGGCATGAATTTCACTCCTACGCCTAGCCGAGGCCGCAGCAATTAAAAACACAGTCTTCAGTGTTAATAGTTTCATAGAAATGGAACTAAGTGGTTCAAACGGCTTATCACCTAGTACTTGAAGCACTAGCGATAAACTCCAAGACGGAATCACAGGTGGATTCCTTGGTCTTAGATTGCCCATGCCTTTAATTAATACATTTAATGTATTTACTTCATCACTTCCCCTCTTAGCCAAGCAAGGAATAACAGACATTAAAGCTGACTTATAACCAGCAATAGAGTTAGGCTTGAGGCTATAGGCATCATAGAGGTGACAGAGGAAATCAGCTACTACCTGAATAGATGAATCCATTGGATCAATACATCTTTTTGAGCACCATTCTGCAAATCTGTTGATTTTATAATTATATGCTCTGGAGGTTGACCCCCTCCTGGCTTTGGCCATAAACATGGCTGCTTGCTCAGAAAAGCCCTCCTTAATTCTAGATTCCTTGACAACATCCACGCAGTCAATCTGAACATTGACGGATTGTTGTGAAGGGCCTTGCCCTGGAAGATAATATCGTCCATCAGAGGCAGAGGAACCGGATTGCAGACCAGAAGGTCCAGCAGATCCGTATACCATGATCGGCTTGGCCAATCCGGGGCGATCAGAAGCACTTGGCATTCCTCTTGTCTGATTTTCTGAAGAATTTTTGGAATCAGGATTGCTGGAGGGAATGCGTATGCATACATTCTCCCCCAGCTGATAGCTAACGCATCTGTTGCGAAAGCGCTTGGATCCGGAATCGGAGAGACGTACGTCGTCATCTTCGCATTCTTCTTCGTTGCGAACAAATCGATGTTGGGTTTCCCCCAATGGTCGAACAGACGATCCGCCACACATTGATTTAGTTGCCATTCCGTGGGTAAAACACTCATCCTTCGGCTCAATGAGTCTGCTAGCAGATTTAACCTTCCCGGAATATGAACTGCTTTCAAGGTAATCTGGTGATCCAGACACCAACAAAGCAGTCTCCATGTCATCATACAGAGACTGGGCGACTTCGTTCCGCCCTGGCGGTTTATGTAAGTCACAACTGTTGAGTTGTCTGAACGAATAAGAACAATCTTGCCCTGAACTTTCTGTAAGAAATGTTCCAGGCCCAGGACTACTGCTCTTAGCTCCAGTAGATTTATATGTTCCTTTGACTGTTCCAGATTCCAAAGCCCTGATATCGTGGACTCTTCCAGGCAAGCTCCCCAGCCCTCCATCGATGCATCTGTATACACAGTCACCTGAGGGTGGGGAGGGGTTAGCATAACCCCCACCAAGAGATTCTCTGTGTCCAACCACCATTGCAGGTGATGAATCAGAGGCGCCAACACTGGCACATTCGAGTCCAGCGAACCTGTACTCTGGGTCCATTGTGTCATGAGAAATAACTGGCTCGGCCGCCTGCGTAAGGCGGCCTGAGGAATGACTGGTTCCAATGAAACCATCAACCCCAGCATTCTCAAGTAAACCCGTGCCAGGACATGACGACTGTCGCACACTGACTGAATTAATGAGATGAGTTTCTGAACTCTCTCCTGAGTAGGATAAACATATCCTGTCTCTAGATCGAAGAACATCCCCAGGTAAACAAACTTCTGGGATGGAATCAGCTCTGATTTTGGGAAATTGATCATCCAGCCTAAGTCTGTGAGAGTTTTCAAAACAATCTCCAGACTGGCCGATAAACTTTCCCGGGTGTGCGCTTTCAACAGCCAGTCGTCTATGTACGTGTGGACTGCTACGCTTCTCCTGCGGAGGTATGCGGTGATCGCAAGAACCACACGGGTGAAAACCCGAGGAGCCGTGGAAATTCCGAAGGGTAGCACCCTGAATTCCCACTGTCTGCCCTGGAATGCAAATCTCAGGAAGCGACGGAAACTCCTGTGTATGGGGATGTGGAAATAAGCGTAATTCAAATCTATCGACGCTGTCCACATTCCCCTCTCTAACCCCGCCAACACCGAGCGCACAGTCTCCATCTTGAAACTGGGCGTCTCTATGAACTTGTTCAATGGCTTGAGGTTGAGAATTGGTCTCCACCCTCCGGTGTTCTTTGTTACTAAGAACAGGGTTGAATAGAAGCCCGGACACCTCTGTGCGGGCTGAATAGCTCCTTTTTGTATGAGGGAATTTATTTCCTCCTCGATACACAACCTTTGATCTGGATCTCTCGGATTTGGAGTCCAGATCGGCACTAGAGACAGTCGCGATGGCGGGCCTGTCATCCAATCGGGATGATACCCGACTGAAAGCCATCGCAAGACTAAACGGTCCTGAGTTAACCGTTCCCACTCTTGCATGTGGTCGGCTAGCCGGCCTCCCACCGGTCCACCTAGGGATAGAGGTGGACATAAGGAGTGCAAGAGCGGCACTGTCTCCTCTGCCAGAAACACCGGCGCGGTTCTCACCGCGGTAACCGTCCCATCAGGAACGATTACCCCGCCCAGATCCTCGCGCGCCACGACCAGCACCGCGCGCACCTCGGTGCGCGGGAGGCTGCCTGGCTGACTGCGCCTGAGGAGCCTGCGCCCCCCTCGCTGCTGGCCGAATCGCACGCGGCCGAGGCCGGCGCTGCAATGGTGGTTGGCCTCTGACCTGGCCACTACCACCTCGAGCCTGCAGGGGACGATACGCAGGGGGTGCGGCGCGAACGTTGGCACGACGAAGCACCTCAAACTGCTCGCGCAGCGCCCTCTGGTTATTGACCAGAGTAACCGTCTCCTGGAGGTGCCTACACCCCTCACCTCCAAAGAGACCAGGACCTGTCATAGGCGTATGTAGTAGCCTATTGTATAGGTCCTGGGACGGGCACAGATTATCCAAGGCAAAAGTGCGCCTTGCCCGGACACTCCTGGTCACCGCCCGCGTCATACAGTCCAGAGCCAGGTTGATACCATCCTGGATGGCTCGCTGGACTGTGACCGGACTTGGCTGGCGCGATGCGGATGCTGTTACTACCCCTTGTAACAGCTGGGAGACGTGGGACAGAGCGGCAATCGAAGCCCTCCCACTCTCCTCCGCATCACGCAACGCGGCATTTGCTGAACGCAAGACTCCCGTGTCAGAACGGGAGCCTGGCCGCGCATCCTCACCCAAAGCCGCGCGGTCATCCACGCTCGGCTTCGGTACCACACCGTACCGCTGGTAGTCCAGGGGCACGATGCGGCAACGCCTGGGCACGATGCGGCAACGCCTGGCCACCTCGCGCGGGGCCTTAGCGAGACGTCCACTCGACTTAATGGACGTCCCCGCCGCCTCGAACATGTCAACGACATGCTCTGCCAGCGGCAGAGAAGGCATAGCGTTAGCAGTAGGCTTACCAGCTAACCACGGCCTGTGCTCACGCTGGCTAGCCGACTGCTCCACGGGCAGATCTGGTCTAACACTCACCAACCACTGGCAAGCGTCAGACCAATCCTCCTCCGTGGCTAGCTGCGAGCGCTCTACAAAACGGGGGCCTTCGTCTTCCTCCTGAGCGCAAGCAACAGAGCTTGACGGCAGGTACGCTGATATCCCTGGCAAGCCAGGGAGAACATGCGGGCCTGACAATACCGGCATGCTAATATCACTGGTTTGACCAGGAGCAGGCGCCGTGGTAGAGCGCGGGGCATATACCGCCCCACCACGGCCCCGGCCAGCACCAGCGACACTCTCGGCAAGCCGAGGTATGCGGTACCGCTGGCCTTCAGCGCCCAGGGCCACAGTCTGAACCATGGATTCTACCCCTGGGAGAGTAGAACCGTGGAAAAAGGCGCCTGTATTCCCCGCGAGGGGTGCACAGACGTCATAATCCATGTCCACGTCTTCAGACGGCGACCCCAACAGGTAATCCTCATCCTCCTGGCCAGACAGATTAGACTCCGGGTCAGCAAAGAGAGCTAACCCGGACTGGCCAGGGAAGGTGCCATACGAGGTACTGGCACCCGCGGTGTGCGGATACCCCTGGACTGATAAGCAGCCCGCGGGTTCCAGCGACGACCGTCCACGGTCCCTATTGGGCGTGGCAATAAGCCTGCTGCCAGGGCCGTGGAACGCCCCCTCTAATGGGGCCACCTCTGAATCTTCAAACAACGGAAGCGTACTAAGGAACGTTGATTCAGAGGTGGGGATTACCTGCTCCGAAGCAGATGATGAGGTCAATAAAGGATTTGGTCCAGGAAGCATGCCACGAAGCAACTCTGGAACCAAATCCTTGATTGTCCTCCTCATCTCTCCCAACATCTCGGTCCGGAAGGCCTCCATGTCCACCGCGGACGAGGCCTTCCTCTTACCCTTCTTACTTACACCCTCTTTTTTCAGCTTCTTCTTCTCCTCCTCCACCTTGTCCTTCGCCTGCAAGCACAAGAATTCGGACATTAGCTCGCCCCCCCCCCCCAGTGCTTACATATCTCGCAATTAAGCAAGGGACCACAGGGGCTACACTGAAAACAGAGATGAGGGCCAAACTTGTCCCTCAAAAATCGTCCACAGGACGCACAACCAGGTCTCTGAAAAAGGCCAAAGGACGAGGAGTATGAGCAAACTAGTTAAGCTTAGAAAACTCACCAACTCAAGAGAAGGAAAATGATCATAAAGATCATAATTTATCAGAAAACCAGCTTCGGACAACTTTAATTGTTAATAAAGAGCAAGGCTGATTATGACGTCATTAATCCTATGACAAGAAAAAATCGATCCCCAACAAACATCCCAGTGCAAGGACGAATTGTATCTCTAACCAGAACATGTGCAGAATGGACATTTCGACTACACAAGCATCAGATATATACTGATAACAATGGCAAATAAAGTTAATTATCTCCCTTTCCTCTAAATAATTAACATCACCTCATATCAATAATTAGATACCCGACACCTTGTCTAGACAAACCATCCAACCTGATGAACTGGAGCACTCCACCACTGAACGCCTCTTAACTCTCTCCACCTCTAGGGGAAGGAATTGGATCAAGAGGGCAAAGTGAGAAGACCTTTATAATAGGCCTCCAACTCACTGGACATAGAATTTTTGGTTAGATAACCTAACAGTATTAGTAGGAAATGGAACCATGGTGGAGAGACACAAACCCTCTGCTGATGTCATGTCCATAATATTTCTTCACACAGACCTGTGGACATAAACACAAAGAGAGATTAGTCTTATATAGCACCTAGTTGAAATAAACCAACTAATCAAGGCGCTTATCACGTTTAGCGCGAGTCCCGGAAACACATTACAACGGGACAAAACTCGCTAATTTTACTAGAAGTCACCTGATTTAGTTACTCTCTCTGCCATCTTTCTCAGGTATCAACAGTTCTGAATTTTGCCAAAAACGCTTATAATTGAGCTACAAAAAGCACTATCACAAAAGCATGTGTTGTCTCTCAGCCAATAAATTAGCAAAGAGGTAGTGCTAGTCTGCGCATGCGCGGTGGTGGGGCTGGCATCCGCCAGACTATGCTCTGACTCCCTGCCCAGTAGGGGCACCTAACTGTTTTAATCTGAGTGTTTATTGAGTGAAAGCCAATATTTAGCAATATCAAAAGTATTAGGGAGGTAAGTATACTCTTGATGTGAAAAGATTATTCTCCAAAACATCGCTCTCGTCACTGCTTGATTCCGTAGATTTTGCTGTGTTACAACGAGCAGCCATTTTTCATTTATCGGGTCTTCCCGGTGTGACGTCACCAATTTGGCTTGTAGTGTTAATTCCGAAACATTGTTAACTGAGATTTGGGAAGTTTAGAAATATTTTTTTACGTGGAAATTATTATTGATCGATTCTAACATCATTAAACATACTATAATGCACATAGACGTTAATTGTTCCACAAAGTCCACACAACATCTTTAAACAGTTAACGAGTACCGGAGCGACTCCAACAATGGCTACCATTTTAAAATAATGTGCCAATTTAAGGAAATTTTAATCAGTCATTACGGCACGAATGTATAAATTCTAGATTGATACAACCTGCCCCTGTGATGACTTTCCTTTTCCTTCCATGAAGCCAGCGATGGATAACGTTAAACACGCTTAATTCCGCTAAAATTGCACAATTTTAGAGCTAAAAAAACATGCGACTTTCAAAGTCAGCAAAATAGACGAATCTGACTGTGATTGGGAATTGAGTCGGTACCTGGGGCTATGGTAATTCCTGGACACAGTATGGACAGGACCAGGAGAGTGCGGAGTTTTTAATTGTTTATTTTGAGCTAGACTAGATAATAGAAATTATCATAATAGTACATCTGTTAAGTATTATTCGAAGTAGAATACACATGTGGCGAATAAATGGATAAATGTTGAAAAAAATATTCAGAGATTATTGTACATATATTAGTTAAACCTATCTATAATGGCCACTGCGTACTGGTCTAACTCTAGTTTACAATCGCATCCCCATATTTGCTGCAATACAAAATCTAATATGTGATTTTGAAATGGGCAGATAATTATGCAGCAACAATTTCATCAAGTTTAATTTCAAAACATGTAACAGTTTTCCAGCATGCTCGCATAAAATTGTACTTTTCCCGAGTTAATTTATATTACGGCCGTGATGTGCCTCAGCCTTTATTCACTACGGTGAGAATAAAATACACTAACCTACTCTTATATCTGAGCCAGAATGATATCACGGACATGGTGGCTTCTATAAACTGGGGAATACATTGAAATCTTACATTCGAATATATTTCTTTGATACCTTAGTATAGATCTGAAAATAGCGCTGGTTATGTGTGGTTGAAAGGGATGTATAAGTGTTAGAGCCATTATTTTAACTATACCTGAGTGCTCTAAGCTTTGGTGCGAACTGTAAATCATGTATATTGGTTTTCTTCTGTTCCACTTGAGCCATAACCTCCTTGTATCGTGGGTGCTGTGGTGTTAATACCAGTGCGGGGTGATTGCACACCTTGCGCAAGTACTGCAATGCCTGCAAAGTAAATAATCCATTATAAACCATGGGCAACACCCATGTTCTGAAGATCAAATCTATGCCAATACTGTAGAGCAGAAGAACCAAGATCAATAATTCAGAGCGATCAGAGGACTTAGTCTCCCACTGGATAGGTAGGTGTAGGAAGGTATATTGACCTTGGTATGGTGTGTGAACTGGAATGGTGCTGGAAGTGGCAATCTCCTTCCTTAGAGACAGATGCAATGTGACCTCCACAGAGAGATTTGAAAATAAGATGCCCTGAGAAGCCATTTCCTGCATTTTGAGTTATGAACAGCATTCTTATTTTATTATTAATTTTATAATCACTCTGTAGAAAACCAATAGAAAGTGTGTGGGGTGGGTCCAGGTGTCCTCATTCCTACCGTCTGACAATGTCTGAGGGACGAACATGCTCTCTCATTGCCCCGCTGCCAATTCAACCCAGGAGAGGGGTGGGCATGGCTTTCTCTACCATTTGCCCCGTGGTCCATATGCACATAGCTTGGTCTTTCCATTTGCAGCATCTTGCCAACTAGTACACATGCATTCCCAGCAAAGCGATGCAGCATATATTATAAAGGCTAACTATGGATCAGACACTAAAAAAAATCTTTTTATTGTTTTTCATCATGAACAGATCTAACTTTGACGTTCCAAGGCGCGTGACTTTCCCAAGTAACTGAGCAAGACCTAAGGTATCATCTGATTTAGCCGACATTCGGTCGACGCCACTTCATATGATGGCTCAATGAGTCTGCCAGAATGCTCAACTATTCAGACAGATCATGGGAGATTGTGGATAATAACGAGAGAAAATGAGCTAGTATATAAAATGTAAACTTGTGCTAATTGAAGCCGCAAGATATTTCTATCTAAAACAACAATCCTATATCCAAATGTAGATCAACTGGCCTTGATTGGTTTCTCAGAAAGTTCAACATTTTGGCATGCCATTACAAAAGTGAACTGTTTCCGCTGAAAATTTCTACGTCTGATAAGACTATTTCCATCATCCTTAATGTGCCATTGAACTCACCCTCTCTGCATTGTACTGATAGATGGTATAGGGATTCCTATTCATGCCCATGTAGTCCTTTATCACAAGAATATTCTTTTAACCAATTAACACTCATATTCTGTAATGATTTTGAGAGAAATGTCCATTTGCCGACCAAGAGAAGACTATTTTTGAAAATTTACCACTGGAATGAATGGCTCGGTAACCGAGCCAGTCATTCCAGTGGTAAATTTTCAAAAACAGTCTTCTCTTGGGCTGCAAATTTACATTTTCTTTGAGAAAATCAAAATTTTCTTGAACAAATTTAAAGCTTAAAGGGTTAAGGGTGCCATGCATGCACTAATTTGGTTCCACCCTGTCATGCCCATCAAACTAGGGTGAAGTTCAATTCATTAAAATCGGTCAGTTAATGTGTTTCCTGATCATGTGAATTGTTTTTGTGAACCGAATGACGCATTGTTAACTACAGTTAGCTGGTACAGATTCCCCATTGAATTCCCACTGTACCACTATATTTGTTTCGATAACACAGACTGTCATTCCAGTCGTCAAGTTTAAAATAGTTTTCTCTTGGCTTGTAAATGAACATTCAATAAGCACATATTTTGATTTTCTTGAGGAAATTTGAAGGGCTAACAGAATGGAGAAATATACTGACATTTAGCCATTAAAAGTGAATATATTTTGATGACATGCTAATAAGTCTGACATGTCTGAGAATAGCGTGCATTTTTAAAGCACAGCATATTCTCTCACTTGAATACCTAATGTAAGATAAGTAACAAATGACAAAATCTCTTACCTGAAATATATGATGAGTTGGTTTGTTAGTAGCCTTCTTCTCTGAACTAGACTCTTCCTCCGACCAATTTAAAACAGATTCTTCGAGGCCTGTTTTGACATGTGATTGGGCAAAATCCTCATAAAGTTCCACTTGTATAGAACTGAGGTCACAGTAATAATCCTGAATTATCTTTGGTGGTAGATCTTGAAGTACATCCTCTTTTAGGCGACGTAAGATGAATGGTAAGACTTGTCGATGAAGGGCTTCCATTGCTAAGGCACCTGATTTTTAATACAAGATTAATTGTCCCATGTTTAGCCCTTTAATGGTCAAATTTGGTCATGAAAATCAAAATTATTGCTTAGTGAATGGCCAATTGTAGGACAAGATTATTTTTGAAGATTTACCACTGGAATGACTGACTCGGTTATCGAGTCAGTCATTCCAGTGGTAATTCTTCAAAATCGCCATCTACTGACCTGCAAATGGACATTCCTCAATACCACTGCAGAGGCTGGCTTGGCCGTCTTGACCATTAAAGGCTAAATTAAAATTGAAGTGATAATCGCTATCCGTGATGGATTCATTGGAAATTTGCTGATATAGTGTCACAGATTAATCATATACCAAACTGAATGAGTCCTGCTTTAATGTATAGAAATCAACCAAAACACAGCAATGGATTAAAATACCAAATTTGATGCAGAGATAGTGAATTCTAAGAAAACCAGTGGCTTTAACTCGTTGAACATGTGTTGAATCTTTTGAAACCAATTTATCCTGCCAATTAGTATCAAAATATTCATCAACTTACCTGCATAGTTATCTTGAAATTGAGATTGTGAGAATTCAGGGTTCAAATATTGTTAATTCTCATTCATGTTTGACTGAAATGAACTCAAATGTGAAATCTCAGAAGATACCTATCTGACCTTTAAACCGCTACACACCATGATGTATGATTGTTCTGTTGATTATTTTGCAAATAATTTGACTGGGAGATGCTGATGCCGATGACAGCAACAAGTTTCATTACAAAATAGTCAAGAATATTCAGTGGGTTTCCTGTATAGCGACCTTGAAATTGGGTGTGCGCATGTGAACTTAGTTTATATGCAAGCCAATGGAAGGGTTTAATGATGTGCTCATAAATGAAGAACAATATATAAAACTGAAGTAGTTCAATATGTTAGGGTGAATGAATGATAATTGACAGACCCAGACTTGTACAAATGGCCACATTCAAGCCTCTACAATAGTCAGTTAGATTGTTTACTGATCATTGTTAGTTATTAAAATAATTACATGCTTATGTGCATTTAGAAGTGGCAAGCGAAGCCATATCCACCATTTTGAATTTTACAGAAATGTTGCATTAACCATTTGCAAGCCATCTTGGGAGGCTGGTTGACTCTACTTAAAGTCCAAGTTAATTATTTCAAGATCGATGGGATCTAGTCAACTATATAGCTAACGATTGTTTACAAATCAAGCTTGGCCTATTGTCTTAATCCTAGAATCAGTTAGCACATTTCATCCTGTGCATTTAGACAATACTTATTTCATGCCCTAACGCAGAGATTTAAAGTGAAATTATCTTTAAAATATTTAAGTGTTCATATGTAACTCCCATTTCTGAAATCCTAGGCAACCATACATGTTGAATATTCTGAAACTAATTTGGCTGAAAACGGTTACTGGCATAGAATAGTTGGGGTCTTGAACAGCTTTTCCAAGAATAAATACTGACCTGCTTCTTGCTCTTTAGATGTACTTTTAGCGTCTCTGCTCTGTAAGATGGGTTTGCCATACCGATTCTGAAACTGTCGTTCTGAGCCTAGAAATCCAGGCATAAGGAAGTCAAACAGTGACCAGAGATCAAAGACATTGTTTTGTATCGGTGTACCAGAGAGAATCAGGCGATGATTACACTGCAATGTCTTCACAGCTTTTGTCAGCTAAAACATATTATGTACAAATACTACATATATTATCCAGAAAATCAATCAAACCCAGATTTAAGGTCATCAGGATAAAATATGGACAAATATTTCTGACATAACCACACCAGTATTCCTCTAATGGGATACATGGATCTAATCACCACATTTGAAGTGAATCTACATAGACTTTCTAGAGTTGTGATTCAGAAACCAGAATTGTGATTAAGTCCTCTTCAAGGCAGATAATGCTGGGAAAGACTATTTTCTATGAAACATGACCAAACTTGATGTATTGTTACTAGTGTTGACTTTTTCTTCATCTTCCAAGTGTGTCTGTAGCTTAAATAAAGTTATAAACGCAATTCAATGGCAAAATATGCAGTTGTTGGTGGTTTATGCTTATTCTTACACCATATGATTACATGTATGACACGCGTTTCCTAATAATACAAAACTTGGTTGCATAAGATATCATGATATCGTGATCAACTGCAAAATGATATTGTGAGCAGGTTGATTCATTTGCCCACATCCCTAATTGCTACAAGGTGTAGATATACCATATTTCAGGTTTTGAAGCAAATCCACACAACTGTTATGAAGCTATGCCACTTAAAAGCTTCGGTGCTGAAAAGATGGTCTACAGGAGATATTAGCTGTGACCCATAGTTTGATAAGTCTGTTGTCTGTGTTTATCGGCTGCATAGATCATAAGCTTTTTAAGCTTTAGCGCAGACACTTGTTCTCCGCTTAATACCATTGTAGTGACAAGTACTGCATTCAGCAAGAACAGCTATTTCAAGTAATAAACCAAACTATTTGTTTATTATGATTGCAACTGACAATTACGACATTACAGTTATAAAATCACAAATTATTTTAGCATAGGGACATGAGCGCTGTCTTATCATATGATGAATCATTTGGCTAAGTCATACAACCCATCAACAGATAGGGCTGCATCATATAATTACCTTTGTTTTGCCATTTTTAATGATATGACCTTCATCCAGAATGCAGTAATTCCACTTTTTTGAACTGTAAAAAATGGTGGCTATATATTATTAGAATGTGGCTGTACATCCTCACAAAGATCTGCAGAAAGATGAGTTATTTAACCATTTAATGCTCAAGCAATCCAAAAACGGCTTCAATAGTCGTCTTGAGAAATGGACATTTGCAGACCGAGAAGACACTTTTTAAAAATCTGACTGACAAAGATAACAGAGCCCGTCATTATAGCTGTAAATTTTCAAATATAATCTCTTGGTCTGCAAATGGACATTTTCTAGAAGAAAATTACAAATTTATTGAACGAATCTAATGAGTAAAGGGTTAATATTACCTTTTCAATACTGTGTTTAAAATTAATTAAAAAGTAAAGAAAACAAGAATATGCAATATTTGAAATTTTGCTCCATGTAGAAAGAAGGCTTGTAATCTCTGTTAATACTAAGACTGGACTATTGTATCTAAAGTGTGATTCTATGTTCTAAACTATCACTTGTAATCCTATGTAAACTACTCACCCAAAAAAGTCTATATCATTCCTCACAATGTCATAAGATGCAACAACCAAGTTGCACTTTTTGACCCTCGTCTGAAGCCTGCAATAAAAAAATGTAAATTTGATCTAAGACATTCAACAAACAAATCAATATGTACAGCAATGTTCTAGTGTCAGCATGCTTTAATTCTTGCATAGCAGTGCACAGGAAAGAAGAGGCTTCTGTGAATATATATTTGATGAGTGATTACATCCTATAACAAAATATTCAAACATGACCACGATAAATTGAGGTTTGTGTCCAGACATCATATGACAGGTAATAACATATGTATTAACCCTTTAACACTTAAATTTGTTAAAGAAAATTTCAATTTTTTCATTCAAAATGTCCATATGCAGACCAAGAGAAGACTATTTTTGAAAATTTAGCACAGGAATGACTGGCTCAGTTATCGAGCCAGTCATTCCAGTGATAAATCTTAAAAAAATAGTCTTATCTTGGTCTGCAGATCGACATTTCTCAAGACCACTACAGAGGGCATTTTTGGCTGATATAAGTATTAAAGGGTTGAAGACTCACCAACATACACACCAGTAGAGGAAAACACATAGACATCTACTGATAAACTAACCACAGATCCATTTCTAGTTATGCCACACCCATTGAACTCCGCCAACATTGTTTATGTATCTTTGAATCCATTGATACACTTTGAACCCTTTAGTCCAATTTCAAGGTAATTATACAGGTAAGCTGTTGACTATTTTGAAACTAATTTGAGTGGGAGCTATGACAGCATCAGCTCCCAGTCAAATTAGTTTCAAAATATTCAACAGAATGTTTATTAAATTCCAGCCATACAATTCGTACACTTTTGTGACATACACTTCGTCTTTTGCGACAGAGCTACGCTATTTTAATTGTGACATCAGCTAACCAGTGACATATTTGATTATGATGTCAGACTGACAGATCGGATTACTACATTATTTATTTTATAAAAACAGAAAAATGCAACTTACCTCTGTCTTTCCACTGGTGGTCCAGTATAATGCAGAGGTCTAAGAAAGTCCTTTGCTATAAACTTTTCCACCTCATAGATCCAGTGTCCAGTCAGTGTAGGTGGACAGACCACCAGAGATGGCAGAGGAACATAGCACTCTTGCTTGCTTGACTGAAATTCAAAAACAATATAAAAGATAAATTTGCTGCAAATATTATATGGCATCCACGTGGGGTAACAGTATTTGAGCAAAGACTGAGAATCTTAAAGATTAGCATGATCAGAAAACTACACCCTAAGGTTCTTGAAAAAGAGTTTGGCTACCAAAAAGGAATCGATCTGTCACTCAAGTATCTGATGTAATAATCAATTTTGTCACTTGTTAGCTGACATCACAATCAAATTGGCATATCTTTGTTAAGAAAATCAAAGTCTGTAACAAAGGTATGTCTTTGATGGAAACTACAATCTAAACATTCTATTGAATATTTTGAAATTAATTTGACTGGGAGCTGTTGCTGCCATAGGTAGGAATAAACCCCACTCAAATTAGTTTTAAAACTATTCAACAACATCCTTGTATACGCGCCTTGAAATTTATATACTGGGAAATCAGGTTCCAAAGTTTCAAATCGACCGTAGATGGAAATGGGCGGAGCATAGCTAGAAATGGGTTCCTCTGTTGGTCAAGCAGCTCAGAAGCAGTCTTTAAATGACTTATTGAAAATCTCAGAAAAATACAAAATGACCATCTAGCAAATCAACAAATGAGATTTTTGTATAGTGGTTTAAAAGCCTATCATCATAGGATACTTCCAGTCAAGTTTTATTAAAATATGCCAAGCGGTTAAATAGCAATGCAAAAATGTGCAAAATAGACCAGTCAAATTTCTCGTCCAAAATGTTGAAGCGTACCATCATTGAAGGATCCTGAAATCCAAGTTTCGTTGAAATCAAGACATTGTTTAAGAAATTGTGTTTACAAGACAGAAAGAAGAAAATTCAAGACAGCCACCAGAAAAAATTTATGCACACCAGTTTGGAAGTCTAATTCCATAGGGTCACTCGGGGGCAGGTTTGGATGAAATCAGTCAAGCAGTTAATGAATAGTCTTTCAAAGCAAGTTGATATTTCGGAACAACGAAGATAGCCACCGGAAAATACTGACCAATACGATCTTTGTATACAAGTTCGGAAGCCTAAGACCATAGGGTCCTTTCAGCCAAGTTTGCTTAAAAACGCGTCAATGGTTAATGAGTAGTAGTCTCTTAACCGATTTTCGGAACTTGTTTAGAAAATCTAAGTTGGTGCTCGGAAAAATTTATCAATCAAATTTCGGTATCTAAGTTTGGAGCTGGACCACCAGAGTCCTTCCAGCCAAGCTTGACTGAAATCGACCCATTGGCTACGGAGTAGCATTTTCAATAATTTTACAAATTGGCTGCCCCAAAAAATAACCGATCAAATTTCTCTATATCAGTTTGAAAGTTTACTACCATATGGTTATTCCAGCCTAGGTTAGTTAAAATTGGCTAAGCGGTTAATGAAGAGTAGTCTTTTTAACCATTTCTTGACATTTTCGGAAAATCCATGATGGCTGTTGTATAAATTGACCGATCAAATTTCTGTACAAAAGTTCAGCAGCCTATCACCATATGCCCCTTTCATTAAGTTTGATTGAAATCGGTCAAGTGGTTAATGCGGGGTAATCTTTTATTGCAAAAGTTTACAGATGGACGGATGGTTACCATGGCATAAGCTCAATTGACCTGTCAGGCTGGGTGAGCTCATAAATTATTAATAATAAGATACATGTATTTGTTGGTCATAAATATTTACAAGTGTCCTCTAATACAGGCACGTGTTGAAATGGTTAATTAAATATGAATCTGATAGAATGAATGACCTTGTATTTCTCATCTCTCAGTTGATGGTCTCCGGCCAATATACAGATAGACATGAGTGTCTTGCCAAGTCCCATATCATCGCAAAGTATGCCATGCAGATTGTACTTGTTCAGGAATGCCAACCAATTTATGCCATTCTGAAGATATAAATCGATAATATGAATTTCTATGTGTGCTGCATATTTTAACCTTAAGCCTTTCACCGACAAATCCCTGAAAAAGCATATTCTTTACGATATAAAACTAATTCTGTTGACTATTTCGAAATTAATTTGACTGGAAGCAATTGATTGCAGCCTAAGGCAGCAACGTCTTCCAGTTAAATTAATTTCAAAATATTCAACAGTTTTCCTGTATAGTATTGTTGAAAATGAGATATGGGCAATTCATCATTGAAAGGGTTAAAGCCTGCTGGGTTAAAGCTGTCATAACATATTAAAATAGGCAATGTTATTCTTTACCAGTAACATAATGCTACAGTATAGCTCAGTAATAACTTAAAATACTTCTAAAACAAATTAAAACGTTCTGTTGAATATTTTGAACATAATTGGATTGGAAGAAATTGCTGTCTTTGTCTTACAATCGAATCATGTACAATAAATTTAGGTTTTCGTTAACTCTATTATGGATACGGTTATTGATACTTTAAACAAGAGCTGCACAACCGTGCTGGACATCCATAAAATGATTCACTATTTGTAAATTAATTTCTAAATTTTCAACAGAATCAGTTTTATATCATAAAAAATGTTCTTTTTTAGGGATTCGTTGTTGAAAGGATTAACAAGTCATGACAGCTTTAAATGTTGCACCAGTCCTTACCAATGTCTATAAAGCTTTGACCAATGATAAATGTTATTGTCAGAATATAGAGAATGTGGCGTTTGGCTGTAATATGTTAATGTATAAACCAATGTGATTAAATTATGTAAGATTAGGTATTTCTATCTCAGTCACTGAGACCGTGAGCTATACATGTAACAATCCAAAGAAATATTCAATATGCACTAAAAGTGTAATAATCATTGAATGTTTCACAATAATTAAGGAGAAATAACTAAGTAATGGCGTACATTGAACTTTGTGTACGGTCATCGCGACATCAAAACTTTGACAAAGTGACTGTAAAGCATTGTTATATATAAATGCACAGATTTACACCTACAGTGACATCACAGATGTGCATTAAGGTCGCAATGAGCTTGACTTTTGACCTTTATGTTATTATGCTTCCTCCTCTTATCATAGCCCACAATTTGTAAAAGATTATCTCCATAAAGAGCAACCAATGATGATATTCTCTGCTTTTAATAAACAATATAGAAGTTTCTGTTGACTAGATGTTTTGACAAATGGACATATTTAAGCCACGTCTAAAAATTGCCTTGGATGCCCTTCAATTTTTGCCAGATATATAAAGCAACAAATTCATTACGTGCCTTCCTCTATTACCGTGGTGACCACAATAAACAATGCTTAGAAATAAGGTATCCAAAGTAGATGTACACATTCACTCTTCTGTAGACGGTAACACACAACACCATCTGACTATTGAAGTGAACTAGGATGATTTTTTATCCTGGTTGCTTAAAAACTTTCATGATGCCCTTCTTTAGATGTCCCGACATGCCTTGATGTGTTGCCTTATTGCCCCTAAGGCTATGAATGACATTAAGGCATCATTGCTGTGCCCTTTTAATGACATCTTTTCAAAGTCATGTTTGAGTTGATGATCAATGAACTATAATAAGCATATCACACTGACATAACTATTTTCAAATTGAATTAATTGTTATTATACATAATTCTACAAAATTTGACTTAGGCAGCATGAAAAGGAAGATTTGTGAAATGTAAATATGAATCATTCACACAAGTCTGCTGCGATGATTAGAATAGTAACAGCTATTATCATAAATCAGTACACTCAGGCATCAGAGAGACAGACTAACAGCAAGAGAATGGGTATCAATTTGTGGTCTATCTATTTTTTATAAACAACAGAAAGAAAGGACCTCTGTCATGTATTGTGGGGAGACAGACATGGGCCATATAAAAAGCTTTTTAAAGCATTTTTCAAATGCAAATGAACAATTCTTCCTTTCAAACTTTTTGGTGGCGGTTCTTCAGAATATAACAGATTGGCATGGCTAAGCTGATGACACAGCCAGTGAAAAAATGTCTTATTAACCATGTCAAACAGAATGTTTAACTGCGACAATCTTCCTGATAACCCTAGATATGGGTTACATCGTTATATCTACAATACTTATACCACTATGGACACGCTATGGTCACTTTCAGCTAGGTTGAGTAGTGTCTAATGGACCTTTCCATTTTTTGCTATGCCCCGCCCCTCTCTAGCTAAGCTCCACCAACACTTCGCTCGTGTTGGGATCGACTGATCTCTGAACTCCCTGTCTATAAATTTCCAGAAAATTATACAGGTAAGCTGTTGAATATTTTGAAACTAATTTGACTGGGTGCTGTTGCTGCCTATATTCAAAATATTCAACAGCATGTTTATTAAATAGTTGAGACATACAATTCTTACACCGTGTCAGACTTTTAAGAGTTAAAGTCGGTCCGTATAGAATCATTTATGACGTAATAATTATGACATCATCCTACACGCTGCTTAGTTGATTATGACATCATATGATGTCATTACTCTGGAAAGGTCCATTATACTCGCAAATGTAGATATGCGACATGATTTGGTGAAAGTATATATTCTTATCAGCCATAACATAAAACCGTTCTGAAATAATAAAAAAAAATAAGCATAAAGGGAAAAACATTTTTTCTCATCATAATAGTTTAGAAATAGAGTACAGATGGGTGCCTAGCCTCTTGAATGCACTGGAAGAATTCAGGATAATAGCGGTTACAATTAAGACTTTATTGGAAAACTCCCAACTCCCATTTTAGAAAGATGTCAAGACTACATGTTGCTAATTACTCATGCTGCCAATGGACGGTGTGAGTATTGCATTTGGTGTCCCCTGTCTGTCTGTCTATTTGCAACATATCTTCTGAATGAGAGGTAGAATTCACAAATTTATCACACCCATTTATATCGTGGCTGTTACCAAAACAGAATTTCAGGTCAAAGTTAAATATCCAGGTTTCTCGAGGGCAGACAAAATACACTTTTCGGATACGATTATATATGGCACATCCTTCATATTTCGACTGCTTAGGATTGCTTCCAAATCAAAGAGCCAAATATTATGGTCACAGGGTCACTAAGTACATTAGCAAAAGAGCACAAAGGAATGAGTCACCACCTCACTCAAGTGCAAGATAGTTGAAGAAGTCATATGCTACTTGAACACACGCATGGTATGCGCCCTTAAAATGTTAAGACAAATTTCCACAAAGAACCCGGCTTGCTCAGAATAGACACTGTAGTACTGCTAAGTCAGCAGCTATGCATTCTGATTGGGGTTCAGCATTAATATGGCCAAAGTCCTAGAAAAGCGGGCAGAGTTTCATCATCGACTATCAGCATCACTATAACAGTAAAACCAGAGGTCTCAAAGTCACATTGGTGTCTATCAGAGGCTTGTTAGCATCTGGTTTTCTAAGACCACCTAAAATAACACACACGCACACACACGCACGCGCACACACGCGCACACACACACACACACACACACACACACACACAATCTGATGTTAAAATGTCAGAATGAATTGTGGTTTTACAGACTTGCAATCAACTATTACAATTTAATCATCAACTATCTATATTTTTAATATAAATCGTTTCATATTCCATGACAATTAACTATCAGTGGCAAACACCTGCTAAACATTATCACTGACTTACATCTGCACATGCACACATGCATGAACAAGCAAGCACACAGCTGAATCCCACTTTTCATCATTGCAAGCCAATCCTCTACAATGAAGACAATAGTTCATAGATATTGCATATGCACATAATGAACTATGCCTATCCATAAAGATAACTTTACCCGGATACCAATCCAGACCGTATCAAGATCTGCTTATAATGGATTCATACCTGTTGGTATTTGCGCAGCTCTGCTTTAATAGGCACTGACAGTCTGTAATCTTCCACCTTACCCACATCTATAAGTTGCTCTAGAAAGCGTCTTTCTTGTTCACGTTGCTTTTCTAAGGCAGCACTCATCTCAGGTGGGTTGACTGCACCTGCCTATAACATTGGGAACAAAATTAGCATGAGTATTACATAATCTTTGCAATGGAGGGATTTGATCGGTCACTCAAATATATGATGTCATAATGAATTACGTCATTTGTTAGCCGACGTCTCAATCAAAATGCTGTAGATCAGTCAGTAAAATTGAAATCTCTGTCATGAAAGTGTAGTATGTTTTGGATGAATTTAAAACTTAATTTGAAATTTAGATTTTAGCAATTCAGTTTGCAGTTTTAAAGTTGCCTCCAACATGTGTAAAAAGTGGGAAGAGTTTATCTAGGCTGGGTATAGCTAAAATTGGATCCCTCCACTGTTTCTCCTTGTGTATTAATTTTTACCAGAACACAAACAGGAACACATGATATGTCTTGGCTATTGGTTGATCTTCATGTAATAACCAATACCACAACTTGCACATGCCTGGAGAATACATACCTCTAGTGGCATGAGTCTAATAAGTGTAGCAAAACACTGTGTGGCACTCAGTCTGACTGCCTCATCCCGGTCACTCATCCGACCCAACACGGGAACCATAAGCAAAACGATGTATGGCACAATAGACAAGCCAAGCTTGTCAATAATGTCTGAGAGTATGATTAAGAAGTCAAATATCAAATTCTTGGCTTGCAAATGGACATTTATCAAGACCACTGCACATGCTAGTTTTGTCCGGCTTAACAATTAGGTCAGCTTTGGCCGGCTTGACCATTAAAGAGTTAAGCTGTAGAACAGGGTGGGGCATAGCTAAAAGTGAATGCATCCATTTTTTTATTCTGTATCTCACGATTTTCTTGGTGAAAAAAAGGATTGAGCATTTTCTTAAATTCTTAAGCCCACCTTATGGATCCTTCAAGGTAGTTCTAAAGACCAGTAGTCTCATAGTACAAGTTAGGTGACATAGGGATGAATGCCTTTTAAAAACTAACAAGGTCTGATACTACCTTAGGACCGAGACCCCATTCTATTAGCATCGCATAGATACTTTATGCCCTTTCACAAGAAACCTAATTACAGCGAGATCTCGCCAAACTGAACCTCAATGGATTGATAAAATTGGCTGGTTTGAACGTCTTCCGTGAGAGAATTATTACTTGAGTATTCTCAATAAGTTGTGTTATTCTGGTGATAACAATAACATTATTCAATGGTAGTACCTTTTGATAACTGTACACACATAAATGGGCTAAATACGTGCGGTGAATGCGTTCTATCAGATATGATCGATTTAGATAGGTTAAATTTTGGAGAGACTCACTGTAATTGGCCAGTCAAATAAACTTTTGAGAGATTCTCTTATCTCTATGGAAAGTGGCTATAGGAGGACATGTGTTGAGTTGAGGTGACAAAGTACATCATTCTCTAAAATAGGTGATTTATCAAACACTGGTATTAATGAATCACAATCAACTGCTTAGAACGGACAAAAGTCTGCACTTGACTTGACTGTACACAGATTTATTTCTTTTGAGATTTTTTGTAATAACTTATACTAGAAATGTTAACAGAAAGGATACTGCTAATGGCTTCACAAGATCCTTGTCTTTTCACTATATTTTCTGTTGCTCCGAGCATTGGCACTACATTCACGATGACATAGACCATGCAGTCAGCAGGTCGGATACGACACAATATCCCAATACATCGTGAGGCCATGTGACGTACGGCTGTATATACGTGATGCAAGCACTGACACAAGAGAGGAAGCTTGTCTAAAATCTGAAGAAAAATTACTAATCAACTTTAGTATTAGTATCACAGACAGCAAAACATAAGTCTTATACAAAATTCTCTTCACAATAACACTTCTCAGACATGATTCGACTTTGGCATTATACACGTGTGTGCATCAAAGATTGACAAACAAACCCTATCAAAAATGTGTGTGTGCGTGCGTGAGTGTGTGTGCAAGCATGTTCTCTTTCATGCATTATGCGGTGGGGTTGGGTAAAATAGGCATTAATGGAACAGATATATTATTCTTGGAAGTGCAG
Source organism: Chaetoderma sp. LZ-2023a (assembly GCA_034401795.1). Classification (NCBI taxonomy): domain Eukaryota; kingdom Metazoa; phylum Mollusca; class Caudofoveata; order Chaetodermatida; family Chaetodermatidae; genus Chaetoderma; species Chaetoderma sp. LZ-2023a. Next base: position 114,176,099 of record CM067372.1, read on the forward strand.
CTTGGCGGGTTTTGGGGGGAATCTGTTACTGGTATATTAAATACCTTTATTAATATTGTTCTACTGGCAATGATGACGAGTATTTCTGTAAAATAATAAATCTATGCCTAATTTGCACAATGCACAGATTTATAGGTAAATATAAAGATCACTTGTTTTAGAATAACCTTTTGCTACTCCTTTAAACTGCTAGCTTACTAACTATAGGACTAGCAAAAGGTTGTTCTAAAGCACGCAATCTATTGAAACCAAAACAGGAAAATACATGTATATACTGTGAGCGTGTGCATGCATTAGCACATGTATATATGAGTGTGTGACTGCATTAGCACATGTATGCATGTATTACATGTGTGATTTCTGCTTACTAATTTGAGAAGAGTCTCATGAAGAGATGAAGCCACAGTTTCCAATAATTGCAGTGAATTGACAAGATCCTGTGCATCCATTTCTGTACATTCTTCCTCAGCTTTGCACTCTACAGTAAACATTACATAGTTATTCAGCAACATAAGGAAACAGTGCCCACCACGTGTCTCTACGGGCCATAACTTGGTGATTCAATCATCATGGATCCAGTGCAAAGACATTTGTTGGGCATCCATAAAACCTGTTCCATGCATTCACCGTATAGGATGCTTGGCTGTGAGCCATATTTAAAAGCGAGTTACTTCTATTTACCCTATGAACATTTAATGTCTATGTTGAACGTAATTTGACAGGAATCTGTTGCTGCTATAGGCAGGAACAGCTGTCAGTAAGATTAGTTTCAAAATATAGTTTGAAACTAATTTGACAGGGATATGCTTTTGTCATAGGCAACTACAGAGTCCAATCAAATTAGTTTCAAAATATTCAACAACATAATTCTACCATTAGGAATTTTTTCTATTTGGTCTTTCTGCTTTAAAAGGTTAAGATAGAATATGTCTATTAGGTGGCCATACATGGCAGGTTTTACAACTTACCAACAAACACCTTTATGGTGTAATAGGTCTGAGAGCTTGAAATTAACCTGCACAAACCAGTAACCATTAAACCTAGTGACTAGCAGATTCTGTTAGCCCTACTGGGCAATTACTCATTATTACCAGTTCACTGCGTATATTAAGGAGACTGGATAATTCTAAATGAGTGTTATTCTGTTTAATTCTGCATGATAACTGGTAATATTAAAGCCAGGAAAAGTGGTTTCAAAATCCCACTGGTTTCCTACCATTACACCTTCTGCAGAATACGATTTCATTGGTTAGGAGACAATGGATATTTTGTAGCAATCATTCATTAAAGGATTATGATAGATATTGTTAATAGCCAAGCGAACTGGTTTATCCACAAATCATCATAGGTCTGGGAAATTTCTACCACTATCTGATTAGAATATGCTGTTTTACAGCTAAGTGAACAATTTTTTTTATTCATACCTTTACTCATATCTTGCATTTTAAAGAGTGGGACAGTCAATGTCTGCCAGAAGACAGGCAACTTTTCAGGCAGACTCTCGCCAAATAATTCAGCTATAGTGACTAGTGCCTGCTCAGCTCCATTCCTTGTTAGCGCTTTCTGCAAAAGAATAATAGAAATTAAATTTGAAATGAAAAGAAATACGACATAATTATCTCATCATAGATATTGTTAGATCATGTATACACTGCTATGGTAATTGTCATTATTTATAATTCTAACAAACCGCAGATCGCCAATTAGTAATCATCTAGTGTTTGTTGCCATATATATCAGGCAGAAAATTTGACAGATCAGAGACCAAGCAAGACAGAACAAAGATCTGGAACAGACGTCAGAATACATGTATATACAGGTTACAGTCAAACATCTCGATAATGGGCACACGTATGCTGTCCAAGTCCACATGATAGTGGTTCATTAAAATGGATGGTCAGAGCACACCTCTTAAAGAACCACCACCTTGTGATCACTAACACCGTTTACTCTATGTATTAGTGACTTGAATGAAGTGACAAGCTGTTCAGTGATGATCATTTGATTGTTCAGGTGTTTGTTACATAGATATGGCAGCCAGTAGCTATCTAGCTGATACAACACCTGCTTAGCAGCATTGTTCTTGTCCTCTCGCGGTAGTACAGAACTGACTGACGCAGATGCTGCTGTCGCTGTAGAAGTTAGGCTGCTCTTTCGTCCCCAGGATCTGCCAATCTTTTCATGTGCCTGGAATAATTATGTTGCACTAAATATAATGCTTTTATGAAAACTAATTAACCCTTTCACAGGCAAATCGCTGAAAAAGTATGTCCGATATTATAAAAATCTTACTCTGTTGAATACTTTGAAATTAATTTGACTGGAAGCTGTTGTTACCTAAGGCAGCATGGCGTCCAGTTAAATTAATTTCAAAACATTCAACAGATTTCCTGTATGGTGGCCTTGAAAATGAGATATAGGGAATTCATCGGTGTAAGGGTTAATCTAGGTTTAGTTTACAGTTGTTCAGTGATTATCTACATTGTATATAGCATCTATAAATCTGCATAGACGATAGGGAAAGTAATTAAGATTTAGATACTTTTTAAACAACTGATAAACTATTGGAACAACTCAGTGTAACATTATTTGTTTCAGATTCTTTGTAGACTTGAGATACTGATGATTGATTACAATGCTAGATTTATTGTTTGTAAAATCTTACAGCTATTCAACTGTTCAGTGGATAAGCCAGACAAAATAGCTTCTGCAGGTCATGAGATATTTCCAGAACAAGAGAAGAATACTTTAGCAAATTTACCATTGTACAAACTGGCCAGGTATAACAGTAATGAATCCAGTGGCAACCTTTCGATAATCTTTTTAGACATGTTCTGTGGGAAAATGTCTATTTTCTTGACGCATTTTGACAATTAACCCTTTCACGGTAACAGACATAAAATGTCAAATTCTTTATGATGCAAGGAATAGTTGGTTGAACATTTTGAAACTAATTTGACTGGGAGCTGTTGCTGCCTATGGCTACAGCTTTCATGCATAGTTGCCTTGTAATTGATGCACTGGCATTTTATGGTCAAAACTTCTTGTTAACCCTTTAATGGTCAAATTTGGTCATGAGAATTTAAATACTTTTTAATTGAATGTCCATTTACAGGCCAAGAGAACCCAATTTTTGAAAATTTATCATTGGAATGACTGGCTCGGTTATCGAGCCAGTCATTCCAGTAGTACTTTCCAAAATTGTATTCTCATAGCCTGTAAATGGCCATTCCACAGACCATAGCAGAGGCCGAATTTGGCTGGTATGACCATTAAAGGGTTAAGATAGGAACACTGATGGGGTATTCCTAAATACAGTTAGGGCAGCCTTGTAAAGCTTATGACAGCCTGCTTAGCAGACATGGTAACAATCACAACTGTACTTTTAGATTTTGCTGAATGAGCCAGTGATATGAAATAGCATCACAATTTGTCTAGCATGTTAATATGGATGAGCAGATGGATTAGCCAGAACTTCTTAAATATCATACATAGATCAAAAGTAATAGTGCTTTTACAATATAATATGCAAGGTCACAACACTACTAATGTAGCTGAATAATAAACAATTACCTTTAGTTGATTGGACAGAGTTAAAATCCCCGAGTGGCTATCACAGATTGATGTTGATTGTTCTGAAAGATAAAAGTGGAAGATAATTTAACAATGTACCTTAAACAAGAATGACAATCAGTGTGTAAATCTATGCACCCTATCACATCAGCTAAAGTAATTTCCTTAACTGGGTTATCATTACCTTGACCTTTTAACTCGAAGATCAAAATGGTACTTCACACATCCTTATGAAACATAAGGTTAAGTTTAACAAGCATTCTGTAAGTTAAGAAAATTTAGCAAATTTTTTCACGAGTGAGATGACATACTTACCTCCCAACACTCTTGATATACCAGTATATCGGCTCTAAATTCAATAATATTCAGAATTATAAAAAGTTAGGTGCCCCTAATGGGCAGGGGGGATGTACGCAGTCATGTACATGACAGACCCCACCTACTGCGCATGCTGGTACCTCCATTACTAAATATTGGCTGACATAGAAGCAACTATTCAAATAACCAAAGGACCAGGCCTCCGTGGGGTGGAGGCCGGGATCCTGTTAGGGAGGTAAGTATGTCATCTCACTCGTGAAAAAGAACTTTGGTAAATTTTCTTATTTCACATCATGAGAACATACTTACCTCCCTAACACTCTTCATAAAAGACAGAATTTGAAAGTAAATTTAGCGGAAGGGAGGCAAGGTCCTGAAAACCAGCACACCCTCGAAGAGACTAGATCATCGAATTTTCAAGAGATTTAAAACATCTGAAATTGTCTGAAAACACAACCAGGACTAAAATTTTGCATCGGATAATTGACCGATGAAGAGAGATTGATCAAAAGGCAAATGCACTCTCCCCCCCCCACACCCCCCTTCTTTTTCTGAAGGTTAGGAAAAAATGCTGCTCTAAATGACTAACTTGTTCTCTAATACTTGATGAAAAGTATTACTAGACATTGGAAAAAGAAGAATTGCTTCATTTTCAAAAAATGCTCTGAAAGAACCACAATTAAGAGACATTAACCATCACCGTATTAAATAAAAACATGACACCATCACCAAGACAAAAAACCAAAATTGTCACATATACTGACCTCTGATGTCATGGGCGCGGAAATCATCTCTTCCCCTACCGAATGAAGAGAATGATACCAGACAATAGTAGGGATACCCTGTCAACAAATGTGATATTTGTAAATAGCAGAGGAGGAAAACTAATTACAAATATATACCTCTACATTTTTTATTTTCTGAGGACCGAGATGACGAGCGGGTCTTCAATAGCAACACCATTAGATAATGCCGTGGAAGTTACCACACCACGGACATTATGAGCCTTGGCTCTATCTACTTGAATTCCAGTGGCTGTCTTATGACAGAATTGAATGCATTCTACTATCCATCTGGAAATAGTGTCTCCTGACGCCCTACCATGGGGTTCAATATATGACAACCATAGAGAGCATGGGTCCGTCCGCCAAACCTGAGTTCTCTTGTATTTATTTAAAGCACGGACAGTACACCATGCTTTAGCACCAGGATCATATCTGGTTAAGGCAGGTAAAATAATAGGCTGACCCGGATATTTTAAAGATTGATTCTTAGCCAAGAAATTCAATCTCAGTAGAAGCTTAAGGCATTCACCTGTAACTATACTGGTAAAAAAAAGTTAGGGATCATGGATTATATTTTGAGTATATTCTGGTAAACGGCTCAGATCAAGTGAAAACAGCTTTTGTTTACTTCTTTTATTGGTCATTGAGACATGCACGGTGTCGTGTGTTGTCAATTTCACTTTTCACGTGCAAGCGTGCAGCACATGTGAAGGGTGGCTAAAATTGAGTGTTTTCAGAGATCACAGGTGTGACTGATTTTTTTATGAAGACATCTGATTGAGTCTGATTGAGGCCTTGGTTAACGTGTACATTGACCACGGTGGACCACCTTTACAAAATGCCGCAAAGAAGACATTTACGAGCTTGTGAGGCAAATCAAGCAGTGGGAATGATCCAAACTGCCCAAACACAGAGACAGGTGGCTGTTGCACTTGGTGTTTCGCAAAGTGTGATATCCAGCTTGTGGACATGGTTTCAAGCAACTGGAACTGTCAATGAGAGGCATAGAAGTGGAAGACCACGTACCACAACACGCCGCCAAGACCGGTATATCGTCACTTTAGCCAGGAGACATCGTTTTGATAGTGCACATTCTCTCAACAGACAGTTCAATGCTGCTACAGATGTTCAGATAACACCCCAGACTTTGAGGAACCGACTTCACGGAGCCAATCTTAGAGCTCGCAGGCCAGCTGTGAGACCAAGGCTACTCCTACGTCATCGACAAGCTCGCCTGGAATGGTCTCGTAATCACATTAGATGGCAAAGACGTCACTGGCAGCCAGTTTTGTTCACTGATGAATCCAGATTCTGTTTAGATTTCCATGATGGTCGCAGACATGTGTGGAGAGAACCCAGACAACGGTATGCACAGTGTATGGTCGCTGAACATGACCGTTTCGGAGGAGGCTCAGTGATGGTTTGGGGTGGGATTTCTTTGACTGGTCGCACTGAACTGGTTGCTATCAGGAATGGAGCTCTGAACGCCATCCGGTATAGGGATGAAATCCTTCATCCAGTTGTGAGATTGTTTGCTGGAGCTGTGGGTCCTGACTTTGTTCTCATGGATGACAATGCTCGGCCTCACCGTGCTCGAGTTATCACACAGTACCTTGAGAGGGAGACCATAGAGAGAATGGAGTGGCCAGCAGTATCACCTGACTTGAACCCCATTGAGCATGTGTGGGACCAGCTTCAACAACAAATTTCACAACGCCAGGTGCCCCCAATGACTCTGGATGACCTGGAAACTGCTCTCAGGCAGGAATGGGACACCCTTCCAGAACAGAACATCGTGCGCCTCATCAACAGCATGCAGCGGCGTTGTCAAGCAGTCGTGGCTGCACGTGGAGGTCACACTCGTTACTAAAGTGCATATGGACTGATTTGGAGTGACACACGTTTATACGCTTGTTGACTTGCAATCATGAATTCTCATTGTTTCATGGATGCCTTTCATTAACACCTATGTGATGCATTGCTGACAAATCAATTTCAAAACTGTCATTAAATATGGATTCAGCAGAGGCTGTTAGTTATCATTTCGAATCTGTATATGTCTGTTATATCGAATGTTTCTAACAATACTGAAAAAACTTTGTGATCCCTAACTTTTTTGTCCAGTATATATAACGGTCAGGCTCAGCAGACAAGGCATGAATTTCACTTCTGTGTCTGGCTGATGCTGCCGCAACTAAAAATACAGCTTTAAGTGTCAATAATTTTATAGAAATAGCACGAAGTGGTTCAAAAGGTTTATCACTCAAAACTTGAAGAACCAGAGAAAGACTCCATGACGGTGTCAGTGGAGGAACACATACTTCATCACTTCCCCTCTTTGCCAAGCAAGGGATGAGTCATTAACGCTGATTTATATCGAGCAATAGAATTAGGCGTAAGACTATAGACATCATACAGGTGACAGAGAAAATCAGCTACTACCTGAATAGATGCATCCATTGGATAGATACATCTCTTTGAGCAACATTTTGCAAATCTGTTGATTTTTTAATTATATGTTCTGGAGGTTGACCCCTTCTGGCTCTGGCCATGAAATTGGCTGCTTGCTCAGAAAAGCCCTCCTTAATGGCAGATTTTTTTGACAACATCCATGCAGTCAATTGAAACATTGACAGATTGTTGTGAAGGGTCTTGTCCTGGAAGATAATATTGTCCATCAGAGGCAGAGGAACCAGATTGCAGACCACAAGGTCCAGCAGATCCGTAAACCATGATTGGCGTGGCCAATTCGGGGCGATCAGAAGTACTTGGCATTCCTCCTGCTTGATCTTCTGAAGAATCCTTGGAATCAGGATTGTTGGAGGGCATGCGTATACATACATTCACTACCAACTGATAGCTAGTGCATCTATTGTGATAGCGCTTGGATCTGGAATCGGTGAAACGTACATCGTCATCTTTGTATTCTTCTTCATTGTGAATAAATCTATGTTGGGTTCTCCCCAATGATTGAACAGATGTTCCGCCACACAATGATTTAGCTGCCATTCCGTAGGCAGAATGCTCATCCTTCGGCTCAATGAGCCTGCTAACAGATTCAGCCTTCCCGGAATATGAACTGCTTTCAAGGTGATCATATGATCCATACACCAGCAAAGCAGTTTCCATGTCATCATACAGAGACTGGGCGACTTTGTTCCACCTTGGCGGTTTATGTAACTCACTACTGTTGGGGTATCTGAATGTATCAACACAAACTTTCCCTCCACTTCTTTTAAGCAGTGTTCCAGGCCTAGAATTACAGCTCGTAATTCTAGTATATTGATATGCTCCTTTGACTGATCCAGATTCCAAGGCCCTGATAATTTGGCTTCTTCCAGGCAAGCTCCCCATCCCTCCATTGACGCATCCGTAAACATCGTTACTTGAGGGAGGGGAGGAGTCAGCATGACAACCGCCACACCCCACCATCCCCCGCTAGGAGATTTCCTCTCGCCATCTACCAATGAAGGTGATGAATGAGAGGATCCAACACTTGAATGCGTGAGTCCAGTGATCCTGAACTCTGCGTCCACCGAGTCATGAGAAACAGCTGAATCGGCTGCCTGCGTAAGGCCGCCTGACGAATGACTGGTTCCATTGAAACCATCAGACCTAGCATACTCATATAGACTCGTGCTAGAATATAATGACTGCTGCAAACGAATTGAATGCACGAGAGGAGAACATACCCAGCTAAACAAACTTCTGGGATGGAGTCAACTCTGATTTCTGAAAGTTGATTTTCCAGCCTAAATCTGTGTTTTCAAAACTATCTCCAGATTTGCTGTCAAACTTTCTGGATTCTGTGCTTTTAGCAACCAGTTGTCTACAGAGGTATGTCGTGATAGCAATGACCACTCGAGTGAAGACCCTTGGAGCCGTTGAGATGCCGAATGGGAGAACTTTGAATTCCCATTGGTGTCCCTGAAAAGCAAATCTCAGGAACGGACGAAAACTCCTTGCAATGGGAATGTGAAAATAAGCGTCCTTTAGATCTATCGACGCTGTCCACATCCCCATCTCTAACCCCAACAACACCGATTTTAGTGTTTCCATTTTGAAACTTGGTGTGTCTATAAATTTGTTTAGAGGTTTGAGGTTGAGAATTGGTCTCCCCGGTGTTCTTTGTCACAAGAAACATGGTTGAATAGAAGCCCAGGCAATCTTGCGCCGGTTGAATTGCTTCTTTTATAATTAGAGATTCTATCTCCTCTTCTATGCACAACCACTTGTCTGGATCTCTTGGAATTTGAGTCCAGACCGGTACCAGAGACAGATGCAATGGCAGACCTATTATCCACTCTGGACTGTATCTGTGCGAAAGCCAATGCAAGACTAAGCGGTCCTGAATTAACCACTCCCACTCCTGAATGTGGAACGACCTCCCACTGGTGCACCTAGGGTCAACGGGGTGCACATAAATTTTAGAAGTGGGTGTGTCTCTGGTACGTGTGACAACACCTGAGTGGTACGTGTGACAACACACGAGTGGTACCTGAAAAATTTTATGCCATCAGGCCCGGTTACCACGCACCGCTCCTCGCGCGCTGCGCCCAGCACCGCGTGCACCACTGTGCGCGGGCTGCTGTCTGGCTGGCTGCGCTTGAAGCGCTGGCTGACGTACAGCAGCACACTGCTGTTGGCGCAGTCTATGAACCAGCACCGCCACGAGCCAACGGCTGAACACGCACATGTTCTCTATGCAACACCTCAAATTGTGTGCAGCGACCTCTGGTTATTCAACAACTTCACTGTCTCTTGGAGGTGCCGACAACCCTCACCTCCAAAAAGACCAGGGCCCACCATCGGCGCTTGCGATAAGCGCGATTTGAGCTCCTGGGATGGGCACAAGTTGTCTAAGGCAAAAGTGCACCTCGTCCTCAGTGACTTGGTGACCGACCTAGTCAGGCAATCCAACACCAGGTTGATCCCATCCTGGATGGCTCGTTGAACTGTTACCGGACTAGGCTGATGGTGCACCGATGCTGCTACTACCCTGATAGCAGGCGAGACACGTGAGACAGCGCACTAATCGCTGCACGCGAGCTCTCCTCAGTGTCACGCAAAGAGGCATTAACCGTGCGCATTGCGCCCGAGCACAGCGCTCCCGTGTCAGCATGAGAGCCTGGCCGCGTGTCTTCCCCAAGAGCGACACGGTCGGCCGCGCTCGGTCTGGGCGCTAGACCATAACGAGAATACTGACTGGCAGTTAGGGCTGCGCGATATACCGATACCATATTTAAAACCGATATCCTGCACTGACGGTTTCATAACCGATTATAAAAAATAAATATCGAAAAACCGAATATGAACATATTTTCGGTTTTTCGTATCAGGATTGTTAAAAATAAAAGATACTAACAAGCATGAAAAGCGTAATGAATAATAATGGCCATACTTTCCATTAAGCTACGTTCGGGGCAACTAATAATTGAACGTGGCCCCAATTGCGCACATTGTGTAACTCCATGTAACTCGCTGTGCGCCGAGAGTAATCAAGCAGCGAATTAATTAAATAAATATCCACTCGTCTTTTCTCTGGTAGTCTCAGATAAATTTGCAATATAAAACACAATACTAAGGCGGGAATTTGTCATTGAAATTTGTATCGGGGAAAACATTTCTAAACAACGGCATCCATTTTATTTACGTCACCGGCTAATTAACATAATGCAGTCGTCCCAAAACTAAATCGCCCGAATGCATAAAAAATCTCGCCAATAAATATAATGCTGAATACATTTTGCTGATTAGGATATAATTTTAAATAAAATTATTACTCAAACCGTTTAAAACGTTATTTTCTATACACAATATCATATTAACTTATGAAATTCGCGTTCGCAATATTACAGTTAATATTTTCTTCAAGGCATGATTTCGTCCTCTGGCCGAATTGGAAATGAAAGAAGAAAGGGAGATAATTACATCATAATTAATTACAATCACGTGATTTACGTCTTTTCGCAACCTGTTTTGCTGATTTATGTTTAATTTTGACAAAATAAACGATGTTTATTTAACTGTGCGTAATACGGTCTAATTAATAATTTCACCCCCGCGATGATGGCTATTATAAGGTATATTAAGCTTTAAACGCGTAAATCGTTACGAATGTATCAGGGCGTGAAAATACGTTCTGTTTTCGCGCTATTTTTATCATTTAAATTTTTTGTTTCATGTCCATAAAACCGATATTTGGTTAAAACCGATATGAAAAGTCATATCGAACCCGATATGGCTGTAAGCCAAACCGCGCAGCCCTACTGGCAGTAACTCGACATCGCCTAGCACCTCACGGGGGGGGCTTTGCAAGGCGACCTTTCGGTCTGATCGACTCCTCAGCCGTAGTAAACATATCTAAGATATGCTCAGCATAGGGCAGAGACTGAGCCGAGGTGGCCAACGGCTAGACCTGTAACCACCCTCGCGGGTTACTGGTGGCCGATTCATCCATGGAGAGCTCTGGTCTGACAGTGAGGAGCCACGCGCACGCGTCAGACCAGTCTTCGTCCGTCCGCCAACTGCGAATTGCCGACGAGCAATGGGCCCTCGTCATCTTCAATGGCATTCGCAGGTGGGGCCAAGGAGGAGGCTACAGACGTACCCGGCTGCCCAGGGAATGCATATGGGCCCGTGAGGGCTGGCATGACATTCTCCATCGGCAGGCCATGCACCATGAAACCTGCTCCCGAGGGAACAGAACCATAGGTGCGAGCGGCTGCGCTCCCCATGAGAGGAGTGTAGATGATCGCATCCACGTCTTCATGATCATCCTGTGGGCCGTGCAGGTAGTCTTCATCATCTTCCTGTTAGGAAAGTTAGACTCTGGGTTAGCAAGAAACACTAACCCAGACTAGCAAGAAACACTAACCCAGACTGACCAGGAGAATGCCCGAAGGCAGATGATGAGGGTATGCCACGAGTGATCATGGTTAGGCCAGCTGGTCGGGTCCCGCCTGATGCTGCTCGCCCTGCTGGATCACCAGGCGATGCGAACATCAAGCCCATGGATCACTGAAAGTTTTGTCCGAACTAGTAGGGCATGATCCAGGGACGGGGCTACCTGCATTGAAGTCGATGCGCAGGAAGTTGACACACCTGTGCCCAGCAACATGCCGCGAAGCATGTCAGGCATCAGGTCTTTCAAAGTCCTGTGCATCTCACTCACTAATTTTACCTTGAAGGCCTCGAGCTCACCCTTCTCAGAGGCCTTCTTACCCTCCTTCTTTACGTCCTCAAACATCAATCTAGCCTGCAAACCAAAGAATTCAGAGGTTAGATCCCCCCACTCACTCTTTACAAATGACACATTTGTTGGACAGTCGCCCCCCCCCCCCCCCCCCCCCCCCCCCCAGCTGGCTTACGCTGTCGTTGCCGTGGCCGACGCTGCGTAGGTGGTTGGGCTCTGACAAGGCCACCACCACCTTTAGCCTGCTGAGGGTGGAAGGCAGGGGGCGCTGCTCGAACACGCTCCCTGCGGAGCACTTCAAACTGCTCTCGCAGCGCCCTCTGGTTGTTCACCAGGTTTATGGTTTGTTGGAGGTGCAGACATCCTTCACCTCTAAACAACCCTGGACCTGCCATCGGCGTCCGAAGAAGCCGATTGTACAGGTCCTGCGAGGGCCACAAATTGTCAAGGGCAAATGTGCGCCTTCCCCGTAAACTTCTGGTTACGGATCTCGTCATGCAGTCCAGAGCCAGGTTAATGCTGTCCTGGATGGCTCTCTGGACTGCAAGAGGAGAAGTTTGGCGGGCCACGGATGCTGCTACTACCCCCTGTAGCAGCTGGGAAACGTGCGAGAGAGCCGAGATGGCTCCTCTCGTACTTTCCTCTGTGTCCCGCAGCACGGAATTAGCAGTGCAGAGCGCTAGCGCACAAGGGTCCAGTGTTAGACTGGGACCCAGGTGTCAGACTGGGACCCAGGCCGCGTGTCTTCGCCCAAAGCCGCACGGTTCATCCGTGCAAGGCTTTGGAACGACGCTATACTTCTGATATAGATCAGAACTTATACGGCAGCGCCGTGCCACCTCGCGAGGGGCCTTCGCAAGGCGTCCTTTCGGCAGAATGGACGTCTCTGCCTCAGCGAACATATCAACGATATGCTCCGCATACAGCAGAAATGGCATGGTGCTCGTCACCGGTTTCCCTCCCAACCACGGACGCTGGTCCCGCTGGGAAGCCGGTGGATCCACCTGGAGTTCTGGCTTGATGTTCACCAGCCATTGGCAAGCATCCAGCCAGTCTTCCTCGGTTGCCACCTGTGAATGTTCGACGAGCCTAGGGCCTTTGTCGTCCTCAACCACATTCACTGGTGGAGTAATGGCCGGAGCTGAAGATACTGCTGGAAAGCCAGGGAAGCCATACAGACACGCAAGGGACGGCATGGCTTGCGCCGTGGCTATTCCAGGAGCCGGATCTATGGCGTCATGGGAGGCTAAAAACATGACGTCACAGTCCGGGCCTTCCTCACAGTAACTCTCGGCAAGCCGAGGGATACGGTATGGACGGCCATCGGCTCCTAGCCGGCCTAGCAGTTGAGCCGTGAAACCCACTCCCGAAGAAGTAGTTCCATGGAAAAGGTCACCCATGGGGCCCCCCATGGGAATCCATTTCCATGGCCATCGACTCATCGGTAGGCCATAACAGAGTGTCCTCTTCTTCCTGCCCAGAAAGATTATACGCCAAGCTTGAAAAGGGATCAAGCTCGGCCTGGGCAGGAGGGATATCATGAGGCGCTGATACCCTTAGCCTTAGGCTGCTCTAAAGCACTCGATAAGCGAGCACCCGAGGCCATGGCTTTCGCTCCCGGGTCCACGGGCGAGGCAAGCCTCAGCGCCGGACCAATGGGGGCCATCTCTGGGTCTATAACGAAAACTGGTTTGCTAAGAGAACCCGACCCAGAGACGGGAACACTCTGTCCCGGAGCAAATGAAAAAGACAACGGGAAGCAAGCTGCGAAGCAACTCCGGGACAAGATCCGTGATCGTCTACTTCATTTCTCCCATCATTTCAAGACGGAAGGCCTCCATGTCTGGCATGGACGCCTTCCTCTTCTTACCACACTCCTTTTCCAGATGCCTCTTCTCGCCTGCCGCCTGGTCCTTTACCTGCTGATTTAAAAAATCAGTTAAAACCTCCACCGGCCACGACTCACACACATGGCAATTTAGAAGAGGCCCGCACGTACTGCACCTAGTGCAGTCATGAGGGAAAAAGCGGGCCTTCACAAAATGGTGGCAGGAAGGGCATTTGTTCTCAATAACCCTCTGAAAAGACACAAATGGAAACAATTAGTTTTTAGTTATGACGAACCAAAAAACCAATTGCAGAAGACTAATAAGATCTATAAGGAAAACTTTTGACCATCAAATGAAAGATAAGCCAGGTCCATAGAAAGAACTATAGGCCTGACAAAAAGTAAACAAATCCTAAAACCTTGTTATACTTCTTTAAGAAGACAAGGGAGACATAAGAATTTGAACTTAAATAGTTGAGGCGAACTTTTTTAGACTTCACAGCTCAAAACACAGATTCATTAGTAATCGAACTTTATAAACACAATGAACCTATGCAAAACATCAAGAGAGATAAATAACTCGACACTCAGTCAAAAAACTTCTAAAATATTTAGAAATAAAATGACTGAGATTTTTTCTCTCCTAAATAACCTCATAAGATGACTTCTGAGGACGAGTGAAGTCTGATAAACAACACAGGAATACCTGATCCTGCGTCCAAAAACCCTGTGGTGGGGGGAGAATGCGGAGAAATTACTTCTTATGGTAATAACTCCCTCAGCAAACTCATAATAAAATAGAAGGATTCAGAAACCAAGTATAAATATTGTTTAAATAAAAGGATACCCTTCAAATATCAGCTCGTGTCTGAAAAATAAAGCACAACATGCGTTAGCTAATATATAGGCCTCCCCATAAAAGAGCTAGCCTAATAAAGATGTATCCACGAGATAGCGCGAATCCCGGAAATACCATCCGAGTCAACACGCAGATTTTGTATCAATAAATTTACTGAAGTACACCTGATGGCTTGGACTGGGAGCATCCTCCGGCGACTTGGCAGCGCACACACACTAATAAACAGTCAAACAAGTTGCAAAACAACTCAAAGCTTCAAAAAGAAAGAAAGCAAAAGCAAGGCTAAAAAGCGTGTTGCAATGGTAGGTCAATATTTTAAGAAGAGAATGATTCAGCCCCGCGCATGTGCGAGTTTGGGCTGCAATCCGCTTGTCTGTCAGTTGTGTAACCTGCCCAGTGGGGGCGGTTTCTTTTTAATTCTGAGTATTATTGACGTTAGGTCGATATTTAGGAAATATCATGAAGTATCAGGGTGGTAAGTATACTCTTGATGTGAAAAGTATGTTCTCATGATGTAAAAATTGCTTTGCAATACATGTCCCCTACAGGGTGATATAAATCTTTAGAGATTGACATTCAAAAACTCCAATAAAAATTGACAGAAGCAGCTGAAACTCAAACTTGATCTCTCATAACAAAGCAATATACCAAGTTTCAGTTATATATGGTGAAAAAGAACGAAAATGCCTTGAAAGCAGATATGTTTGTATTTCATAAGTCGAAAGGGGACATAACTCCATAAAAGATTTACGCAAACTCGTGAAACTCGAAGTTGCTCTAATTTCTCATAGCAAAGCAATCTATTAATTCTCAGTTGAATATCTTGAAGGGCTGTGAAGAAAATTGTGGAAAACTATTTTTTTTTGTATTTCACAAGTTAAAAGGGGAATTAACCCCATGGAAAACTGATGAAAAAGTCTGAAACTTGGACTTGCTCTGTAACTCCCTATAATATAAACGAAATCTAGGATTTCTTTTTTCACGAGAGAGTTGATACTTACCTCCCTAATACTTTTGATATTGCTAAATATCGGCTTTCACTCAATAAAACACTCAGATTAAAAACAGTTAGGTGCCCCTACTGGGCAGGGAGTCAGAGGTAGTCCGGCGGATGCTCGCCCCACCACCGCGCATGCGCCGACTACTACTTCCTCTGGCTCATTTATTGGCTAACACATGCAACTACCAAGAGCCTGAAGACCGAGCCTCTGTGGGGCGGAGAGGCCGGGTCAGTATCTAGGGAGGTAAGTATCAACTCTCTCGTGAAAAAAGAAATCCTAGATTTCGTTTATTTCACATCAAGAGTATACTTACCTCCCTAATACTTTTGATATTGCCAGAATTCGAAAGTGAATCTGGCGGGAGGGAGGCGAGGTCAAAAGACCAGCTCTTCCCTATACGCTTTCAAGCGTTTAAGGCACTTATGACGTCTGAAACTGTGTGAAAACACAGTCAGGATTTGATAAACCATCGGATAACACAACCGATGCCTGAGAGATGACCGATTTGTCATATGCGCTCCCCCCCCTCCCTTGGGAGGAAGATTAAATGACCTCAATGTCCTACACGCTCTCTTCGTACTAGTGCTAAGTACTATAGGACAGAGACGAAAAGGCTCCATTTTCGTATACTCTCTCTAAAGAACCACAACCCACATAAACCATCACCATATTAATAACACTGGGTAACGTGACAATACAAAACAATGAACAACACATGAACAAGACTGACCTTGTTGTACTAGGAAGCTGTCATCATGAATCCAGTAGAGAAGGATGATACAGTCCCGACAAGTGGTTGTCACCGTCGCTGAATGGCGAAGTATATAAGCAATGCGGAGGCACTCTTCACAAACATAAAGCGGTTATTGTTTCAAAATCGACAAGGCGAGAGGGTTAGAGGTGTCACGGAGGTAATGGTCTGTAAAACTTGACTCACAGTGCCACTGCGCCACTGACATAATATCATCCACAGGGACCCCACTAAACAGGGCAGTGGATGCCACGACACCGCGGACACTGTGAGCCTTGGCCACGTCAACCTGTCGCCCGGTGGCGGATTTGTGACAAAATTGAATACATTCCACAATCCACCTAGAAATGGTGTCCTTAGACGCCCTACCATGGGGTTCAATATATGACAACCATAACGCTGACTGGTCGGTACGCCACTCCGAAGTACGCTGTTTGTACCGGAGCAGCGCCCGTACGGGGCACCATACTTTAGAATTAGGATCATATCTAGTTAAAGATGGCAAAAAAATAGGTTGACCTGGATATTTCAATGACTGATTTTTAGACAAGAAATTAATCCTAGGTAGAAGCTTAAGGCCTTCCCCTGTAACCACAAAACGGTCAACCTCGGCTGATAAGGCGTGAATTTCACTCCTACGCCTTGCCGAGGCCGCAGCAATTAAAAATACAGTTTTAAGAGTTAACATTTTCATAGAAATGGAACTAAGTGGTTCAAAAGGCTTATCACCTAGTACCTGGAGCACCAGTGATAAACTCCAAGACGGAATCAGTGGAGGATTCCTTGGTCTTAGATTGCCCATGCCTTTAATTAATACATTTAATGTACTTACTTCATCACTCCCCCTATTAGCCAAGCAAGGAATAACAGTCATTAAAGCTGACTTATAACCAGCAATAGAGTTAGGCTTGAGGCTATAGGCATCATATAGGTGACAGAGGAAATCAGCCACTACCTGAATAGATGATTCCATTGGATCAATACATCTTTTTGAGCACCATTCTGCAAATCTGTTGATTTTATAATTATATGCTCTGGAGGTTGACCCCCTCCTGGCTTTGGCCATAAACATGGCCGCTTGCTCAGAAAAGCCCTCCTTAATTCTAGATTCCTTGACAACATCCACGCAGTCAATCGGAACATTGACGGATTGTCGTGAAGGGCCTTGCCCTGGAAGATAAGGTTGTCCATCAGAGGCAGCGGAACCGGATTGCAGACCAGAAGGTCCAGCAGATCCGTATACCACGATCGGCTTGGCCAATCCGGGGCGATCAGAAGCACTTGGCACTCCTGCTGCCTGATTTTCTGAAGCACCTTTGGAATCAGGATTGCTGGGGGGAATGCGTATGCATACATTCCCTCCCAGCTGATAGCTAACGCATCTGTTGCGAAAGCGCTTGGGTCTGGAATCGGAGAGACGTACGTCGTCATCTTCGCATTCTTCTTCATCGCGAACAAATCTATGTTGGGTTTCCCCCAATGGTCGAACAGACGATCCGCCACACATTGATTTAGTTGCCATTCCGTGGGTAAAACACTCATCCTTCGGCTCAATGAGTCTGCTAGCAGATTTAACCTCCCCGGAATATGAACTGCTTTCAAGGTGATCCCATGATCCAGGCACCAACAAAGCAGTCTCCATGTCATCATACAGAGACTGGGCGACTTCGTTCCGCCCTGGCGGTTTATGTAAGTCACTACTGTTGAGTTGTCTGAACGAATTAGAACAATCTTGCCCTGAACTTTCTGTAAGAAATGTTCCAGGCCCAGGACTACTGCTCTTAGCTCTAGTAGATTGATATGTTCCTTGGACTGATCCAGATCCCAAAGCCCTGATACTGTGGACTCTTCCAGACAAGCTCCCCACCCCTCCATCGATGCATCTGTATACACAGTCACCTGAGGGTGGGGAGGGGTTAGCAAAACCCCCGGCAAGAGATTCTCTGTATTCAACCACCATTGCAGGTGGTGAATCAGAGGCGCCAACACCGACACGTTCGAGTCCAGCGAACCTGAACTCTGGGTCCACTGTGTCATGAGAAACAACTGGATCGGACGCCTGCGCAAGGCGGCCTGTGGAATGACTGGTTCCAAAGAAACCATCAAGCCCAGCATTCTCAAGTAAACCCGTGCCAGGACATGACGACTGTCGCACACCGACTGAATTACCGAGATGAGTACTTGAACCCTCTCCTGAGTGGGGTACACATACCCCGTCTCCAGATCGAAGAACATGCCCAGGTAAACAAACTTCTGGGATGGAGTTAGCTCTGATTTCGGGAAATTGATCAGCCAGCCCAAGTCCGAGAGAGTTTTCAAAACAATCTCCAGATTGGCTGACAACGATTCCCGGGTGTGTGCTTTCAACAGCCAGTCGTCTATGTACGTGTGGACTGCTATGCTTCTCCTGCGGAGGTATGCAGTGATCGCGAGAACCACACGGGTGAAGACCCGAGGAGCCGTGGAAATTCCGAAGGGTAACACCCTGAATTCCCACCGCCGGCCCTGAAATGCAAATCTCAGGAAGCGACGGAAACTCCTCTCTATGGGAATGTGGAAATAAGCATCCTTCAAATCTATCGACGCTGTCCACATCCCTCGCTCTAACCCCGCCAACACCGAGCGCACAGTCTCCATCTTGAAACTGGGTGTCTCGATGAACTTGTTCAACGGCTTGAGGTTGAGAATCGGCCTCCACCCTCCGGTGTTTTTTGTTACCAAGAACAGGGTTGAATAGAAGCCCGGGCACCTCTGTGCCGGCTGAATGGCTTCTTTTAGTATGAGGGAATTTATTTCCTCCTCTATACACAACCTCTGATCCGGATCCCGTGGAATGGGAGTCCAGATCGGCGCGAGAGACAGTCGCGATGGCGGGCCTGTCACCCAGTCGGGACGATACCCGACCGAAAGCCATCGCAAGACTAAACGGTCCTGAGTCAACCGCTTCCACTCTGGCAAGCGGGCGGCCAAACGGCCGCCCACCGGTCCACCTAGGGATAGAGGTGGACATAAGGAGGGCCAGAGTGGCACTGTTCTCTCGGCCTGAAACACCGGAGTGGTTCCCACCGCGGTAACCAGGCCATCAGGCCCGATTACCGCGACCAGATCCCCGCGCGCCCCGCCCAGCGCCGCGCGCACCACGGTGCGCGGGCGGCTGTCTGGCTGGGTGCGGCTGGGGAGCCTGCGCCCCCCTCACTGCTGGCCGAATCGCCCGTGGCCTAGGCCTACGTTGCGACGGTGGCTGGCCTCTGACCTGGCCAGCACCACCTCGAGCCTGCAGAGGACGATACGCAGGGGGCGCCGCGCGAACACGCTCCCGCTGGAGCACCTCAAATTGTTCCCGCAGCGCCCTCTGGTTATTAACCAGAGTGACCGTCTCCTGGAGGTGCCTGCATCCCTCACCTCCAAAGAGACCAGGACCTGTCATAGGCGTCCGCAGCAGCCTATTATACAGGTCCTGGGATGGGCACAGATTGTCAAGCGCAAACGTGCGCCTCGCCCGGACACTTCTGGTTACCGCCCGCGTCAAACAGTCCAAAGCCAGGTTGATACCATCCTGAATGGCTCTCTGGACTGTCACCGGGCTTGGTTGGCGTGATGCGGAAGCCGCTACCACCCCTTGTAGCAGCTGGGAGACGTGGGACAGAGCGGCAATCGACGCCCTCCCACTCTCCTCCGCATCCCGCAGCGCGGCATTTGCCGAACGCAACGCGTTCGAGCACAAGACTCCCGTGTCAGAACGGGAGCCCGGCCGCGCATCTTCGCCCAAAGCCGCGCGATCATCAACGCTTGGCTTCGGCACCACACCGTACCGCTGGTAATCCAGGGGCACGATGCGGCACCGCTTCGCCACCTCGCGAGGGGCCTTCGCGAGACGTCCATTCACCTTAATGGACGCCTCTGCCGCTTCGAACATGTCCACGACATGCTCAGCAAGCGGCAGAGATGGCATAGCGGTAGCCGCCGGCCTACCAGCTAACCACGGCCTATGGTCACGCTGGCTAGCCGGCAGCTCCACGGGTAGATCTGGCCGAACACTTACCAGCCACTGGCAAGCGTCCGACCAATCCTCCTCCGTGGCTAACTGCGAGCGCTCTACTAGACGAGGGCCTTCGTCTTCCTCCAGAGCACTCGCAGTTGATGTCGACGGCGGGTAAGCTGATACCCCTGGCAAGCCTGGAAAAGCATGCGGGCCCGAGAGAGCAGGCATGCTAAATTCCGCGGCTTGACCAGGAGCAGGCGCCGTGGCAGAGCGCGGGGTAAACACCGCTCTACCACGGGTCTGACCAGCACCAGCCATACCATCGGCAAGCCGAGGTATGCGGTATCCGTGGTCAACAGCACCGCCCGGGGACACCCTCTGGACCGTGAAATCTACTCCTGCGTGAGTAGAACCATGGAACACGTCGCCTGCATTCCCCGCGAGGGGTGCACAGACGTCGTATTCCATGGCCACGTCCTCAGAAGGCGACCCCAGCAGGAGATCCTCATCTTCCTGGCCAGAAAGATTAGACTCCGGGTCAGCAAAGAGAGCTAACCCGGACTGGCCAGGAAAGGTGCCATAGGAGGGTTTGGCACCTTCGGCGCGCGGATACCCGGGGTCTGATGAGCAGACCGCGGGTCCCAGCAACAACCGTTGTCCACGGCCCCTCGGCGCGGCGCCATGCCTGCTGCCAGGGCCTTGGACTGCCCCCAACAAAGGGGCCACCTCTGAATCCACAACCGGACCGGACCTAAAGAGACCGGATTCAGAGGCGGGGATCACCTGCTCGTAAGCAGATGCCGAGGACAACAAAGGAGCTGGCCCAGGGAGCATGCCACGAAGCAACTCTGGGACCAGATCCTTTATTGTCCTCTGCATCTCTTGCAACATTTCGGACCTGAAGGCCTCCATATCCACCGCGGATGAGGCCTTCTTCTTACCCTTCTTACAAACTTTCTCCTTCTTCTTCCTCTCTTCCTCCATTACCTTCTCCCTTGCCTGCAATGCGAGAAAATCAGACATTAATTCGCTCCCCCACTGCTTACATACGTCGCACTTCAGCAACGGTCCACAGGGACTGCAGCTGAAGCACAAGTGCGGGACGAAGCGGCTTTTAAGAAACCTCCCGCAGGACGGGCAACCAGGTCTCTGAAACAGGACAAAGGACAGGGACAATGAGCAAGATAGTTAAGGTTAGCGAACTCAAAACCAACTAAAAAGAGAGGACAGGATCATCAAGATCAGAAATCAAGAAGAACCAGCCATGGACAAAACGTTAATTGTTAATAAAAAGGCCAAGGCCGATTATGACGTCATCACTCTCGTGACCAAATTAATCGATCCGCAACAAGCACCAAGTGCAAGAACGAATTGTATAAGTAAACGGAACATTTCCGTTGAATTGGCATTTCGAGTACACAACAATCAGATATACAGAGATAACTCCTTCCAATTCTAGCATTGGCAAAAAGGGAAATAATCTCCCCTTTTGTTTACAATAATTAGATACCTGATCCTTGTATAGACAAACCATCCAACGTGATGAACCGGAGAACTCCACCATAGTACGCCTCTACATTCTCTCCACCTAAGGGGAAGGAATTGGAGCAAGAGGGCAAAGTGAGAAGACCTTTATAACAGGCCTCCAACTCACTGAACATAGATTTTTTGGTTAGATAACCTAACAGTATTAGTAGGAAATGGAACCGTGGTGGAGAGAAAACATATCCTCTTGTGCCGAGAAGTCCATCAAAGCGTCTATGCGATACCTGTGGACAAAACACAAAGAGAAATGAGACATATGAAGCACCATGTTGTAAAAAACCAACATAATCAGGCGCTAATCACGGTAAGCGCGAGTCCCGGAAATACATTAAACCGGGACAAAACACGCTAGCATATCAAAGAATTCACCTGATAAAGCGATCCCGCTCCTTCTAAAGGCGAATCCTCCCTTTCCGACATGCTTCCACCAAAAAATAATCGTCAAACGTGAGCAAAAAACAAGGTAACGCGCAGAAAAGTATAAAGAACACAAAACCGCATGTAACCCTTTGCCAATAAATGAGCAAAGAGGAAGTAGTAGTCGGCGCATGCGCGGTGGTGGGGCGAGCATCCGCCGGACTACCTCTGACTCCCTGCCCAGTAGGGGCACCTAACTGTTTTTAATCTGAGTGTTTTATTGAGTGAAAGCCGATATTTAGCAATATCAAAAGTATTAGGGAGGTAAGTATACTCTTGATGTGAAAAAGCAACCTACCAATTTTCAGTTGAACCCCTTGACGGAGAGCGAAAAAGTGTGGAAATGGATATTTTTCATATTTCATCAAAATTGATGCAAACTCCTGAAACTCGAACTTTGTCTTTAAGTTTCCATAACAAAGCAACGTACCAATTCCAGGTTGAAAATATTGAGACTGCGAAAAAAATTGTGGAAAACTAATATCTTTCGTATTTCATAACTCTTATGAAAAATTTATGAAAATGTCTGAAACTCCAACTTGGTCTGTAACTTGCTATAATAAAGCATCCTACCATTCTCACTTGGAGAACACCTTTAAGGAGTACGAAAAGAAATGCTGAAATCTGATATTTTTCATATTTCTTAAGTCGAAAGGGGGTATGTATAACTTCATAAAAAATTCACGCATATGCCTGAAACTCGAACTTGGTCTTAACTTCTCATAACAAAGCAATCTAGCAATTCTCAGTAGAATATCTTGAAAGACTGCGGAAAAAAGTGCGGAAAACTAATATTTTTCGTATTTCATGTCAAAATTGACGAAAATGTCTGAAACTCAAACTTGGTCTGTAATTCCTTATACTAAAGCGATGTACCGGGTTTCCCTTAAATATTTTGAAGGAGTGCAAAAAAAAAAAGTGTGGAAAGCTGATATTTTTTGTATTTCTTATGTCGAAAGGGGGGGGGGGGGGGGGGGGGGGAGGGGGCGCATAATGCCATCAAAATAATTTATGCATATGCTTGAAACTTGAACTTGGTCTGTAACTTCGTTTAACAAAGCAATGTACTGATTCTCAGTAGAGTATCTTGAGACTGTTAAAAAAATTGTGGAAAATTAATATTTTTCGTATTTCATAAGTCGAAAGGGGACATATAACTGAATGAAAACTTGACAAAAAAAACTTGACAAAAATGTCTGAAACTCGAACTTGCTCTGTTAACTCCTTATACTAAAGTGATGTACTGATTTTTGCTTAAATATCTTGGAGTGCGAAAAAAAGTGCGGAAAGCTGATATTATTCTTATTTCTTAAGTCAAAAGGGGGCATAAGCTGCATAACTCCATAAACAATTGATGCATATGCCTGAAACTCGAACTTGGTCTGTAACTTCTCATAACAAAGCAATGTACCAATTCTCAGTTGAATACCTTGAAGGTCTGCGAAAACAAAGTGAAGAAAACCAAGGACGAGGACTTTTAGATCTTAAATCAGTATGGTTCTACAGACCCAAAACATTGGTTGGTAAAGATCCCTTGAGTAGAATTATAGTTATTAAAAGGAAACGGAAAAATTTCCCTAATTAGGTCACTATGACAACACCCATTTCACCCCAAAAGGAACAGGGTTCTGTTCAGACACCCAAGGCTATGATTAGTTAATATAAGAGGCCCAAGGGAAAGGGACTTGATGCTCAGCTGTATAAGACAAAGCTTTTGAACCTACATGTACTTAATTGTCAAGATGAAAGATTCTATAAAAGCCTATAATTGTTGCTTCACATATTATTCAAAATCAACTTGACCTAATAGTAATAGTCTCTAAGCGGCCTGGATTTACATTGTAAAACATTGTTTGCCCAGTAGGCATGCTATTTCACCATACTTAATATGGTCTTTTAGCTGCAAAATACGGTAAATCTTTCAATCAGTCATCAGATACAAAATTTTTGACATTGCAGGAATAATTGTGTTGAACATTTTGAAATTAATTTGACTGGCAGCTGTTGATGTCTTTGGCAGCAACAGCTGACAGTCAAATTAGTTTCAAAATATTCAATAGATTTCAGTCAAATTGATTTCAAAATGTTCACTAACTTCCCAGTATGAATAACTGAAATTGCGATCCTGGTATTTCAGTGATAAGTGTTTACCAGAGCATTGAATGGGAACATTGATGACTGACCCGTACTTAAATATGGCTAAGTGTCT
The DNA here is from genome assembly GCA_034401795.1 of Chaetoderma sp. LZ-2023a. NCBI lineage: Eukaryota > Metazoa > Mollusca > Caudofoveata > Chaetodermatida > Chaetodermatidae > Chaetoderma > Chaetoderma sp. LZ-2023a. The sequence continues at coordinate 114,200,562 of CM067372.1, forward strand.
CCTGTATGTATACAGGTGAATATTCCATAAGAGCCTGGCTTACCGTCATCAGAAAGCGGTTCTATAATGTTGATCACAGGTGTTATGGATGCATCAGAGCATAAAAAGGTACAGAGATTCTTCACTATCTTGCCATTTGGACAGGCTGGTCGATCACAGCACAAGCGCATCAATTGGGCTATACTCTCAGCAGATTGTTTCTGGCGATTGAAAATTTCAGGTTGTATTAAAATCCTAAGAGTCGAAGTGTTCACAACTACTGAATAAATTTATTAAACCAACTGGTGATTATTGTAAAGTTAAAAATAAACCTAGATTTTACAAAATTAAGTTATCTTCTATGCGATGGTCAAACTGCAACATATAAGACAGGCAACATTGGTGTAATTTCTTCAGCAGAATGTTGAAATTGGGACAAACTTGTTGGACTAGAAAAAAAGAGGCCAGAGGTCTTAAAACAGTCATGTTCGACGTCTACCTATTAAAATCATAAGCTATGTGCTTTATGGTTTTGGAGAATTGATATTAAGAAACAAACAAATTTGACAGACAAACCGAACAATATTTATTAGCTCTAAATATATGGTTTGTATCTATTCCTAACACTTTCACTGATGAATCCCTGAAAAGGTAAATTCTTTATGACATAAACGTATTACATGGTGAATATTTTGAAATTAACTTGATTGGAAGTCATTGCTGCATAAGGCATTAATTAATTTCAATATATTCAACAGGTTTCCAGTATGGCTGCCTTGAAAATGAGATCTGGGTGATTCATCGGTGAAAGGGTTAAGAAATAAGGTTATATTTAACGCGTTCAGGTTAACCCACATAATATTTATAGCTAACTCATGTGTGTGATATGCTATAGTTGCGATTTATCCAGCTTTGTCAGAAAGCTTACGATTTTGATTTATACTAGTTTTGAGTACCAAATAAACTCCTCAAATTTAAAAAGCTCAATTAAATGCAATAACATCTATCATTAGATTCAATATTTTCAGAATTGTTCACAGATTAACAACAAAAAGTAAACCTACTTGTAGCAGGCTGTTTTCCTCCTTCTTAATCGAGTCCATTAGAGGTCGGATGATGGGGTTTAGTTTCTCAGGAATCCGTTTCCACAACACTAGACAACCAGCCAGTGATGACTGAACCCTACAAAATAATAGAACACAAAACATTTAGCAAGTAAGAATCAATGACAAATATGTCAGAATCATCTGTGTTCAAATAGAAATCAGAATATTTAACATGAACTTTCAGGCTCCACCACCAGACAATCATTGAATGCATAGTATACCATAATATGCTATCTGGGAATGACATAACCAAAATATCTGATCAACGACATCTCACTACTAACAGCATAGACTATAGTGCATATTAGTATGTAGATAAAACTGAGACACCAACAACCTCCAGTGACCAACTTTTGAAATTCCGTAACACAGGTGGTAAGTGAAGGTATTCTTTTAATACAAGTTACTTGTCACTAAGCCTGGTGACCAGTGCAGACAGAAGTTTCCTAGAGCAGGAAATGCTACAATACATATTAATTACCTATTATGAAGTTTTACTCCCTCTGTTGTTTAAAGGCTTATCAATCAGCGTGATTAGTACAACCAGGCACATGGGAAACACATATACACGACCAACCGGGTACACAAGGATAAGAGCAATCAAAACTACCACAACAATCGGGTATAAGAACACGTATAAACGGTTACAAGTACACATCCAACCGGGTACATATACACAACCAACCGGGTACATTTGGTGTAGCAAAAAGGTATAAAAGGAGCGCGCAAACAGCACATCGGCATCCAGACTCAACTGACACTCCAGTTCACGTCAGGACAACATAGCACAGCATCCAGTTTTCGGGAAAGCTTTATCTTTACAATAGAGGCGTGACTCTGATTACAAGAATACTGGATGGAGCTGGCACATCAAGCACCGCTTCTGTCACATCTACAGAGACACTAGTCAACATGCAGTGGGCCATCATAGTCACATCACTGTGCAAAAGAACTAGACTGGACAGCGAGCAGTCTCCAGAAGACAGCCCAAACCAGCAGACATCGAATCCCATGAAGAAACCGTGAATTCCAGACGCAAACCTGCAGTCATTCCGCCAATGGCAGAACAGCGTCCGCAAACACACACGGCTCCTGATTCAGATGGATAAACTGGAGTTGGCAATATCAAACAATGAAGTATCAGCCAACATCACGGTCGCATTCCGGTACATCCCTCCAACAGATGACACTAATTTCTTGGAGGACTACTTTAGGGATATTAAGAACAAGAAAGACACACAAGTCGCCACACATCTTAATCTTATAAACTATAAATCTCTAAACCATAGGATCATAGAAGTACTCCACCATGATCTTGTTAGCATGGAAGCAACATCTCCACGCAAGGATTGTGAGAAATTCTGGATCCACCAACTCCATTGTATGGATTCAATCGGAATCAATCATGCTGATTGGTAACCCTTTAAACTACAGAGGTAGTAAAACTTCATAATTGATAATTAGTTACCAAGCCTCCCTACCCCTGGTGACGCTTATGACATAATTCAATTATGTCAGACCTGTAATGACGCAACACCGCGTATGACGTTATCTACACCAACGTCAAAAGGAATTAAGACCAGAATCACTCTTAGAAAACTTTTAGAGGTAAGAAACTACTACCTGATTAATATACTTAAACAAACTTTGTCAAAACTGAAATTCACTGAGATATGATACAACCTAATCATATTATCCATACAACTTATATCTCATTGATCTATTAAAAAAACCCGAATATATCAGTCCTCTGATGAGTACAGCCATAACATAGGCACAAAACGCTAGTAATCTGGATCAACAAAATGGACAGTTCACGCTAACACACGTGACAATGACCGACATACTCTTTTTACAACAAAAATGGGAATACATAAACCTACATAAGCCTGCAATCATCTCTCATCCCTCCATTGTTTAAAGTCTCAACCATCCGATTTGTATATAAACATTACAAAAATGTACAACCATGTACATTTATACATACACACAATCAACAGCATACATGAGATCAACAATTCAGGCAACTACCCCCACAACTGGGTACATAATATACAGCCAACCGGGTACATGGGAAGCACATATACACGACCAACCGGGTACACAAGGATGAGAACAATCAAAACTTCCCCAACAACCGGGTATAAGAACACGTATAAATGGGTACACGTACACAGGTATAACCGGGTACATGTACACAACCAACCGGGTACATTTGGTGTAGCAAAAAGGTATAAAAGGAGCGCGCAACAGAACATCGGCATCCAGACTCAACTGACACTCCAGTTCACGTCAGGACAACATAGCAAAGCATCAAACAGATTAATTAACTGTTGATTGTTAGGGATCAAGGGCATTCGCGCTCATGCACGAGCTGGCACACGCATGCACACACACGTATATTATGCATACCGACCTAGTGGCATATAGCTGTTGGTCAGAGTGTGTTTGTGAGACAGTGGCGTGGAGTTGCTTGCGTCTCTCCTCTAAGGTCTGTAAAACTTTCGGGTTTAACTGTCCCTTGATCTGATCAAAGACAGTTGTACAGAGGGACATAGCTTGTTCTAGGTTCAGTATTGTTCTGAAATTTAGAGGATATTATTAACCAAGTGTGACACGCTATAGTTGTAATATAGGCAGCTTTTGTGGACAAAGTTTTTAACAGCCCGCCTAATAGATAGACTAGCTGCTAATCACAACTAAAATGATTAGTTTATAGGGAAAGACTATTAGATCAAAGACACTCTTAGAGTTAATAATGATTTTGCTGAAATCCAAAGTGATGTCATGAGGAACAGCGGAATCCATTTCTAGCTCTTTTCCCTGCCAATTTCTTGCTAAACTGCACCAATGTTTTGCGCATGTTGGGATTGATTTATATACTTTGAACTCTGAATTCCCAATTTCAAGATAACTATACAGGTAAGTGGTTTATTACATTGTAACTTTATCAAAAACATACAATTTGTATACTTGAAAGACTTTTTGAGCTTCATGACAGAATTCTGAAACATTATGATTGCGATGTCAGCCTACATGTACATGGGACGTAATTCATTATGATGTTAAATACTTAAGTAACAGATCAGATCCCTTCATTGACATACCAAACCACAAACAAAAGAGGATAAATAGGGAAATTAAAGTTACGCTCCAGAACATAGTATGGACAGATGCACACACAAATGCACAACGTCTAATGGAAGGATCCCATCTGTAGTATCTGATCTCAAGTATATCTGATGTTATAATGCATTACGTCAGTAGCTAACTGACATCAATCATAATGATCAGGGCCAGACCTATCAGTCAGAACTTATTAGCCAGTAGATTAGCTTATTTTCGAATTTTGTTAGCCAGTTCAGAATTTATTAGCCAGCATATTAGCCTATTTTGGAAGTTTTTTTCTTAATTACCGGTAGCCTATTTATCTTCTTTCTGTCAAAACTGTTAACCACCCACGGGAGACTGTTCCAAAACGGAAACGTTTCACACGCTGTAGAATCGGGAATTTTCGGTTAACGAGAGTGGAAAGTAGTGAATTCGAAAACAACCAAATGTCATATTTATTTGCAGATTATTTAACTGACATCGGCCGTAAGCAACTTCATCATCACTTCTACGCATCACCTGTGTTCGCGATGAACAGACAGCGAATAAACGCAAATTCCGGATTAAAGATGTCAAAATATACCATAGGTGTATCGATGCTCGACTAATGTAAACTTTTTTAGTAAAACATGCAGATGGTGTGGTTTTGATTGATAATATGACGCACAACTTAGCAGATTCGTGCCCGCTACCACAATATCCCCATCGGTGCTCTAGTAAGAGACTAGTTCAGGGCTAGTTATAAAACACTATGCGCCCCTAACGTTGTGACATGTACCAATATCTCATTGGCTTTTCGCGGAAATAAAACGCCCGTAGTGATTTAATGATTTTCTTTTTGTGACATTCGGTAGCTTTCGGATTCACTATATTGTAATGTAATGTAGCTGCGCATAACCATAGACTAACTATATAAAGACGTGCCAAGTTGACGTCACTTGCGCAATTCGCCCCCCTGGCGATAGTCGAGGTAAACTATCGGTGAAATAGCGGTATTCAAGTGGGATAACTACGTTTCGAGTAATGTACAGTCATAAACATTGTTTCCATACTAAGGGCGCAGTTTACCGTGACTAACTTCAGGTGGCGCTGTTTATAACTTTGGTATTACGCGGTAGTACAGTATGTCGCCTCTTTATATAATTAGTCTATGACTTCGGTTAGGCGCGATCGCTAGTTTCAGGTTTACTGGAAACTACATAAATATGTTCGCGTTTGCAGAAAAGCTGTTCGCCAGCTCCATTTGATGAATTGTGTTAGTATTATTTTGCGTTCGCCATGAAACTCGCCTAGATTTGTGTTTTATTCGCCAGCAGTGAGAATTATTCTCAAAAACGAATTGGCGAACGGGTAGGATGAGCCGTGATGATGCATAACTGTCACGAAAATAGAAGTCGGTCACTTGTGTACGAATTGTCATTCATGAATTTGTGAATATTTTGAAACTAATTTGACTTGGAGTAACAGTCCCAAGTCAAATTAGTTTCAAAATATTCAACAGCTTCCGCGTATAATTACCGTAAAATTTATATTCTCAGAATTCTGGTTTTAGTTTTAAAACGATTCCAACAATGATAAACAAGAGTTTTAGTGAAACTCAACATACACCCGCAGCCATACTTGTTTGAGGAACGCTAAATGTGAAAGGGGGGGGCGGGGGCGACTGCTATTAGGTACATATTTGGAATTCACGGCAAAGACATCACTAAAAATCTTGAAAGTCTTCACAGCGCCATTGATCACTACACTCATACAAGACAATTTTGATGAATTTTAATCTTTTAAGGGAGATAACTCTGGCAAATATGGGCAGATTTTGCCGAAGCGAAATTATGACACTTTGTCTATCCCTAAAACATCTGCTGAACAAAAAAATTGTGAGTGTAGGTTCAAAACTCTTCGAGATCTGGATCGGACAAGAAAATTTTGAAGAATTTTAGCTTTTCAAGGGAGATAACTCTGGCGAACATGGGCGGATTTTGTCGAAACGAAATCATGACACTTTGTCTATCCCTAACACATCTGCTAAAATAGAAATTGTGAGTGTAGGTTTAAAACTTTATATGGCTCAAGCAAGAAAATTTTGACAAATTTTAGCTTTTCAAGGGAGATAACTCTGGAAAATATGGGCGGATTTTGCCAAAACGAATCATTGCACTTCGTCTATCTCTAACACATCTGCTGAAAAAGAAATTGTGAGTGTAGGTTCAAAACTCTGAGATCTGCTCTGGACAAGAAATCAGACAGACGCACAAATGGACGGATGGAAAGCGCTTACGCGGGCGCATAAAAAGAAAGCAGATCTTAGCTGGAAATGGGCGGAGCATATAAAGAAATTGATCCCTCTATTAATGAGGACTGAGAATGAGCAAAACACTTACTCTGCTGGGATCAGTGCATCAATGCTGACATGCTGCTTGAGACTAGCCATGAAGTCTCTACATTCATTCTGCATTCTTGTAAAACTAATGGTGATTTCATCATAATAGATGGATTCATTCAAACAATCTAGCACCTGTGCTGAGACAGTGTTGTCTTCAATTGTAATCTGAAATAGTAAATCTATGATAAAAGTTACGTAAGCGTTCTAATCTATGGCATTACATGACTAAATATAAATATATCTTAGCCAACAAATGAACATTTATGATGACACATGACAAAGGCTGATTATGGCAGACTTGACCAGTAAATTGCTAAAAGGAACAGCACATTTATCCATTCTACATCTCACTATTGAGCTGTTAATAACCGTAATCAGAAAAGCTAGAACAGTAAATCTCAACAGACCATTAATCTTTCTAGATACAGTCTGATAGTGTAAGATGGAGAGCTTTTATATTGCAACAAAAGTGAATAATTCAATGCTGATAATAATAAGAAATTATGATAGGCTTAAGCTAAGAATATCTTAGGATGTCTGTGGAACTGTGTTTCCAACATATAGATCATATCAGAAATTGCCCATTCTTTGCTGGAACTGTGTTCATAAATAAGAGAATTGAAAGATTTATAACAATGGAGCTACTTACTTAAAATCATTAATTGTTAGAATCTTCTAAAAATTTATCTTTATTTCAGAAAACATTCATTTGCAGGCCAAGAGAACATATTTTGTCTGGCTCAATAACCGACCGAGTCATTTCAGTACTAATTTTTCAAAAGCATTCTTCTTTTGGTTTAGAAATGAACATATTCTAATACACACTATAAGGCTTTTTGTCTGGGTTTACGTTTAATACGGCTAACCTACATCCATGTTTGACTAACTCTAGAAATTTGATGTCGAAAGAAAGTTCACATCAAAATATTCAACATGTTGCACTGTATCAGTGAAAATTGATAAAACAAGCTTCATTCCTTAGCTTTGTTTAAATGCGAAGTAAAGGATTAAACAGATAAACCAAGGTAAACATGCATAGATACCTGAGTTGACTTTGACCAACATCTGAGTATTTGTGCAATGGCTAATCTCTGAAGAGCTGAGCGTGACTGTAAATGGAAGAGCATTAACTTGGATATACAATCGGTGGCTGTCTCCGGTGCCTCCACAGGAAGACTGGCTTTCGACTCCACAAGATTGCAGAACAACTCACCCAATAATCTGCAATGAGCACAACATAGAAAATTATTTTGTTTATTTGTGTCTTGGTACGATGGTGATGAATGACTATCACAACAGGCATGGGTTTAAATTACCCGTATAAGCTAAGTAACTAGCAGAACTAGTGACCAGTAAATTATGTTAGCTATAGTAATTCGATAGCAATACATGACAATAAAGGCATCAGATTCGTCATTCCAGTATCTGACGTCATAATATCTTACGTCATTAGGTAGCTGACGTCACAATCATAAGGATGTATTATAACTCTGTCATGAAAATCAGTCATTTAAGTGTACGAATTGCCTTTAATGACTTTAGAATTTAATAAATATAGGCAGCAACAGCCTCTAGTCGAATTAGTTTCAAAATATACATGTAGCTAACTAGATTCTGGGAATTCAGGTTTCAGTTTTAAATCGATTCAGACACGAGTAAAAATTTGTCAGAGCTTAGCTAGAATGGACGGGTCATAACTAGAAATGGATTGCTCCATTAGGTTTAGTACATATCGAACAAAAATTTGAGCCTGTGTCATTTACTTGCATTTTGAATGATAACTGGTGTAATTCTGAAAACAGTGTTGACAAACAAAGCAACACTATTTTCAAAATTTCATTGGTTTTCACCATAATCTGCTGAATACGACTTTATTTTGGGTATGTACCTACTATTATTACTTAGTATCCATGCAAGGACAAACACTTGTGCGCCATCACGAACGACTGCTGGCCACCTAGCCTAATCTGAAACTTAGCACTTTACAAAAGGTGCAACAAGGTTCCACTATCTGGGGGTGGGTGGTAGCGTGCAGCGTTGGACACTGTTTCAAACGTTGGACATGTTATTCGAATGTGAGACTACATGAACGTTGAAACTTATTTGTGTATATGTGCGTGTGTACATGAATATTATAATTATTGCTATCAGTTTGCTGTAGTCTGTGCCAGAATAATTTAGACCTTTAATTGTTCAGCTGCTCAAAAGCATCTTTCGCTGTGGTCTTGAGAAATGTCCACTGCTGGCCAATTTGTGCATAGTGATAGTTATATTAATGTCAACTGTTATTGTGAACAAGAGCTCTGCAAACGCTGCATAATAGCCCGCCATGACAACCAATGAATGAGAGCTATCAAAAAATATGTATTTCTTCCACAAACCCAGCCCGCCCGCTCAGACGGCAACATTACATAATACCATGACAAATTTTTTGGCAGGGTATAAAAATAGATTAAAATGCATAACAATGGACCTTTCCAGTTTATCCATCAATCATATGAGATCATAATCAACTACGTGACGTGTAGAATGACGTAATAATCAATAATGTCATGAATGATGTAGATGAGTTCATCACGAACGCTTAATTGATGATGGACTAAGCATTGTTGTACAAATTGTATGTCTTTACTATTTAATAAACATGGTGTTGAATATTTTGAAACTAATTTGACTGGATGCCTTTGCTGCCATAAGCAGCAGCAGCACCCAGTCAAATTAGTTTTGAAATATTCAACTGCTTACCTGTAGTAAGGGAGTTCAAGAATTGATCGATCCCAACACGGCCGAAGCGTGGGTGGAGCTTAGATACTGATGGGCAGGGTATAGCTAAAACGGAATTCCTCCATTGGCCCGAGGTGTGCTCGCAAAAGTGGATCCGTAAAATAATTGATGGAATTCTATTATAAAGCTAAAACAAGAGCCATTAGAAGACGGTATATCCACCCCACCCACCCCCATCCAAACATTTCAGATAGACATACATCAATAGTGGACATACGTGTAACGTTAATTGTAAAGGACAAGATTTTAGAAAAACTAATCAATGAAAAATGAAATCATGACACTGCATCTCGCCTTAAAGAAAGATGGATTTGTAAGTGCAACTATTATGCCCGGACAAGAGAATTTTGATGAATTTTAAGTTTTTCAAGGGCGCTAACTCAGGAAAATATGGATGAATTTCTTCAAAACGGAATCATAGCACTGCTTCTTCAAGAAATATATTCAGTGACAAAGGAATTGAGAGCATAGGTTCAAAATTCCTCAAGATCTGGCACGAAGAAGACAATTTTGATGAATTTTAAGTATTTCAGGGGAGATAAGGACCACAGACGCCCTAGGGTTGGTCTGTCGTTTTATTAAGCACATAAACATACTTATCGTTTAATCACTACTTGCTAAATAAATCTACTTACATTTAGCGCCAGTAATATTTGTAATCTTGCATTTAATGCCTTCTAATGCAAGAACCACAACTCTCTACTATAGTCACGGTTTCTGGATGGAGTAGACTTCTTCAAGTGGTAATGAGAACCCTTACCATGTTTCAAAAGAATCACAGCTAAATTGTGGGAGTTGTGTTGACAAGAAATGATTGGTACTGCAGTTCATGTATCGGCTTAAAGGTATTTAAAGGGGGATAACTCTGTAATGAATAATTTTCTGGTCACGAAAAAAGCACATGCACATCTTCAGATGGTAATGACTAGATTTACCACGTTTCAAAACAATTGCAACTAAACTGTAGGAGGAGTTGTGTTGACAAGGATGGACCGACAGACGAACATACATTTAGGACAGACGGTTGGACGTACAAGTATACGGATAGCACATCTTCATGTCACAATAATAACACTTACCAAGTTTCAAAAGACCCGCAGCTAAACTGTAGGAGTTGCGTTGAAAAGAAATGATTGGCAATGCAGTTTATGTATCAGCTTTAAGATATTTAAAGGGTGATAACTCTGTAATGAATATTTTTTGGCTGCGAAAAAAGCACATGCATATCTGCACATGATACTGATAATGTGGATGAAATTTTAAGTTCATTCATTGAGATCTCTTGGAGGAGTTGTATTGACAAGAAATGATTGTCAGAGATGTATGGACCGACAGACGGACATACATACATTTTGTACAGACGGATGGACGTACAGGTATACGGATAGCACATGTACAGCTTCATAAGGTAATAATAACAGTTACCAAGTTTCAAAAGAATCGAAGCTAAGCTGTAGGAGTTGCATTGACAAGAAATGATTGGCATTGCAGTTTATGTATTGGTTTTAAGATATATAAAGGGGGATAACTCTGTAATGAAACATTTTTTGGACGCAAAAAAAGCACATGCACAACCGTACATGATACTGACAATGTGGACAAAATTTTAAGGTAATCCATTGAGACCTCTAGGAGTTGTGTTGACAAGACGGGGACAGACAGACAGACGGATGGACGGACATGCTGATCGCTATAACCCCCCCCCCCCCACCCCGTCTTCCAGACTGGGGGGATAATGAGGTTTAAGTGCACAAGTGTTGATGGCAGTTACATGTATATGAGAACACACTAATAACAAAGCCGATGATGGATCTGTTGTGATTATAGCAGTTACCTGCTGGCTGTAATTCTGGCCTGTATTTCAACATCATCTCGATCTTGATCAGGCTTAAGAACACATTCAGCTCCAACACCGAGGCAATCACGACTCACAGACAGGTCTGTATCAGACATCGTGTCAGTCTGTAGTCGATTTTTACCAATCACCTATAATAAAATATAGAAACATACACATATTTAAAAAAAAAAAAATAATAATAATATAAAGTAACAAGACCTCGGCATACAGGCATAATAACCCGCCATAATGACGAACAAATGAATGAGAGCTTTCAGACAATAGTGATTTCTTCCTCAGACCCAGACCGGTCATCCTGTAAAGTCTCAAAGTGATCTACTAAACAGTCACAGAGTTATCATCCGGAAACCAATTTTCAAGATGACTTGTGGTTGGCGGCCATCTTTGATTTCGGATCATCGTTGATTCCGATAGGTTTCTTCCACAGACCTAGTTCAATCATCCTATGAGGTTTCAAAGCGATCCGGTAAATGGTAGCGGAGTTATCATGCAGAAAGCACTCTGCCTCCCGCCCATAAATGCCATCACATAATGCCCGGCCAATCTTTTGGCGGGGTATAAAAAATGTTATGTATAACAATCTGTGAAATATGCATTTAACAAAATTTTCACTTATAATTTTATGGTTTTATTTACATGTTTGAAGCACAATGTTTAACATTTTTTTTATTCTGCTCTCCAGGAAACAAAATGAGAAAATTTGATTGAAAATTTTAGTGAAGTTAAAATAATCAACATAAGTTTATTAATGTTAAATATTATATGCATGGTGCATCAAAAAAGCATCCGCTTTTGTTTCTACGAGAATTATTAATACTTACCAGATGTAATATTATGATAATGCCTATTATCTAGTCTAGTCTCAAAATAAACAATTAAAACTCTGCACTCTCCATGGTCCTGCCCATACTGTGTCCGGGAATTACCATTGCCTGCAGGTACCGAGTCAATTCCCAACTCCAGTCAGATTTGTTTTATATTTGTCTTGACAAACAGCGAAAACAGCTCAGCCTCACCTCAGCGGGGCGGCTGAGGGGAGTCATAGTACATCTGGTAAGTATTATCAATTCTCGTAGAAACAAAAGCGGATGCTTTTTTTATTCTACTTTGAATGATACTTACCAGATGTACTATTATGATAAACTCCGGATTTCGACAGCCAAGAAACTCCGGTGGGAGGAGGTGAGGCTCAAAACAGTTCTCATCTACCATTCGACAGAGGATGTGAAGAGACTGGGAACCCCAGCATATGCCTGGGTCCCGCCATCTGACTCAGCGTGCAAAGCTTCCATGGTCTAGAACACGCTCCCCCACCCCCTATCCCCCATTTGTCCGCACAAATTCCAGAGGGCTGTCAAACAGGGAGGCAACACCAACAAGACTCGTGTCAATCCAAGTCTCGCCTAGGGCAGTCCAGGAGAGTGCAAAGAAGCAACTACAACTTCTAATTTTGAAAAACCCAGTATTTTGATTAGATTTTCAAATTTGAATGAGTCTATTGTCTGTTGCAATGAACAAGATACTCTTGAACCAGACTTTTCACTTAATCAGTCTGGGAATTCGACTGTAAGTAAATTAATATTAGTCACTTAAACTAAGAAAACACTCACCATTCTGAGTGCTTGGTCTGTCTTGATCATCGCAGGAGCTTCGCCCAATCCACGGTCGTTCACAGTCCATATGCATCACCAGTGTCAGTGCCTGTGAAAGAACCCTGCAATGTATGTGATAAGAGTGGTCGGACATGGCTTTAACTGAGATTCGACAAATTGGCGACGGCTACCGGATTAAGAGCGCTGGAGATATTACGAAGGTAGAAATCAGTAAATGATGACTCGGCATGCCATTGTCCTACAGACATCACCTCCACTAATGAGACACCCGTATAAAGGGTCGATGATGCTGCTAGTGCTCGGTCTTGATGAGCATTCGCACGAACAATTTGCTTTCCTGTTGTGATTTTATGCGACATCTGAATAGCATCGACTATCCAACGAGAAATAGTGTCTTTCGTGGCGCGAAGATGAGGACTTTGAGACATATGTGACCATCTTTGCGTTTTATTACATCGTAAATAGATCCACATTTGGCTTGCCCTAATGTTTGAATAGAATCTCTGCTACCAACTGGTTGAGCTGCCATTCCGTCGGACGACAAACCGTCCTTTGAGGGCTTTGACTGAGAGAATCTGCTAGGATGTTCAATCTTCCTTGAATGTGTGTTGCCCGAAGAATAACATTCCTCTCTTGGCACCATAGCAGAAGGTTCTATATCATCATGCACTACTCCAGTGGACTTGTCCCTCCTTGGCGGTTCAGATAAGACACCACTGTGGAGTTGTCTGTCCTTATTAGGACAATTTTGTTTCGGATTAAGCTCTCGAATTTTTGAAGTGCTAATGCCACCACTAATAATTCGAGAACAATGTTTCTGCGCATTGATCCGATCCCATTCCCCTACACCAACAGATCGTCCAATCCTGCTCCCCAACCCGTTGTCAATGCATCTGTGAAGATGGACATCTGCGGTTGAGGAGGTTGTAGAGGAACAACTCGCAGGAGATTCTGTTCTGATAGCCACCACTGAAGATGGAATATCAATGGTTCTTTTACTGGAATCCTCAGAGATAACGGATCTGTTCTCCGAGACCAGAATGACATCAAATACATCTGAATCGGCCTGCGCCTGAGTGCCGCATAAGGCACCACCTTCTCTAGAGATACTAGCAAACCCAGTATGCTGAGAAATTGATGCGCCATCAGATAGGCTCCTAGAGAAATTGACCCCAGAACTGCAAGCAAACTCTTGACTCTGCCAGAAGTCACACCGTCCCTGAGATTGAAAAGAATTCCCAGATACACAAACTCAAGGTCCTTTAGTAAGGCCAGAACTACCTGAAAATTGTTGTGCAGAGCTAATGGATTCAGCAGCCAGTCGTCTATGTAAATATGAACAGCTATAATTCTCCTGCGAAGATAAGTCATGGCGAGAACCACTTTGGTGAAGACCCTCGGGGCTGTGGTCAGACTGAATGGTAATGCATTGAGCTTCCAGACATTGTCTTGGAACGCAAAGCGAAGGTATTTCTGAAAAGGAATTGACATTGGAATATGAAAATATGCATCATTCAGACCTATCAATACTGCCCACATGCCTTTTCTTAGCCCTGTCATCACCGCGGCAACAGTCTTCATCTGAAATTTTGGTGAAAGAATGAATTTGTTCAACGGCTTGAGGTTAAGACTCGGTCTCCAACCTCAGGTGCGTTTCGGAACAAGGAAAATTATCGCTTAGAAGCCCAGGGAGGACCGAAATGAATCACATTCCTTCGCTGAAGATCTTTGATTTCTGAGCAAATGACATCTAGACGATCGGATTCCCATGGAATGGGAGTCCATACGGGAGTCGACGTTAACGGAACTAACGATTGATGGACGAACCAGTCCGGTACATAGCTGTTTCTGAGCTAATTCGCTTAGGTGAAGATTCTCTACACTGCATTCGTGGCGCCAACGGTACGGGTCTCGGCGTAAGCTCGTCAGGACCGTCCCCTGACAGTCAACTCGCGGCTTCTTGGAGTATGACGGCCCGGAACCGCCATCACGGCTATCCTTAAGGTAGCCGCTGCATCCCGAGCCGCCACCCTTCCTGTCATCTTCATATGGCCTCTTATTAGAGGACTTGTATGAAGATGAACGGCCAGGTCCCTGATAACCGCATCATGGGCAGGACGGAAGGGTGATCTCCGTCATTGTCTCTGCTGCTCCTGTCAGTGCTGCTTATAGGACTATTGCGGTCGCGTCCTTTTAGTCGACTTCCATGACTTGCCGACAACCTCCTGCTCTGCAACCATGGACGCATGGAGAGAGTTTGTCTTGCCGAGCCGCCAAACAAGCCCGGACCGATGAAGGGCGCAGAAGACAATGCAGCCCTCATCTCTGGTCCTGGTTCTACACAATCGAGAACCATTCTCCTCCACTCTGCCAATGTATTGCTGATCACCCTGGCCAGGCAATCCTGGGATAAGTGCATGGTGTCCGCCAGAACAACTCCGGGAGCAGCTTCAGCCACTACCCACCTTCTGCCGCGCAGGTCAGCATCCCCTGCAGGATGGTACAGCCATGCAAGAGAGCAGCCATAGCTGCCCTCGCCGCATCCTCAATAAGCGTTCGCTCATTGAACGCATCCTTGTTAGTTTGCGAACAACCCTTGGATTTCCAAGCTAACAGCCTATTCAGTGCTTCACATTCCCCGACTGAAAGACGAGGGGCAAGGGCATACCAATGGTAGGCCTGCTCCGGAAAACAAACCCTACTCCTTATCCCCTTAGGGGGCCTTTGGTAGCATGTAATCAGCCTGAAACAAACGGTACGCCGCGACTTCCAACATGTCGGAAGACTGAATATCCAATGGAAGGGTAGGCATGCCCAAAGCGTCACTCGACATAGCGCTAGCCGCATGCTCTGACATCCGTTCCATCACCGGATCGCGCCGAGATCCTTGGTTAGATGCCATCGGTTAGACGCCATCCCGAGAGGGTCAGACATCCAGCCAAGAACCTGCATCCATTCAGCCTCGGTGCAGAATAATGATTCGTCCATTAAAGGACTACCATTTTCATCCTCCTCACCCTTGGATGAGGAGGCCACCTACGATCCATGCTGAGAGCTACGGACCAAACTTCCAATTCGAAGTGGGTCTGTGGCTTGACTACTCGCGGCTCCAGTGTCTAGCGAATCACCAGACACGGAATCACTGCATCGATGGGACCGTGGACTGGAACGACTCGAACATTGCCTTAAATTGGGCCGCCCAAACACTAAAGGCCGAGTCCATCTGCTCATTCAGGCGCTCCTCCAATCCTTTAATGGATGCCTGATCCACCTTGGCCGCCTTGTCCTTCAAGATCCTCTCAGCTCGCGCACGTCAATCACGATCAAACTAACCACTAAGTCTGATGACCACTTTACACATACATTGCAAGGACTCCCGACCTTACACTTAGCACAGGCGACACAGTGATGAAGCGATTGTAGTGAGAACAGAGGGTATCTGGCGGGGCCTTGACCTGCCCTTTCACTTTCTGCGAACACAGAATAAGAATTAAAATGCTGCACATGGTAAGATGAAGACGAGCAACACGCACAATGACTTGATTGCAATTATTAAATTACTTAAAAACATTAACTTTCCCTTAGATTAATGTTAATCAAGTTCTAGGTAGGAAATATTTGAAAATTTTTAGAGTGAAAATTTTATAAACACAACTTTTAACTAATGTTAAAATAACCAAGAAATTAAGACCAATCGCTACAAACACCCTCGACAATGAAGCGAGAGCTAAATATCGGCTTAAAACTGAGTACATAGACACGCCAAGCCAAAACAAAACGTTAATCATGGGCGCCGCCATCTTGGAAGGAACTAAGAGAAATTAACCGAGTACCTGGATAAGATTAAAAAGTTAACGCGTATCGGAGCGACTCCAACAATGGCTACGATTTTAAAAACAATGTGCCAATTTAAAGCCGCAACTCTCACTCCCTGGGTTGAGATGAAATTAATACCCTATGAGGCGGAGCTTCTATGATGACGCTTATGGCGCATGCGTAAAATAGCCTACCATCTGACAGCTCAGCACCTGGCCGCTGTACACAGCCTATATTATACCTAGATGACTGGTTTACTATAGAGTAGGACAGTCCACCCTCTGCATAGTAACACTATACACATGTGTATATTCACATACTCCTTCAAAGATTTATTTAATTAATTTATCATAAACTGGCTGACTGCTGCAAGCCATCAGACAATAATTTCAACTGACAATAACTGCAGACTATTTTGAAAACAACTTGACTGAAAGTGGTTTGTGGCTATGTTAGTCAAATTGTTTCCAAAATATTCAGCATATATCCAGAGCTAAACCCTGTTGAAAATGTAGCCTACAGGAATTCAGCAGTCAAACAATTAATCCAATTTATCTAGCAATACATTTAGCTCAGTATTGAGGTATTAGAAAGGTTTATTAGATAGTGATGCATGTAGTATTCTTAATGTGGTTATTTTGAAAATGGGAATTGGGATATCTGTTACTGTCAAATGCAGCAACAGTTTTCTGCAACACTTGTCACACTGATATCAAAAGATTAATTGTTACAAAGCCGGTATTAGAAAGGCTAATATACAGTTTACAAACACTGTTGCTGAAGGCTGTTACTGCCTAACAGCTTACACCACCCTTATTTGCAGTTATAGGTGGCAATAAGACCCCCACTTCTTATCAAGATAATGTGTTTATTTATTTATTACTGCATGTTCTCTCTCTACATATGATATAGGATAATACACGGGGCTGCTATCAGCTGTTTACACTTATAAATTATTCAGAGAACATTTTCCCGCAATATGATGTCACAGCTTTAGCTCCGCCCACTAAATTCAAATTTTATTCAGCTCTCATGTTTATTTGAGCTAATTCTTATTTAAATGAATATTTTCCAACAATTTCTTCGATATGACAGTACCAGTGCTATACCAAGAATGTACTGCGCAAATATCTAAGAAATCTGTACGGGTTTTATACCTTATTTTTAAAAATATGCTACCTAGATGTGAAAGGTGGTTAAATTTTGATAGATATGACCCCAGCGCCATCTGGTGCCTTTTATAGTCAAGGTGGGCCTTTAAGGAAAATTCAAACAGTCATTATGGCACGAATGAATAAGTTCTAGATTGATACAACCTGCCCCTGCGATGATTTCCCTTTTCCTTCCATTAAGCCAGCGATCAAATCTTGCACAAGGTACTCAAACCACAAAAATTTGAGCTAATTAGACGATTGAAAAAACATGACTGTATAGTCGAGCAAAATAGACGAATCTGACGGTAGTTGGGAATGGACTCGGTACCTGGAGGCTAATGGTAATTCCCGGACACAGTATGGTCAGGACCATGGAGAGTACAGAATTTTAATTGTATATTTTGAGCTAGACTAGATAATAGACATTATCATAATATTACATCTGGTAAGTATTATTCGAAGTAGAATACACATTCCATGGCAAATGCAGGATACAGAATGAAATGAGCTAAGCTGAACATATTACATATTAATTGCCTCATCAGCCCTCATGTCCGGTAAAAGATGCACGTGGGAGGCTAGAAGACAAAGATTCTATAAATATATGTAGTATAAATATTATCTCTCTTAAACTTCTAACCTTCAAATTCGTTAAAGGAAATTTCGATTTCCTCATAAAAAATGTCCATTGGTAGACCAAGAGAAGATTATTCTTTAAAGATTACCACTGGAATGACTGTCTCAGTTATTGAGCCAGTCATTCTAATGGTAAATTTTCAAAAATTGTCTTCTTTGGTCTGCAATTGGACATTTCTCAAGACCAATGAAGAAGCCATTTTTGGCCAAGCATGAGTGCTAAAGAAACGCCATCTTGTGGCCAAAGAAGACATTTCCTATGGCATATGACTTGCAGTAAGTTTCTCTATGATGAGTTTTCCGTTTAAATCTTACCTTTCCTCTATGATTAGCCTCCAGAAGATATTGCTTATCAAAAGGGAGTTTCGATGGTTGCATGAGCAAGCATAGCCACAGGGAGAGCCATGGCAGAGTAACTATAGCCATATCACTAGCACAGCATACACTGATTAACTTCTCCCATACCTGTAGGTAAATTAATATGTACATATTTCAGTATCACTATCTTGAAGGCGAACTTTAGTTTTCTATCAAATAGCTCAGAAACGAGAGCTAAAGTCATAAAGTGTAAATTCTTTTGTACTATGAAAACAATTGGGAATAAAGTTCTGGTCTAGGTACATGTAATAATGATACCAGGATATCAAAGATGGTACCACCTAACAATAAATATGACAGACGATAGTTAGTTTTAAAGGTAACTCCTTTGAATCCAGTTAGCAAAATTGAAAATAATTGTTTTATGGCGCTTTAATTTCATAAGTTATAATGCATGAACAACTGTATTTCTAATCAAACGATAACATTCAGTCACATTACCTTTTCCACCAGCTGTAAAATGTCCTGTTTGTTGTCCAGCAGACTTCTCTGATATATGTGCCTGAGCGAGTCTGCCAGGATTGGTGGAAGCCAGCTCTGTACAGGACACTAATAGAGAAAAGATTTCATCTTCATGAAATATTGTACATCAAGTAACTATTTCATTTCATACTTTTTATTATATTACATTTATACTACTACCTAAAAGACGCCTATGCGTGTGCATGCATTCATGTTTAAGGTGTGTGCATGTGCCTGATGGCAGGTGGTCTCCTGACCGATCCAACCTCGAGTACCCAACATCATAGCTGCCATTACCTTCAAATGACTTAGTTCCATCATCAAAGTGGGAAAGTTCCAACAGTTAGTCCGAGTCCGAGTCTTTGGTGAATTTACAATTTAATAAACATTCTGTTCAATATTATGAAATAAATTTGTCTGACAGCTGTTGCTGCCATAGGCAAATCTCCTAGTTAAATTAGTTTCAAAATATTCAATAGCTTATCTGTATCGATACATTGGAATTGAGATTCTGGGAATTCAGGATTAGGCAGCAACAGCTCCCAGCCAAATAAGTTTCAAACTATACAACAGCTTACATGTATAGATAACTTGAAATTGAGATTCTGGGAATTCAGGATTCAGTGATAAATTGATTCAAACGTTGAGCAGAACTTAGTCATAAATTGGTGTTTAATAGCCATAAATGCATCCATTTATTGCATATAATTGCTAGAGTAACCTGTGGATCACTGGAACAGAGAATTGTATGATATGTTTCAAGTGCTGCCTTCTTCACAGAGCTGATATTATGCCTCAAGAATGGCCAGAGTCGAGGCACTAATGCCGACAGAGGTTCGTGTAAGCTGTAAAACAAAGAAAATAATTCATAATATTTTATACCAATGTAAAATCATCGAATATGTAGTTAATTATCAAAATAATTTCTACTTGTATTTAAGATCCCAATTTAAACGTAACTTTGAATTCCATCACTTACAATAAATACATTTAATATCAAACCTTATTTTCTGAATTTTGAATTATTATCTTTATTCTTGAAACATTGTTTCAAGTGATTTGAATTTGAAAAATACTAGTTTGGAAATAAAATTTTCACCTAAACTGTTTTCCAAATAATTATCAGGTGTGTTTACCTGTAGTATATAGTTAATATAATGGAAAGCGCATAGAAGGAAATAGGTTAAACAAAGTGATTCCTACCAGCTGCGTATAGATGTACGAGGATGAGCGAGTAGTGTGGCCAACAGGTTCATTATACTGTTAGTGGAAGCTGTTAGATCATCCAGGTCTACTAGCGTCTCCCACAGACAGATGACAATACATGGAACCTGTAAAAATAAAGACAACAAAAGAAGACATAGATGGGGCATTGAATTTCTTTCAAGCCCATGATCTTTAAGCTCAAGATCAAGCAGAGGCAATGGCAATATGCATACAGAAGTTAGTGGAATGTTTGTCAAAATCTGCTAATAATGCTTTCAAAATCATTTCATGAAACCAGTTACCTTTAGAAAAATCTAAATAGCATAACCCTCCTGTAATATATTCAATCCTAATATTTCCATGAAATGATGCCTGTATAAAATTGAGTCTAGAGAGTATTGCCAAGACTTGTATGATTGTCATACAGTAGATCTCAGAAATAACTTTAAAATGTTTCTAATACAAAAAAAAGTATTATTGAATATTTAGAACATAATTGTCTTCCAATTCAATGATGTTCAAAATATTCAACAGAACGTTTCTAATATCGTGTTCAAAATTGCTAACATGTGTCTGTCTTGGAAATGTTTCTGAGCTGTACTGAAAATTGATACCTGATGTGGAAGTTGTGTGACAAGCGTATCGCTGACAGGTAACAAAGCTGATGCAGCAACCGCTCGTACATCATCATCTGGATCTTGCAGACCGGCAAATATGGATGGTAAAACCATAGGCAGGAGCTGTGACGTTAAATCCTACAAATATTATTATTATTATCAACTGATTGGCAATGATTAAAACAGCCAACCACACCTGTCTATATTAGCTGATTTAATTATTATGCTGTAGCTTCCACTACTACATGCTAAAGGCAAAGATCCCTAAGATTATTTTCCAAAAAATCTACATGTACATCATTGACGTAGGCAGCAAGTCGTTTAGTCAAATTGCTTAAACATTAACCAGCTTTCATACTTAGTTCCGCTAAATGTAGACCATAAGGAATTCAGAATGAAAAGGGGCAAATAAATTACTAAACAAAAAGAGCTACACATATGTAGGCACTGATAATCAGTAGCGCAAAATCTAAGATCTTAGTTCATGTAGGGCTTCACGGTATTGGAAAAACGAAAACCGGTTATGGTATCAATTTCAATACCGGTATACCTTTCATACCGGTATTACTCATATGTGCATTGAATGATGTTGTAGGGGGTACTTTGGGCGCCATAGCATTTGTATATTCTACATAAAACATGTGTTTTGTTGTCATTTCCCCACCCCCAAATCATCGTTGTCGTATAATGTATTAGTGTTTGAACGACATACATATGACACCATGCTCGGACATTAAATACTATTCTCAGTTCGAATTTGTTTCCATAAATGAACAAGCGGCACTATTTATATTATCATCTATATACAAAGATAACAATATAAATCGCGTTACTTGTGTATTTTGGAAGCAAAGTCGCGATATTAGTTCATAAAATGTTGACTCACGTAAAATATGTGCAAGCCGGAAGTGACCCCGTAAAGTGCGCAGAATGTTTACGCGCACTTGATAATGGGTGAATGATTGACAGCTACCATTAGTCAGCAGAAATAACAGCGAGCCACAAATATTAAATGTAAATTTTATTCCAAATATTTAAAACAAATCAACAATATAATCAAATGATAAACTTTTTTTGAAAATGTATCCTTGGAATGACTGACTCGGCTATCAAGCCAGTCATTCCAGGGATAACTCTTTTCAACGGTTTTTGCTAGGCCTATTCACTCGAGAGCACTATGTTTACTAATCTAAATGTGTGATTTTAGCACTTAAGAATACAAAACACGGGGGTCACGAGTACAACAATAGGTCTCTTATGGTTCTTAGGTGTAGAGTTAATTGCAAATAATGCATTTGCACACCAAGTGAAAACTTATTTTGAAAATTTCCCACTGGAATGACTGGCTCGGTTATCTAGCCAGTCATTCTAGTAAAAAATGTTCAAAAATAGTTTTCATTTGGTCTGCAAATGGATAATTCTCACTGCTACAGCATTATTGTTTTACAAAGTTTGACATATTTCCTGCCAGAAAAGATAGCATGTTGACCTTATCAGGTTTTAAGCAAGCACGTTTGGGGTTAACAATCTGGCCTGCTTTGCTAAAGAGTCGTTCTGAGGGACAGCTTGTGGCAGTCACACAAAGATACTTCTTAGCAAAGTTGGCTAAGATCGGATAGCTCTTTTCATGAATTTTCCACCAGTCTAGTGGATTGGAGTCTTGGTCTGGTTCAGGGGCACCTAAATACAATACAAGTTCACTATCTACTGGGAGGGTGTCTACTGAGCTACATTGATTGTCACTTGATTTCTTGGTTTTGACAAACAAACTTGCTAAGGTTTTCTTAGCTGGTGTGTGTTTAACATGGACATCGTTACTGATAGACACAGGCTTGACATGTAGTGATACATCCATACGAATTTTCTCCTTCACAGTGTGTTACTCCTCCTCGGTCAGATATTGATTCTTGAACTTAGGATCAAGAAAGGTTGCCACACATAGAAGTTCATTAATTTTATGGTCATTGTAATGTTTTGACAGAGATTTCTTTATCGAATCTCGCATCTCGGTTGTCAAGTCATGAACAATTACATCATCCTCTGTTGGCGGATTGAGAACATTGACATTGATGACGTTAAGCAGAGGTTTCAATGAAGATACACTAACATATTTCTCCTGTGACAAAATATCGGTAAAGTCTCCTACACTTTCTAGGGCACTACACACTGCTTCCAAAACATGGGAATCCTGCCAAGTACGGGCTAGTTGTTTAGTCTTCCGATCTAAATTTAATACTCTGGTAATGGCTGGCTCCTGCTCAACTATCCTCTTCATCATGGCAAACTTGGCTCCCCATCTAGTGGCACAATCCTGTGAATAGATAAGATTAAGACATATTCATCTTAGGGCTTGCAAATGAACAATTTAGTCAATGTCCATATCATAGTAACTTAGCCAGTCATTCCAGCGGTAAATTTTCAAAAAATAATTTTATCTTAGGGCTTGCAAATGAACAATTTAGGATAACATATCTAATTCTAACAGAATAAAATGGGTCAATGTCCTCATCATAGTAACTTAGCAAGTCATTCCAGCGGTAAATTTTCAAAAAATAATTTTATCTTAGGGCTTGCAAATGAACAATTTAGGATGACATATCTAATTCTAACTGAATTAAATGGGTCAATGTCCTCATCATAGTCATCTTGCCGGCTAAGCGGTCAAGCGTTACTAAGGCAACAACTACTGGCCTACTATACAAATAATACACCACATACTGTGCTTGACTGATCAACCATTTTCATCCCAAACACACATAATAGATGAATTCTGCTGAATATTTGAATAATTATTTTACTGAAAACTATTATAATGATTCAGTTAAACTATCACTGCAAATATTCAGCAAGAGTACATGTAGGCCTACTATATGTAAACTACAATATATAGATAACAAACTTACTGTAATCAGCTGATGCTTTGGCAATCCAAGGGTTTCCTGCGCCTCCTTGAGCTCGCGTCGCTTCTTCCAGCTGGTAGAGAATGTCGACACAATCGTAACGTTCTCGATATACGCTTATCGTTCATTGCACCATTTACTGCTAGATGCAAATTGTGGCCAAAGCATGACAGGTTAATCCAATCCAGATCTCGTAGAGCCTTTTTTATGTTGCTGCCGTTATCCGTCGTCATGCACACATGCTTGTCAGCGCTAAGTCCCCAGTTTGCAAAACATTCTGTCAAAGTTTGTCCGATGTTATCTGCCGTATGGTCATTTGGAAAATACAATGTTTCTAACACACGAGCCTGTAGGGTCCACGTCCTATCGATGAAATGGACGGTCAGGCCAAGATACGGCACCATATTTTCTGATGACCAAAGATCCGTGGTAGTAGCAAAGTAGTCTGCACATTTCAGTTCATCGACGATCTTATTGCGCACCTCAATATAGAACTGCGGCATCGCAGTATCGCCAAAGTAATTACGACCAGGCAATTTGTACCGGCTGTCAAACTGTGAGAGCATGTTAATGAAGTGATCGTTGTCTACTGTGTATATAGGAATCATACCTCCGGCTAAGTATCGCGTCACTGCTTCAGTCAGGCGTTTGTGTCGTGGATGCGATTTCTCGTAGATCGTTCCTTTACAGAATGACTCACTTATCTTCTGCTGCTTTCGCGGCGTTGTCTCTGTCTCGTCATCAAGGGTTAAATCGTCACTCTTTCGTTTACCAGGCGTGAACGTCAGTTGCAAAAATGCTTGCGGATGATGCTTGTGTAAATGAAATCGTAAATTAGAGGTGTTACCACCTCTGGCGCACACAGACTCTTTACACAATTTACACACTGGCTTTTCTTCATCAGTTGCTTTACCGTCATCGCCTGCTATAAATCCGAAATGTAACCAAACGGGAGACGTTCCCTTGGCTTTAGGAATCAATTCCATAGTGTTGAAAAGATATAATCGTCCGAAATTAATTTTAAAACATTAATACTAGTATGGGCTAGGACGGCTATATTTATAAAAAGGTCTTCTTGAGCTTGGGTCACATGACGATCAATAATTTATATGAATAGAATGGATTAATAGCCTAATAATAGGGCCATTGATTTCGCGGTGATCAGAGTGTGTGACCTATACTCTTGTTTTCTTTACCAAAAAATTTAAAAAATCAGTAAAGTTGAAACACTTTTCCAAAATAATTTTAGTGATATTTGTTATCAAGAACAGCACAACAAATTTGAAGGAAATTCTTTTCAAAATAATCATTTGATCATATACTACATATTATGCATTCAAAATTCTGCCACTGTATATCGAAGGGTTAGGCGGCCAGGGCGGGCAATCAATAGTCTTAGTTAAATTAGTCAATAAACGCTGGACACATACAGGTTTGAATGAGCATTCTTTCTCAATTCTAGTTTTGACAAGGATTTATTGTATGATCACCACGCGCAAAGCGAAAGTTAACAATAGGTGTCGACCTTGTAATGCCGTCAATAGCGTCATCAGAATGGAATGTGGATGGAGTATTCCCGTAATGATAATCAGAACGAGGCTGAGCTGTTTATTTTAATTTATTCTTAAGCATAATGACGTCAAACGCGTCATCATCACCCTTTGTAAGAACAATGGCGGACATTTATCGGAAATTGCGTTGCAAAAAAACTTTGAAATTTTATAGTTAAATGACCTTTATTGGCATAGAAAATCGTTACACAATGAAGGATTAATATAATATGAACTGAACAGGTATGGATATAACAATAAGGCATGATAAATTTGGAGATATTTCGGCATTTTTACTTTTCAGTGCCGATAAAATGTACTTATGACTTTCAAATCTCGCGAGATTTGCGCGAGATTCGCGAGACTTGGCGGTTGTGATTACTTCCGGGTTGGATTTTGACAGTTTTTGTTTACGACGAAATGATCATTGCAAACTCTACAAATAATATTTTTTATAATATTTCGATATTTCGGTATTGAAAATATCATTCCGGTATGACAACCGGTATGGGTATGATACCGGTATTCGGTATCATACCGAAATACCGTGAAGCCCTAAGTTCATGTGGTTCATGTGCTTCATTCACTATGGTTAATGTCAAGAGTAACGGAAAAGGAACTAGAACCAGCAAAGATTAGACACTCGCCCCTACCATTTTTGTCATAAAATTTGGTGTTTTTATTCTTTTTAGGATTTTCTGGATTTTTCACATTTCTTTCTTCAGATCATAATCAAAGTGGTGGAACCGTATTGTACCCATCAGAACAGTTCTTGTGTTAAGAAGGAGCAAAATCAGTAGTTTTCTCTATATTCATAGATCCAGAATTTGATCCGATCTCAAACATTTTTAAAACTCTGGATCATGGTCAAAGTCGAGAACATCTGTTTCATGGTAACAACCTTTGCTCTGCTAAAATTTGAGCCAAATTGGATCAGTAGTTTAAGAGATAGAGCTCTGGACAAACAGACAGACAAACCCGAATGCAATACCGTTCCTTTTTGGGGAGAGGGTAAAAAACTAGGCTGCATTACAAATGTTTACTATTTACAAATAAATTAATGTTCAACGATAAAATCCAAGAGGTCTAAAGTAGAGTACACTCATCTATTGATGCAGTCGAATTCATTTATGTTTATACTGTATTCTTCAGAAAATATGGGCACAAAGACCTCAATTTTACATCGGTGATAGTCTTTGGCGAAAGATGTTTAATACCTGTCAAGTCTGATGACAAACACTAAATATGTCCAAATATTCACTATTTCAGTGTGGCGACCATATTGGAAAGTTTGTTTGACCTATAAATCAGGTCATATTCACCTAACTATTATATATGAGTGGGACTAACTACCAAAGGGTTCCTTTCCACCTGTCACGTTAGAAGTCTATAGTTAACCATTTTACCGACAAATCCTGGAACAGTATATTCTATAGAATATAAAACTTATTCTGTTGAATATTTTGAAATTAATTTGACTGGAATTTCAAACTATTCAACAGTTTTCCTGTATGGTAGCACTGAAAATGAGAAATGGGGAATTCATCGATGAATTTGTGTCAATTTTTCTCATATGTAGAAGGGTTTATGTACATTTCGGCATAAGCTAATGATGCTACCTGCCTACCACCCATCTAAGAACTAGGCCAGTCTAACCTAACTTCAGAATTATTTGTCAAACTATGTCAGTTTTATCACTAGAATGTTTATCAAGATCCTGAGCCACCAGTTTGTCATGGTTGAGCGATTTACGTCAAATCCAGCTGAAATGTTCCTATTGACACCTAATATCAACATGGTGACATTATAGCCGGTTAGGAGTAATTCTTAATTGATGATAGATTTTGTCAAGTTAATATCTAATCATTTCTGAATTTGGGAGTTGACATTTCTGCCTATGCTACCTCACCTGTTGAATTAATGTCAGTCTGACTCACATTATGAAGAGCATAGCGCAGATGTTTAATGCTCAATTATTCCAGCAGATTAAATGGTGTCTACCTTGCCTCAAATACTTTAGAATGCTTCCAAGGGGTTTAGATCTGGTGGATGCCATCGAATAAATTTAATTTATCAATACAGGAATTAGGTTCCTATAGGAACACAATGCAGGAAATGTCAATTTCCCTTTCTCCGAGATCTAACAATACTCACCATTCTGTTACTTCTGATATACAGCTGGCTCTGACAGCGGCTCTAGGACTATAGACTTAGAAAGCTTTACCGACTCCTGGGAACCGGGTACTCGGCTCCCAACTGCCGAGTACCCGTTTACCATAGAGCTCATATTGTTTGCATAGCCACCAAACAAGAGAAAACTATGGCTTGCCTCCGTGGGGCTGGGAGGCTGGGTCCGTAACAGAATGGTGAGTATTGTTAGATCTCGGAGAAAGGGAAATTGACATTTCCTGCATTCTCCTTCGATCAATACTCACCATTCTGTTACTTCTGATATACACCAGATTTGATCAGTAACCTGGTGGGAAGGGGCAAGCCATACATGCTAATTTTGCCCCTTGGAGAAAGATTTTAGACTTCAAACTTGACTAACGGAGACCTAAAAGGACCGTCAAGTTTACGGAACCGAATCACATTCGCGTCACAGCTCCCCCCCCTTTTTCCTCCTAAGAAAAGGGAGAGAACTAACGAACATGTATCTCGCCTGAAAACACCAATATGCCAAGAGGGTTAACTACTCCCTGCATATCGCTTGTATTAGCCTGGGAATGAGCATGAATATATACGATGAATGAACATGATACATATACATAATACAAAAAACTCTCACTTGTTGAATTACCTTATGATAACAGGACTTCAGACGTACCGCCTACAACCATTCACCGGTTCGGCCATCAGTGACACAATCTGGTTGACATCCTCTCGCCTGACCATGCCTGCTTTAGGTTCTTTTCTTACCGAAGTGAGAAAAGGGTGAAAAGCAGTGTGGTCACTAACTATCGTTTCAAAACAGCTAAAGCGAGTGGATTGGCTGAGTCTGACACATCCCTCATATAGTAATCCGTGAATGAGGACTCACAGTGCCATTGTGCAACGGCCATGATGTCCTATAACGGAACACCATTGTAAAGGGCGGTCGAGGCGGCTATTCCTCTGACATTGTCTGCCCTTACGCCTTGCACCTGGTGCCCAGTCGCCATCTCGTGAGTAGTCTGAATGCATTCGACCACCCAACGAGAGATAGTATCCATGGATGCGGCGCCATAAGACTTTTTATGGCAGATCCACAGATGTCTATCGTTCGACCGTAACGAGTCAGTCCGTTTCTTGTACTTAGTCAAAGCACGGACCGGGCACCAGACACTGGCATCACGATCAAACCTAGTTAACTTCGGTATAATGATCGGTTTGCCGGGATATCTCAAAGATTGGTTCTTTGACATAACCTCTGCTCTTGGCAGAAGACGCAGACCTTCTCCAGAAACAATAAATCGGTTCCTCTCTGCCGAAAGCGCATGGATCTCACTGCGCCTTCTAGCTGAGGAAGCTGCCAATAGAAAAACCGCCTTTAGAGTCAAATGCTTTAGACTAGCCGAACGCAACGGTTCGAAAGGGTGCTTGGCCAGTACATTAAGCACTAAAGATAGACTCCAGGCTGGAATGACTACCGGTTGTCTCGGTCGGAGATTGCTCATTCCCTCAACATCACATTTAACTGGGCCACCTCTGGACTATCCCTGTTGGCTAGACAAGGGATAAATGATGCCAAAGCTGACTTGTATCCAGCAACTGTGACGGGAGCTAGTCCTCAAAAGAACAGCTCACAGAGAAAGTCTGCTATTTGCTGATAGTGGATTGAAAGGTATCAATACCCTTTTCTTCACACCAGTCTGCAAATCTGTTAACCTTGTTGTTATATGACTTGAAGGTTGACCTACTTCTCGCAGCTGCGATAAATCAGCAGCCTGTCGAGAAAAGCCTTCCGACGTGGAACGTTGTTTGATAACATCCACGCAGTCATTGAACATCTCGGGACGCTCGTGTAGGAAGCGTCCCTTGGCCTGGGAGATTATGTTCGGAATCTCGGGCAACTGCACAGGATTTTCCACCAGCAGATCTAGAAGATCCGTGAACCACGCCCTGCTCGGCCAA
Source organism: Chaetoderma sp. LZ-2023a (assembly GCA_034401795.1). NCBI lineage: Eukaryota > Metazoa > Mollusca > Caudofoveata > Chaetodermatida > Chaetodermatidae > Chaetoderma > Chaetoderma sp. LZ-2023a. Next base: position 114,230,228 of record CM067372.1, read on the forward strand.
TACGGCGCTATTAGCAGGACCAGACACGGTTCCTCCTTGACCTTCACCAAAAACCTTCGGTAGAAGAATGGTGGGTGGGTACGCGTAAGCGTGCATCCCTCTCCAGCTTATCGCCAGAGCGTCTGTATCGACGGCATTTGGATCTGTAATCGGCGAGACATATGTCATGATTTGAGCATTTTCCTTTGTGGCGAACAATTCCACGTTGGGTTTGCCCCAATGCTCGAAGATCCGTCGCAGAACTGGAGGGTTGAGGGACCATTCTGTTGGCAGGATTCTCTGTCTGCGAGACAAAGCATCCGCCAGAATGTTCAATCGGCCAGGAATACGAGCTGCTTTCAAAACAACCGAGTAATTCCTGCACCATTGAATCAAGTGCCACACCCTGATACACAGAGTGGGCGACCTGGTCCCGCCTTGGCGATTTATATATGATACTACTGTCGAATTGACCGACCGTATCAATATCACCTTGCCCCTGATCATCGGAAGGAACTCTTCCAACGCCAGTTCCACTGCCATCATTTCCAACAGATTGATATGCAGCTGACTCTCCGGGAGAGTCCATGTGCCCGAGACCTGGTTCTCCCAGGCAGGCACCCCACCCTTCCAGCGATGCATCCGTGTAAACGGACAGCTGGGGGTGGGGTAGGTGCAGCGAAACCCCTATTAGGAGATTCTGACGCTGTTTCCACCATAGCAGATGCGATATTATCGGCTCCAAAACTGGCACCAGTTTTGACAGGGGTTCTGTTCTCTGTTTCCACAGAGACATCAGATACAACTGGATAGGTCTTCGCATTAGAGCAGCGTACGGGATAACCTGCTCCATGGAGACCATCATGCCCAGCATCTGAAGGAACCGCCTCGCCTGAATGTGGTTTCCCACTCGAAAACTCCTGAGGATGGCTAACAGAGACACCACTCTGGGCTCTGACGGGTAAACCCTGCCCTCCTCGAGGTCGAATCGCATCCCCAAATAAACGAAATGTTGAGTGGGCGTCAACTCGGATTTCTCCTCGTTGACTATCCAGCCTAGATCTGAAAGTAACTTCAGAGTCAGAGCAGTATCCACGTTCAACCTGGCTGCCGAGTCTGCCTTGAGCAGCCAGTCGTCTATGTAGGTGTGTAGCGCCACGTTCTCTTTTCTGAGAAACGCTGTCACCGCAAGGACCACTCTTGTGAAAACCCTCGGAGCTGTCGACAGGCCAAACGGGAGAACTGTAAACTCCCATACTTGATTCTGAAATGCAAATCTCAGAAACCTGTGCCAACTCCGATTCATCGGAATGTGGAAATATGCATCTTTCAGATCGATCGATACACACCACATTCCTTTCCTCAATCCCGCCATTACCGACCTCGGTGTTTCCATCTGGAACCGAGGCGTATGGATAAACCAATTTAATGGCCTGAGATTGAGTATGGGTCTCCATCCCCCTGTGCTCTTGGGGACAAGGAACATGTTTGAATAGAAGCCTGGAGTGTTCCGGTTTGCTGGTTTTATTGCTCCCTTCAGAAGCAAACCCGACACTTCCTTTTGAACGGCTTCTAACTTGTCTGGCTCCCTTGGTACGGGCGTCCAGACAGGTGCCAAAGACAGATTTTGTGGCGGAAAGTCCCACCACTCCGGCATGTAACCCTGGGATAACCATCCCAGGACCAGACTGTCTGACGTCACACCTCGCCAAGCCTCGACGAAACGCATGAGCCTTCCACCCACCATAGACGCCTCGACGTCTAACGGGGTTGTCCGGCTCGCAGTCCGCCCCCCCCCCCCCTCTTTCTTAACGAGAGAGAGTGAGAACCATTTCGTTCTAGGCACGACGGGTATAACTGGCACCGCTGTTCCTGTCGCACAGGCGCGGTCCAGGCGGATATGAAGGGAGCTTGCGTACCCTCAGGTACGCTTCGGCCCCTTCTGTCCGCCCTTTGAGGCCTTACCCTTACCCTTCCCCTTGCCCTTCCCGCCTCTAGGGCGGTCAGGAGCAACATTGGGGAGGGTAGGCGCCTCTACAACCTTCCTGGGTTTCTTCGCCGGCGGTGGCTCCGAAAACCCAGCCGAAACAGAAGTCGCAATAGGCCTGGCTTTCGCCTTGCTCTTATGTTTCTTCTGTTTCTTTGAAGGCTGTCCCGTTAACGGTTTACCCACAGCCCCTAGTGCGTGCGCTTGCCGCACTAGCTCTAGCTGTAGGTTTACCGCTAACCGATTCTGCGCGATACTGGCGGTATCCTCTAAGATGGCCCACGCTTGGCCACCGAAGATGCTAGGCCCTGTCAGGGGTGTCCCAAGGAGACGCTCCCTGACTGCCGTAGCCGGACGCATATGGTCAATGACCATTTGCCTCCTGGATTTCGTCACACGCGCTTGCACCCTTGCCAATGCGTCCATCGACAGCACCAGGCCGTCATTGACACATGAAAGCGCCACAGGTGGCACAGGGTGGCCTGCCCCGCTTCAGCCCACACCGACTGAAGGAGATGATAAGAGTGGTTGACAGCGCTCATCGCTGCCCTCACACCCTCATCGCATAGGGACAGGACTTCTTCCTGGTGTACCTGAGACTTGTCCACAAGTGCCGGACCGGGGTGACCCGGCACGGCACGCTGGACGCCCAGTACCCATCGGTCATCTTCCGTGACCGACGGGACTACACCATACCTGTCGTATTCCCCCCGCGGAATACGACATCTTGCCCGCACCTCCCTGGAGGCCGCAGGGAGCTGACCCTTGGTCATCAGTTGTTTGCTATAAATAGCATCCAACCATTCTATGAACCGTGGATCCAGTCCCACTGACTGGATCCGGGCCGCGGGCAAAATCCCCGTCCTGATCGATGCAACCGACGGACGGGGCGCATCTTCATCGGCCGTGGCCGAAACCACAGACGGGTCAACCCTGGCTAGCCACGCCAGAGCATCTGACCAATCTACCTCCGATGAAGACACCCCCGCAAACACGTCACCCGTTGACGTGCTCACGGGTCTGCCAGCCACGGCCTCCCAGCAAGGAGCCACGGCTGACACGCCAGGCACTCCGGTACCACACGGTTCCGCCGCCACCCCATGAAACACTCCGGTCCATGGGGTAGGTCCGCACGGAAAACCGTACGGACCCGTAGCAGTCGCGGAACCATAGCCGGACACGGGCGCCCACGGCACCCCACGTCCGACTGCCGGACCAGGCGAGATAGGTGAGTACCACGCCCGGCCCGGCACACCCGTTCCCGTGACGGCTGGTGCCAAACCAAGCCGCACGGAACCGGTGCACGGTAACGGATTTGCCTCAGCCACAGGCGGAGCCGCTGACCTGGCTTGCGCCAAACCAGACAAATGGAGGCCGGTTCCGTCTAGGACGGAATCAACCTCCATATTCTCCACCTGTGGCTTCACGGGCTGCAGCAACCTCTCCTCCTCGGCCTCCTCGTCTTCAGACTCCGAAGAGTCGTCACTAGACGAGTCAACCGTGGAACCGTCCTGGCGGACGGCTCCCACACCTGACGGACCGGCCACCGCTACTGGACCACCCGGAGGTGGCCGCAGAGAAACAGAAACCCGTCTGGCCGAAGCCAGACGGGACTGCCAGGGGGCCGTACGAGACGGCCCCCTCGGTAACCAGTCCAGAATCCTGTCCGAGGACAGGATCCGTACCAGGCATGGGGAGAAACTGCCCCCCAACCTTTGGTAGCAGGGACGACACCAGCGTGGTCAGAACGCTATGCAGAAAAACCCTGCAGAGCCGGACCAAACCACGCCGGCGGTGCCATCTCCGCCACCTCCAGCTGGGGACGTGGAGCACCCGCACCGGCCGAACCGGGCGCTCCACGATTTACTCTCGGACCGCCTGACCCCGCGTCAGACCCAGCCAAGTCCTTCTGGGCAAGGAACTTAACCATCGTTTCGACGGACCACACTGCACAAACATTACACCTATGATCTATATTACACAGGGCACACATAAAACAGACATGGTCCTTGAACATTACACGGACAAACTTATGGCAGTCGTCACATGATGGCGGGGCTGGCTTGGCCTATAAATAAGCACAAACCTACAATAAACAAGCGGAACGAAACCCGGATGGAAGGCAGACAATTAATTTTCAAATAATTTGACTCATAAATTAACCGTAAGCTCCCCGCACCCCACCCCGCCACGTTACAACAACGATCGCATTGATTATGACGACAAGTACGCGGCGGGCACAACACACCCATAATAGATCCTCCAGGATGTGTAACGGCTCCAGGAATCATATCGCATAGCATTCAGGGTATATTTACTAATCAATATAAATTATACTCCTAACGAACGCAGCACGATATGTGAAGAAAACAACAAAATGTATAACAAAACTGCTGTCTCACACGGTAAAACCGCAGACCACACATCTACTCAAGAATTTTGAAACCACCGATCATTGCAAACCGATCGTGATCGCACGTAAACTTGATCATTCTAAAGTTTCCGGTACCATTTTTAGTACGCAGCACCCAGAATAAGATGCGCGAATTAATGAAAAATTTTTCTTCACATAAACATCCGAGCGACCGGGTGTGACGTCACCCGCTCGGATTCTACGGAGAACGACGTCAGCCGATATTCGTGTTAGAAATACCGTAGCAAACACCTATTTTCATATCTGCCGATCGCCTGTTGGGGTTTAAAGAAGGCGATCGTCTGGCATATATCGTTGTTAGCACACGTCCCAGATTCTATGGGGACAGAAATTGGAACATGCGACACAACGAAATTTAGAGACCTAAGTCTTTTAACTATGGATAATAAAGAACAATACAACCTGGTTATCTTGGGCGGTATTCTCCATAGTCCTTAGTTAATCCTTTCAGAACACACAAACTATCACTGATTAAAGACTTAGATTATTTTAAAACACTAAAATCCTTAATGCAAAAAGCATGTATTGCTCTTGTCGCTATGCAAACAAGAATGAGCTCTATGGTAAACGGGTACTCGGCAGTTGGGAGCCGAGTACCCGGTTCCCAGGAGTCGGTAAAGCTTTCTAAGTCTATAGTCCTAGAGCCGCTGTCAGAGCCAGCTGTATATCAGAAGTAACAGAATGGTGAGTATTGATCGAAGGAGAATTACTAAGTTTGCTTAGTAAAAGCAAAGTGTGCCACCATTGGAAGCAATGTGAGAGAGGAGAGGAGAGGAGAGGAGAGAGGAGAGAGAGAGAGAGAGAGAGAGAGAGAGAGAGAGAGGACACACATCACAAGACAGATGGATGGACAGATGAATGACCATCAATAGGAATCAGTTGATTGACTGATCATTGAACTGTTTCTGACCTGCCTAACAGCCAGCATATACTTCAGCCCAAGCAGGCCTCCATGACGCACTTCCCACTGTTGTTGAGCTAACAGTTGCAGCAATGCCGCAGTTACATTCAGGATACAGCCAGGCTCTAAATATTTGAGGACAACTCCCAATGTCTGAGCACTTGTCTCCCGTACTGGTGCTACCACCTGAAAAATATGATTTAATGTTAGTAGAGGTAATCATGATGTTAATCTAGATATTACAGTAACCAAGTGAACCAAGTGTAATTTCCATATCAATTGGTGACCAAACGGATTGCGCTAACATCAAGACCACTCCTTGGTCCACCTTTGGCAAACTTGGTCATTAAAGGGTCAATGGCTCAGTAAACAATGACCCCCGCAAGACGAGCCCAAGCATCAAAACATTTCTAAATGAGACTTCTTATACAAGAAACATGGTTTTAATGAACACCCATACATGAGAAGCTAGAAGCTCCGTGCTTTCTCTACTAGTCAGCTCAGCATTCTTCAAACTAGAATGCATAGTTAATGGTGTACCATCACTAATCCACAAGATTTCACCAACTGTGACACAAACATTTTTGGTTGAATCCCAGCAAATGGTTTCGGAGGAGATAACGAGACGTACAGATGGATGATTGCAATATCGCTGCCATTTTTTTCAAAACACATGTGGACTTTTAATGCAACATACATAGGGCATAAGCAAATAAACTGATGAACAATATCAGTGAGGCATATGCCCCATAATTTCATGTCTAATTTACATACATGTATATATCAATTAAAAAGCTAAGTTTTAACCTATCCAGGGTTCGATTTTAACACTAACCCGAGGATAGTAGAATTTCATACGGGTTCGTAAAACTACACCTGCACTAACCTGTCTTTCAAGAGGAAATATAAAAAAATACTGTTATAATGTCATTATGTTCAGTACCCACCAAAAATTGACAAAAGAACAGATTTTCTGCTACCTTCAATGTTTTATTGAATATTTTGAAATTAATTTGTCTGGAAAGCCGTTGCTGCCTAACCTGCCTTAGGCAGCAACGGCTTTCCGGACAAATTAATTTCAAAATATTCAATAGCTTCTCTGTATGGTTGCTTTCGAAATGAGTTTTATAGGGATTCATCGGTGAATGGATTAAAGAAGTGATCAGGTTTGAGCGTACAAACATTGGGTTAGTGCAACTTGCTGCTGATAGTAAAATCTGGGTTAGTGAAATTTGCTGTGAGATAGTAAAATCAATGATGCACTAACCCGTCTGGGTTAGTAGAAAAAATTTATTAAAAATCAACCCCTTGCCTATCATTCATATGACTGCAAATACTAGAGCCCTGGTACAGCATGTCGAGTTTTCAGGACATTTATGAAAACATTTAGCATTCTACCCAATTCGCAGATTGCATGCCGTTTGGACTGTTATATCTCGTTATTCTCTGCTTAGAAAAATAAGCAACAGTTTTATATATCAGAAACTATTCTCGGAATTTCTCATATGATATAGGCTTGCACAAGTATGCAGAATTTTTAATCACGATCATTTTACAAAAATAATCGCGATTATTCTATTAATCGCAGCTGTTCTGGTGATGGTGTGTTGGGGGAGGCATAAAGCTACCAAAACCGCTAGTATCAGAAATATCTGAAAAATGTTACAAACTTTACTTCATATGGGAATTACTAACACAATGCTTGAAAAAATGAAAATTGGTATCGCTGATCAAATCACTAAAATGACTCCAGTTCTAATTGCCAGATAGTAACACATGTAGGTGTTCAGAAATCACAATTAATATTCTATTATAAACATTACAGTACAATTTCTGAACACAATAACAATACATCTGGCAAGACCAAAACGGCCCAAGAAAAATTAAAATTCAGCTAGGTGTGTTGCAGTGGTTTCTAAAAGTGGGGTGCAGTGATTTCTAAAAGTGGGGTGCAGTGGTTTCTAAAAGTGGGGCGCAGTGGTTTTCTAAGGCTACATATTTCTCTAACTGGCTTGCCCACATTTTGGTCAAACATAGATGCTATTAATGAAAACAATTATAACAAATCTGCGAAGTGTTTAGTTTGAAAAACATTGATATTCTGGCCAAATTATTCTTGCCCAGGGGTGAAATTGCCTTGGTTTGAATTTTGATTGAAAAACAACAATGGTGGATTCTAACATTTTAATGTTTTCTTTCATCAAAACAAGTCACAAAATAAGTAATTTTGATGTAATGCAGTATTTACACCCATTTTTCACATTCACCTTGGTTAATATCACCGGAAAATATAAGTTGATGTACCATACGAAAGACAACTATCCTGGAGATTGAAAACCTTCGATTATTCGATTATTTGGTTTTGTGATCGTCCACGGTCATATTAAAAAAAATAATCGCGCTTAATCGAATAATTGTGCAAGCCTAATATGATAATGCTCCTCTCTTTAGCTACATGTAAGATAACTTTAGATAGTCAGAATCAACTCATGTGGCCAAAAACAGATGCTAATCACAGCGCCTAACTGTAAATCTACATTTAAGCAGCATAGCAATACCTCATCAGAGACATAGTCACCAAATCTGTCCAATGCCAGTATGCAGAGTAGACGTAAACCCAAGTCTGAAAGCCATGACTGATTCACCAATAACATCTGTACAATGGAAATAAACATATAGAATAAGATATACATGAATGAATATTACTCTTACCCTTTAGCCCTTGAATTTGCTCGAGAAAATTTTAATTTTCCCATAGAAGATGTCTATTTGCAGACCAAGAGAAGACTATTTTTGAATATTTACCACTGGAATGACTGGCCCGGTTATCGAGCCAGTCATTCCAGTTGTAAATTTTCAAAAAAGGTCTTCTCTTGGTCTGCAAATAGACATTTCTCAAGACCACTGCAGAAGCCATTTTTGGCTGATATGAGTTTTAAAGGGTTAACCCCTGTAAACCAGAACCAACACATTTGTTAAAACTTAAGAAATATTCTGTTGCTTATTTTGAAACTAATCTGACTGGGAGCTGCTGCTGCCCTAGCCAGCAACAGGTTCCCGTCAAATTAATTTCAAAATATTCAACAGCTTTCCTGTATAATTGTCTTGTATTGGAAAAGCATTGAAATGTTACGGATGAATTTCACACCAGTCATTAATAGTAAGCCTCACTTGCTTAAAATCAAACCTATGTGCACAAATTTGGAAAGAATTTCAATAAATGTATAGCAACCGCTAAACAATGGATTAAGATTATTCAAATATTTCCGTTAGCAAAATTGTTTTAAGTTCCTAGCCAATACCAAGATAATACTGTTACTTATATCAATAATTGCATGAAACCATTGGCCAATGATGCACCCGCTATGCCACGTGTAAATCCAGATATTTTGTAAACAAATTGTTGCTTACCTAGATCTGGATGTGCATGAATTTAGATGCATTGCTATTACAAGCCCGTTATATTGGTATGCAAATGTTACTCAAATGAAGTTATAATCAAGCAAACTTAACATCTGAAGATATTAAATATTTTAACAAGGCCATAATACACAGCCACGTTGACTTATATTATATTGTATTTCACACCATTAATATATGTCAAGATTCATAGCTACATGCAAAAAACCCCTTAACATTGCCAGGGGACATGTGACATGTACCTCTGTCCTACATCTACTGCGCAAATAAGATAAAAAGTACATCAAGTAACGTTTAAATTTAAACTAAATTAATAAATTAAAGCAGTTGTACTCAAGTTTATACCATATTTGCTGGTGTGTCAACAGTCTTTCCTGCCCCTCTTCCATGGAGTTTTATGACATCCCTAAGACCGACAGCAGCACCGTGACGTGTTTCCCATGATGTATGAAACAGGTCACACATCAAAACCTCACAAAATGTTTCAAATGGCCATTCATCTGTCTGAATCATAGACAAAATATACAAAACAATTATAACTTATTAAGTCCTCATGCATGTTATGAATTGTAGGTACGGTGCAGTATTACAAATCTTTCACAGAAACATACACTCTGACATGCCTGAATATAAAATATCACGGTTCATATGAATTTGTCAGATGAAAAATTCATGTCTTTCCAAATCAAATTCCACAAGTTAATTCACGATGGACTAAGTTGGAATAGAGAAATGTATCAAAAGTTGTTTTAACAGCAATTCTCATCATTAAAGTAAAACACCTCACATATGAAACTGAAACACGTGAATAAGTTTTATCTATGTAACGAAAAATTAAGAATACAATGCGTACAACCGGGTACTTCTATCCTCAGGAGCCTAAGACTGCTCTAACACGGTTGACAATTTAAAGCTTGAAAATGTTGAAATTAACAGGATAAGTCACTAGTTAGCGGGATCAGTGACAAATAAAATTCTACTAAGAGAGATCCATTTCTAGCTATGCCCCATCAATGGAGGAATCCAGTTTTAGCTATGCCTCACCCATCTCTCTAGCTAAGATCCCCACACTATGCCGCTGCCTATAGCAGCAACATCGCCCAGCTAAATTAGTTTCAAAATATTGAACAGCATGTTTATTAAATAGTAGACATACAATTCAGACAACCTGACAGACTATTATGCGTTTAAGACGGACTAAATCGAGTCATTTCTGACGTAATTGTCAGCATATACATCACATAATTGATTAAGATGTCATTTGATTGACTGAGAACCTGGATTCATTAATTTCTACCTACATGTAGCTCCACCCATTTTGTATGGCATTGCATATTTGAAACAATTTTAACACCATGATTCCCAGGTGCTCAATTTCAATGTAACTATACAGGTAAGATGGTGACTATTTTGAAACTAATTTGATTGGGAAATGTTGCTGCCTATGGCATTAGTTACAAATAGGGCTTCACGATATACCGATATTATATCGAATACCGGTATCATAGCCATACCGGTATGAGTTTGCTGATACCGAAATATTGAAATATAACATAAAACGGCTATAACCTTCTGTTTGGCAGATAATCCGTTTTCCATTAGTTACATTCCAATAATATATCTGGCTAACGCGAAAAGTTACTGCTCTTCGTATGGGAAAATGGTATTTAACGATCACACTTGAAAATTTTCTTAGTTATCCATATCTGTCAAATTGTTGTTAGAGGATAGGGTTAAAGTAATTGATAAATTACTATTTATAAGAACGTACTTCGTGCAAAAAATAGAATGAACTTATTTTAATTAACCTCATAGGTTAATTAAGTTCCTAGCCAAAACCTAGCTGGTTAAAAATATCTAAAACCTGTCTTTTCTTGGGCTAATATTTTATAATTTCAGGCCGTTGTTTTCTAGAAAATCATAATATCAAATGAATATTTTGTGTGATATTTTATATCAATTACTACAGCCTGGTTAGTTAGCAATTTCCCGGAATTTTACAACTTTGTAGTGACTGGCCAATGGCCCAAGTAAAGAGGAACCGACAATATGAGAAAAACTTCTCAGCCCCCGCGATCTATATTCACTTCTTATGTTGGAGAGTAGCGTTAGATATCGATCGATACAAGCTACTGTAACGAGAACGAGGCTCAGCGAACGTAGGCATATGTATTCTCAGCATATTATGGTCTATTTAGTCTGTTATAATGGCTTGGTTGTAGGGTTGGGCGATTTTTCGATAGTATCGTCAATATCACGATATACCGATATCGTCATAATTTCGAAAAATCGTCAATACCGACAGGACGATATTGCACTTTTAACTGTGAGCATAATATAAATAACTAAGTTAGAAATGTCATACTCTTACCTCTATTCGGTCCAGTAATAGTCTTTAAGTAATAATCCAGTCTTTGTCTAAGGTAATAAAAACTTAATAAACTCCAAAGTAATCTGTGTTCATTTAATTCATGGTTTGTTTGCGCTAATAAAATGATTTAAAGTACAAAATAATCCATTGTTGTTCACTTTTCATAATTACATAAATAGATGACGCCATGTTTTTTCTTGCCTCATTCTGAGTGTTAGTCAGTGGGGAATACCATTTGCACTACCCACATTCCATTCTGATGACGTCATTACTACAGGTCACGCTATTTATCCATTAGTCATTGATCTGCATGATTAAAGATTCTTCTGACCGTGAAAGATTTAAACTTTAAAAACTTTTTAGGTCGATAGGAAACCACACACACACGTAATCCCTTATCAATACCACAGCTTGGAACGGTGGGTGAGGGGGAAGTTAATCTCTTGCTTTACCGTTATACGTTTTTATGTAACTTTATACAATATATTTAGCATTTTTAAACGAATCAGATCAAAATTCATTCCACATATAACATTACAGATTTATTCTAAGTGAGAAACAGCCTTAAAATAAATAATTTAGGCCTAATTATTTCCAGTCTTCTATCTGTTGTGGCAGTTTTGGTTGCAGTGTTAACTGGGTTAATTTCACACATCCCGGCTACGCCGTGAGATCAATGGATAAGACCGCTAAGTAGTGAGCGAATTTGGATTGGTCTACAATGGAACAAATTAGTATTTAATATTACAGAACAAATAAAATCTGATATAATTGTTTCCAGTCTTCACGCTGGTTCTCGTCCAAAATCATGCAGTGTTATTTTTATTAATTTGCATCGTCTATGCTAGTGGCGGGCGTGATAACAGCTGTCAGAATTTTGCAGTGTGAATTCTGATTGGCTCAAGTATAATACGGCGGCCAATCAGATTTTGCCCTGCGGAATTCCTTTCTGCGCTATGAAGTTAATGCGTATTCCTTGCTCAATCTTTTGACAGTTGTCGTGAGGTAAAGATAACACAAAATACAACACAAGAACAGAAGAAAATCCTTTATTTTTCTTATTTGTGATGAATACGGTTAGTTGCATTACATTCGTTTCTTTAAACTGTATATTGAAGGGTGTCAAAGTGTGGAATTTCGTGTATTAAATATGCGGAAATGGCAATCATGGCGATATCAATTTACGGTTTCAATGCAACAAATTTAATGAAAATAACTTGTAGACACCACCAATTTGAAATACATGTTATTCTATGTTTACACCCTAACTCCACACCCCATCCTAACGACGATATATCGTGATACCGCGGTATTTTAATGAGATACCGATATCGTCATGCCTTGAGCAATATTGCCCAACGATACTTGGTTGTACCACTGTGCGGAGATTTGCATGATTCCTGGCGGTTTCGTCCCATTGCAATTTTGTCGTATAAGGCACACGTTTTCGTGGACAGTTTATTTATTATTCTGGCACATACATCAATACAAGTACAAAAGTAGCCAGGAAAATGAGTAAAACGTAGATTTACATTCAGCATATCCAACGTCTTTGACACATAGCAATGACATTTGTCAGTCAAATATCAACAGTCTTGGTTGTTTGCAGTTTCACTAAGGCGAGTTTATTTGGGACGAGATTGTCACTGGTCACCGGTATCTCCTGATCTCGACACGGAGTAGTTGTAATTTCGTGGCAAATTCAAATCCTTTGTACAGACGCTTAGCTTGAATTTCAGCCGTTTTTGCGTCGACTGTTTCAGGAGCGCGGATATAGGCCTACTTCGTATGCATGGGAAATACGTTGATCATGGAATCATACTACTGGAGCCTCACTCTATTGTGTCCATTGTAATAATACCGGTATTAAAGGCATACCGGCATGGAAATCGATATCGTAATCGGTATTCATTTTTCCAATACTGTGAAGCTTTAGTTATAAAATATTCAACAGAATACAATTCAGACGCTTATAGTCGTAACTCTACATCATTTATTTGTGACATCAGCTAGCAAGTGAAGTATTTTAATAAAGATATCGGACACTTGGTGACAGATCTGATCTCTCCATTATATTCCAAATTATAAGTTTGTATCATTTAGTTCCCTTTTATAGGATAACTGGTGTAAATTAGAAAACAATCTCAAGAACTGACCAATGAAATTAGGAAAACTTCATGATCTTAACCATTTAATCCTTAAAATTTAAAGTTTAAATTTTCTCATAGAATATGTCCATTTGCAGAACAAGAGATTACGTTAGAAAATTTACCACTGGAATGACTGGCTTGGTTAACGAGCCAGGCATTCCTGTGGTGAATTTTCAGAAATAGTTTTGGCTGCTTCTAGTAATGTACCTCTTCCATATTGAGAGTATTATCAGTTGTTTGATCAAGCGATGGCTTGATGTCATCAACAGTAGGGACAGGACTGACAGTCATTCGCTTGGCTTTCTTCATTGGTGCCTCATACTCAGAATTCTCACTTCTGAAACATAAAAGTAGGTTCATAGGCATACATGTAGGATTTGTAAGTTGTTTAACCCTATAACACTCACATCAGCCAAAAACAGCTTCTACAGTCGTCTTGAGAAATGTCCATTTGCAGACCAAGAGAAAACTATTTTGGAAAATTTACCACTGGAATGACTGGCTCGATAACAGAGCCAGTCATTTCAGTGGTAAATTTTCAAAAATAGTCTTCTCTTGGTCTGGAAATGGACATTTTCTATCACGAGCAAATTCGAGGGTTAAAGGGTTAAAATGCTATCATTATTTCATGTCCAATGTTAGTTACCATAGGTGGAAACGTAGTGAAAATACAACCGTGATACCAATTTATTTGAAGTTCATCAAGTGCGAAAAGTAGGCGAGTGACCTACCATATGCTTCATACATGACACGATTACCTTAAGATGCACTTATACACCAAGTTTGATTGGTGTTCAGTGAATTGTGAAGTTTGCAACACTGACCTACTTTTGAACAGATGGAGATACAAAGTGTACTAAACACATATGGGTGTTACAATAGTACCATGACACCTTGTGTCCAGCAAGATTAATGACAATGAAAGACCAGTTCTGGTCACACATACCCCAATCAGGCCTTTTTAGTACAACCCAAACTTTTAATATCCAAATATTTATGCTTTCAAGAAATCAAGGGGGATTACTCTTGTGATTACAGACAGATTTCGGCCAAATGCAATCCCAGTCAAGGTCTCATGTAGAGGGATGTAAATTGAATTCATCCAGCCTAACTGAAGTTATCGATTGGAAAATATTTTACAATTTTTCAAGAAATTAAGGGGGATAACTCTGGTGTGTCTGGACACATTTCGCCGATATGCAATCCCCACCAAGGTTTTGTCATAAGGAGTTCACAATCCAAATTTCAAATTAATCCATTCAAACTAACTGAAGTTATCGAGCAGAGACCACATATTTTACAATTTTCAAGCAATAAAGGGGGATAACTTCAGTGGGTCTGGATACATTTTGCCGATATGCAATCCCCACTGCGGTCTTGTGATAAGAAATTGACATTCCAAATTTGAAATGAAACTGAAGTTATCGAATGGAAACCACATTTTACGATTTTCAAGCAATAAAGGGGGGATATCTCCGACAGTTCTGGACACACTGCACGGATATGCAATCCCCACTGAGGTCTTGTCATAAGGTGACATTCCAAATTTGAAATGAATCCATTAAAGCTAACTGAAGTTATCGAGCGGAAACCGCATATTTAATTTTACAATTTTTCAAGAAATCAAGGGGGATAACTCTGGTATCTGGACACATTTCGCCGATATGCAATCCCCGAGGTTTTGTCATAAGGAGTTGACATTCCAAATTTGGAATGAATCCATTCAAGCCAACTGAAGTTATTGAGCGGAAACCACATATTTTACGATTTTTCAACAAATCAAGGGGGATAACTCTGGTGTCTGGACACATTTCGCCTATATGCAATCCCCACCGAGGTCTTGTCATAACTTGACATTCGAAATTTGAAATGAATCCATTCAAGCTATCGAATAGAAACTAAATGCGGATGGACGGGACGCGTTTCTACAGGGGACTAATGATGTTAAATTAATTACTTTCGCAATGTATCATAAAGTAATACTAGACATACATGTAGATGACCTGTTCTCAGATTGACAAAGAAATTAGCGGTACAACCCATGAAAACACATGGATGGGCATACCCATTTCCATTGCTGATAATATGTCGCCCATAACCGTATACTGATATATTTATGAAGCTAATAGGCATAAAATACATACTCTTGACTTTCTCTCGACATTTGCTTTGCATATAAGCGGGCTTTTCTCTTTGCCTTGTTCTTCTCTCGCGCACTGAGTCGATTTGAACATTGCTCTAGTTGCTGCTTAACAAGATCTGATGCGCATGGCTGAAACACAGACAATGCTCTGTTATATTAAGCAACACATATATCTAGGTCTTACTCACCTGAGCATTTCACAAGTATAACAAGAGGCCCAAGGGATCTGTATTGGTTACCTGGAACATATGCACTTCAACTAGAAAGAACATTGAATAAAGGAAATTTCAATTTCCCTTTCTCCGAGATCTAACAATACTCACCATTCTATTACTTCGGATACAAGCTATCCTGGATAGCTGGCCCTAGGACTATAGACTTAGTAAGCTTTACCGACTCCTGGAACCGGGTGTTCGGCTCCAAACTGCCGAGTACCCGTTTGCACATGAAGCTCATTGTTTGCATAGCCACCAAACAAGAGATACCCATGGCTTGCCTCCGCGGGGCTGGGAGGCTGGGTCTGTAATAGAATGGTGAGTATTGTTAGATCTCGGAGAAAGGGAAATTGCAGGAAATGTCAATTACCCTTTCTCCGAGATCTAACAATACTCACCATTCTGTTACTTCTGATATACAGCTGGCCCTGACAGCGGCTCTAGGATTATAGACTTAGAAAGCTTTACCGACTCCTGGGAACCGGGTACTCGGCTCCCAACTGCCGAGTACCCGTTTACCATAGAGCTCATATTGTTTGCATAGCCACCAAACAGGAGAAAACTATGGCTTGCCTCCGTGGGGCTGGGAGGCTGGGTCCGTAACAGAATGGCGAGTATTGTTAGATCTCGGAGAAAGGGAAATTGACATTTCCTGCATTCTCCTTCGATCAATACTCACCATTCTGTTACTTCTGATATACACCAGATTTGATCAGTAACCTGGTGGGAAGGGGCAAGCCATAAATGTTAATTTTGCCCCTTGGAGAAAGATTTTAGACTTCAAACTTGACTAACGGAGACCTAAAAGGACCGTCAAGTTCACGGAACCGAATCACATTCGCGTCACAGCCCCCCCCCCCTTTTTCCTCCTAAGAAAAGGGAGAGAACTAACGAACATGTATCTCGCCTGAAACACCAATATCAAGAGGGTTAACTACTCCCTGCATATCGCTTGTATTAGCCTGGGAATGAGCATGAATATATAAGATGAATGAACATGATACATATACATAATACAAAAAACTCTCACTTGTTGAATTACCTTATGATAACAAGACTTCAGACGTACCGCCTACAACCATTCACCGGTTCGGCCATCAGTGACACAATCTGGTTGACATCCTCTCGCTTGACCATGCCTGCTTTAGGTTCTTTTCTTACCAAAGTGAAAAAAGGGGAAAAGCAGTGTGGTCACTAACTATCGTTTCAAAACAGCTAAAGCGAGTGGATTGGCTGAGTCTGACACATCCATCATATAGTAATCCGTAAATGAGGACTCACAGTGCCATTTTGCAACGGCCATGATGTCCTCTAACGGAACACCATTGTAAAGGGCGGTCGAGGCGGCTATTCCTCTAACATCGTGTGCCCTTACGCCCTGCACCTGGTGCCCAGTCGCCATCTCATGAGTAGTCTGAATGCATTCGACCACCCAACGAGAGATAGTATCCATGGATGCGGCGCCATAAGGCTTTTTATGGCAGATCCACAGATGTCTATCGTTCGACCGTAACGAGTCAGTCCGTTTCTTGTACTTAGTCAAAGCACGGACCGGGCACCAGACACTGGCATCACGATCAAACCTGGTTAACTTCGGTATAATGATCGGTTTGCCGGGATATCTCAAAGATTGGTTCTTTGACATAAATTCTGCTCTTGGCAGAAGACGCAGACCTTCTCCAGAAACAATAAATCGGTTCCTCTCTGCCGAAAGCGCATGGATCTCACTGCGCCTTCTAGCTGAGGAAGCTGCCAATAGAAAGACCGCCTTTAGAGTCAAATGCTTTAGACTAGCCGACCGCAATGGTTCGAATGGGTGCTTGGCCAGTACATTAAGCACTAAAGATAGACTCCAGGCTGGAATGACTACCGGTTGTCTCGGGCGGAGATTGCTCATTCCCTTCAACATCACGTTTAACTGGGCCACCTCTGGACTATCCCTGTTGGCTAGACAAGGGATAACTGATACCAAAGCTGACTTGTATCCAGCAATTGTGACGGGAGCTAGTCCTGTAAAGAACAGCTCACAGAGAAAGTCTGCTATTTGCTGAATAGTGGATTGAAAGGTATCAATACCCTTTTCTTCACACCAGTCTGCAAATCTGTTAACCTTGTTGTTATATGACTTGAAGGTTGACCTCCTTCTCGCAGCCGCGATGAAATCAGCAGCCTGTCGAGAAAAGCCTTCCGACGTGGAACGTTGTTTGACAACATCCACGCAGTCAATTTGAACATTTCGGGACGCTCGTGTAGGAAGCGTCCCTTGGCCTGGGAGATTATGTTCGGAATCTCGGGCAACTGCACAGGATTTTCCACCAGCAGATCTAGAAGATCCGTGAACCACGCCCTGCTCGGCCAATACGGCGCTATTAGCAGAACCAGACACGGCTCCTCCCTGACCTTCACCAATACCTTCGGTAGAAGAATGGTGGGTGGGTACGCGTACGCGTGCATCCCTCTCCAGCTTATCGCCAGAGCGTCTGTATCGACGGCATTTGGATCTGGAATCGGCGAGACATATGTCATGATTTGAGCATTTTCCTTTGTGGCGAACAAGTCCACGTTGGGTTTGCCCCAATGCTCGAAGATCCGTCGTAGAACTGGAGGGTTGAGGGACCATTCTGTTGGCAGAATTCTCTGTCTCCCAGAATGTTCAATCGCCCAGGAATGTGAGCTGCTTTCAAAACAACCGAGTAATTCCTGCACCATTGAATCAAGTGCCACACTTTGATACACAGTGTGGGTGACCTGGTCCCGCCTTGGCGATTTATGTATGATACTACTGTCGAGTTGTCCAACCGTATCAATATTGCCTTGCCCCTGACTTTTGGAAGAAACTTTTCCAATGCCAGTTCCACTGCCATCATTTCCAACAGATTGATATGCAGCTGGCTCTCTTGGAGAGTCCATGTGCCCGAGACCTGGTGTTCTCCCAGGCAGGCCCCCCCCCCATCTGTCCAGCGATACATCCGTGTACACGGACAGCTGGGGTGGGGTAGGTGCAGCGAAACTCCTACTAGGAGATTCTGATGCTTTTTCCACCATACAAGATGCGACATTATTGGCTCCAAAACTGGCACCAGTTTTGACAGGGGTTTTGTTCTCCGTTTCCACAGAGACAACTGCATAGGTCTTCACATTAGAGCAGCGTACGTGATTACCTGCTCCATGGAGACCATCATCTGAAGAAACCGCCTCGCCTGAATGTGGTTTCCCAATCGAAAACTCTTGAGGATGGCTAACAGAGACTGGGCTCTGACGGGTAAACCCTGCCCTCCTCGAGATCGAATCGCATCCCTAAATAAACGAAATGTTGAGTGGGTGTCAACTCGGATTTCTCCTTGTTGACTATCCAGCCTAGATCTGAAAGCAGAGCAGTATCCACCTCTAACTTGGCTGATGTGTCTGCTTTGATCAGCCAATCGTCTATGTAGGTGTGAAGCGCCACATTCTATCTTCTGAAAAACGCTGTCACCGCAAGGACAACTCTGGTGAAAACCCGTGGAGCTGTCGACAGGCCGAATGGGAGGACTAAAAACTCCGATACTTGATTCTGAAACACAAATTTCAGAAACCTGTGACAACTCCTGTTCATTGGAATGTGGAAATATGCATCTTTCAGATCGATCGATACACACCACATTCCCTTCCTCAACCCTGCCATTACCAACCGCAGTTTCCATCTGAAACCGAGGCGTATGGATAAACCAATTTAATGGCCTGAGATTGAGTACAGGTCTCTATTCCCCATGTGCTCATGGGGACAAGGAACATGTTTGAATAGAAGCCTGGAGTGTTCCGGTTTGCTGGTTTTATTGCTCCCTTCAGAAGCAGACCTGACACTTCACTTTGAATGGCTTCTCACTTGTCTGGCTCCCTTGGTACGGGTGACCAGACAGGTGCCAAAGACAGATTCTGTGGTGGAAAATCCCACCACTCCGGCATGTATCCCTGGGATAACCATATCAGGACCAGACTGTCTGATGTCACACTTCGCCAAGCCTCGGCGAAACGCATGAACCTTCCACCAACTATAGACGCATCAACGCCTAATGGGGGTGTCTGGCTCGCGATCTGCTCCCCACCCTCTCTTGAGGAGAGAGTGAGAACCATTTTGGTCTTGGCTTGGCCGGTCTAACTGGCACCGCTGTTCCTGTCGCACAGGTGCAGTCCAGGCAGATACAAAGGGAGCCCTCATACCCGCAGGTACGATCCGCTCCCTTCTTTCCGCCCTTTGAGGACTTACCCTTCCCGCCTCTCGGGCGATCAGGAGCAACATTGGGGAGGGTAGGGGCCTCCACAACCGGAGGCGGCTGAGAAAACCCAGTAGAAGCAGAAGCAGCACTCGGCTTAGTTTTCGCCTTGCTTTTGTGCTTTTTCTGCTTCTTAGAAGGTTACCTGGTTAGCGGCTTGGCTACAGCCCCTAGTGCGTGCGCTTGACGCACTAGCTGCAGATTAACTGCCAACCGATTCTGCGCAATGCTGGCCATGTCCTCTAAGATGACCCGCGCTTGGCCACCAAAGATGCTAGGGCCTGTAAGGGGCGTCCCAAGACGCTCCCTGACGGCCGTAGCTGGACGCATATGGTCAAGGACCTCTGCCTCCTGGACTTTGTCACACGCGCCTGCACCCTTGCCAATGCGTCCATACACAGCACCAGGCCGTCGTTAACGCACGAAAGCGCCACAGGTGAAACAGGGTGGCCTGCCCCCGCTTCAGCCCATACCGACTGAAGAAGGCGATAAGAGTGGTTGACAGCACTCATTGCTGCCCTCACCCCCTTCATCACATTGTCCACCAGTGCCGGGGTGGGGCCACCCGCTCCAGCACTCTGGACACCCAGTACCCAGCAGTGATCCTCGGTGACCGTCGGGACAACACCATACATATCGTATTCCCCGCGTGGAATACGACACCTCGCCGGCACCTCCCTGGAGGCCGCAGGAAGCTGGCCCTTGGTCATGCATTGTTTGCTATAAATAGCATCAAGCAACTCCATAAACCTTGGATCCAGTCCAATAGACTGGATCCGGGCTGCGGGCAAGATCCTCGTCCTAATCGATGCAACTGATGAACGGTCGAAACCACAGACGGGTCTACTCTGGCTAGCCAAGCCAGAGTCTCAGACCAATCTGTCTCCGAGGAGGAAACTCCCGTGAATACGTCACCCGTTGACATGTTCACGGCCCTACCAACAACAGCCTCCCGGCTAGGAGCCATTGCTGATACACCAGGAACTCCGGTACCGTATGGTTCCGCCGCCACCCCATGGAACACACCAGTCCATGGAGTAGGCCCGCATGGAAAACCATGTGGACCCATAGCGGTTGAAGAACCGTGGCCAAACACGCGCCAACGGCACCCCATGTCTGACCGCCGGACCAGGCGAGATAGGTGAGTACCACGCCTGGCCAGCCACACCCGTCACTGTGTCGGTTGGTGGAAAACCAACCATCACGGGACCTGTGCCCGGTACCGGAGTGGCCTCAACCATGGGCGGAGCCGCTGCCCTGGCTTGCGCCAAGCCAGACAGATGCAGGACGGTTCTGTCCAGGACGGAATCGACCTCCATGCTCTCCACCCGCGGCATCACCCTCTCGTCCTCGGCTTCCTCATCTTCAGACCCTGAAGAGTCGTCACTAGACGAGGAAACCGTGGAGCCATCCTGGTGGACGGCTCCCATGCCTGACGGACCGCCACCGCTACTGGACCACCCAGAGGTGGCCGCAGAGAGACAGAGCCCATCAGGCGGGAGCCCGACGGGACTGCCAGGGGGCTATATGAGACGGCTCCCTCAGTGGCCACTCCAGAACATGGGGAGACTGCCCTACAACTTTTGCCAGCAGGGACGACACCAGCGTGGGCAGAACGTTATGCAAGAAGCCTTGCATAGCAGGACCAAACCACGCCGGCGGTGCCATCTCCGCCTGCAGACGTGGAATGCCCCCAAGGGCCGAAACGGACACTCCACGATTTACTTTCGGACCGCCTGACCCCGCGTCAGACCCTGCCAAGTCCTTCTGGGTCCTTACTTAAGCATCATATCAACCGACCACACTGCGCAAACGTTACAATTACACTTAGTACAGCGGAAACAGACATGGTCCTTGAATAGAACCCTCACGAATTTGTGGCACACGTCACATGATGGCGGGGCTGGCTTGGCCTATAAATAAGCACAAACCTACAATAAGCAAGCGGAACGAAACAGGAATGGAAGGCAGACAATTAATTTTCAAATATTTTGACCATAAATTAACTGTTAACCCTCCCGCAACGTTACAGCAAAGATCCCATTGATTATGATGACAAGAATGAAGCGGGCAATAATACACCCATACACTGATCCTCAAGGATGTATAACGGAACCAGGAATCATAGCGCATAGCATTCGGGGTATATTTACTAATAAATATAAATTATACTCCTAACGAAGGCCAAAACGATATGTGAAGAAACATCTAAATGTAAACAAACTGCTGTAGCACACGGTAAAACTGCAAACCACACATCTAAATCAAGAATTTTGAAACCACTGATCATTGCAAACAGATCGTGATAACATGCAAGACTTGAAAATTCCAAAGTTTTTCTGGTACCAATTAAAGTACGCAGCACCTAGAATCAGATGCGGGAATTAATGAAACATTTTGTTCACATAAACATCCGAGTAACACGGAGAACGACGTCAGCCGATTTTCGCGTTAAAAACACCGTCAAGCCAACACCTAATTTCATATCTGCCGATCGCCTGTTGGGGTTTAAAGGAAGGCGATCATCTGGCATATTTCGTTGTTAACACACGTCCCAGATTCTTTGGGGTTAGAAATTGGAACATGCGACACAGACAAAATTTTGAAGACCTAAGTTTTTTAACTATGGAATAACATGGAAATATACAACCTGGTTATCATCGGCAGCATCCATGGTAATCCAATATATCCTTAGAGAGTGCACAAAGCTATCACAATTACACAGAAAAGACTTAATATAAACTCAAGACTTCCAACTGCAAAAAAGCATGTGTCTCTTGTTGCTATGCAAACAAGAATGAGCTTCATGGCAAACGGGTACTCGGCAGTTGGGAGCCGAGTACCCGGTTCCAGGAGTCGGTAAAGCTTACTAAGTCTATAGTCCTAGGGCCCAGCTATCCAGGCTAGCTGTATCAGAAGTAATAGAATGGTGAGTGTTGATCGAAGGAGAATGAATTTCTTCCTCTATACACAACCGTTGATCTGGATCTCTTGGATTTTGAGTCCAGATCGGAACCAGACAGGCGCGATGGCTGATTTGAAATCCAGTCGGGATGGTAACCGACTGAAAGCCATCGCAAGACTGAGCGGTCCTGAGTAACCCGCTCCCACTCTTGCATGTGGAAGGCCAGACGGCCTCCCACGGGTGCACCCAAGGATGGAGGTGGACCCGAGAAGTGCAAGAGAAGCCGTGTCTCTGGTGGCTGTCCTAGCAGCACTGGTGTGGTCTTCAAACTGCTCTCGCAGCGCCCTCTGGTTGTTCACCAGGTTTACGGTTTGTTGGAGGTGCAGACATCCTTCACCTCCAAACAACCCTGGACCTGCCATCGGCGTCCGAAGAAGCCGATTGTACAGGTCCTACGAGGGGAACAAATTGTCAAGGGCAAATGTGCGCCTCGCCTGTAAACTCCTGGTTACGGATCTCGTCATGCAGTCCAGCCAGGTTAATGCCGTCCTGGATGGCTCTCTGGACTGCAAGAGGAGAAGTTTGGCGGGCCACGGATGCTGCTACTACCCCATGTAGCAGCTGGGAAACGTGCGAGAGAGCTGAGATGGCTCCTCTCGTACTTTCCTCCGTGTTCCGCAGCGCGGAATTAGCATTGCGCAGGGCGCTGATACCCTTAGCCTTAGGCTGCTCTAAAGCACTCGATAAGCGAGTGCCTGAGGCCATGGCTTTTGCTCCCGGGTCCACGGGCAAGGCAAGCCTCAGCACCGGACCAATGGGAGCCATCTCTGGGTCTATAACGAAAACTGGTTTGCTAAGAGAAGCAGACCCAGAGACGGGAACACTCTGTCCCGGAGCGAATGAAGAAGACAATGACGAACCTGACCCGGGAAGCAAGCTGCGAAGCAACTCCGGGACAAGATCAGTGATCGTCTTCTTCATTTCTTCCATCATTTCAAGACGGAAGGCCTCCATGTCTGCCTTCCTCTTCTTACCACACTCCTTTTCCAGACGCCGCTTCTCGTCTGCCGCCCGGTCCTTTGCCTGCCGATTTATAAAATCAGTTAAAACCTCCACCGGCCACGACTCACACACATGGCAATTTAGAAGAGGCCCGCACGTACTGCACCTAGTGCAGTCATGAGGGAAAAAGCGGGCCTTCACAAAATGGTGGCAGGAAGGGCATTTGTTCTCAATAACCCTCTGAAAAGACACAAACGGAAACAATTAGTTTTTAGTTATGACGAACCAAAAAACCAATTGCAGAAGGCTAATAAGATCCATAAGGAAAACTTTTGACCATCAAATGAAAGATAAGCCAGGCCCACAGAAAGAACTATAGGCCTGACAAAAAGTAAACAAATCCTTTAAGAAGACAAGGGAGACATAAGAATTTGAACTTGAATACTTGAAAGGCGAACTTTTTTGGATTTCACAGCTCAAAACACAGATTCATTAGTAATTGAACTTTATAAACACAAAGAACCTATGCAAACCATCAAGTGCGAAAAAGTGCTGAAAAACAACTGCAACGGACGGAGTGCAAACAAAATAACTGCAAACAGTTTTATCAGTAGGGGACTAATAAAAATACACATGTCATCCTGTGAAGATTCACTACCTATTTGCTGTTTGTTTCTTGTTTATAAGGTACATACACTGTCATCACATGGTATCACCATATGAGAATAACCGACATATTTGAGGTCATGGTTAGGCTTGCGCGATTACGTGATTAAATCGAGAATCGTGATTATGTTTTAAATCGTGAATTTATATGATTAAAAATTAAATAATCGTGAATATTTCTATTGCATAGATTATATCAAAACCCAACTTTCAATTACTTTCTAATGCGATTGTTCATGAAATATTACATTTTGCTTAGCGAATGTATGTCCATTTGCAGGGTAAGAGAAGACTATTTTTGAAAATATATTAATGGAATGCCTGGCTCGAATATACATTTTAAAAAATAGTCTTCTCTTGCCCTGCAAATGGACTTTTCTAAACACCATTGCAGTTTTTGTCATTGATATTCTTTAGTTGTTATGTCTTGGTAATTTGTATCCAAGCCGATTAATTGAGTAATCACGATTGTTTTTTAATAATCGATCATGATCACTCAACGCAACAATCGCACAAGCCTAGTCATGGTCATTGTTGTTACATAAACACTGCTAATTAACATTAATAAATACTCTTTACCTGACTTTTCAACTGTGCTAATGGCAGTGTTTCAACGCTGTTAATGAGATCATCATCAGTGAACAGGTTATCAGTTCTGATGCCAAGAGTACCAGCCATCTGCAGGCCCAATCGCTTGTTAAGAAGTTGTCTTTGTTGAACCAGAGATGCCTTATCAATCAGAGCTTTAGACAGAAAGATATCAATTATAAAGAATTACAAATTCATAGCAGTTATTAATATTCAGTGACAAAAGTACAACTTAGAATGTATGCGCACAGGATCTCTCCACAAATTATTCATGTATTTTACTTCCATCAGAAATCTTCAAACTTTGTAAAAACATTGAAAAAATTGTAAACTCATTTTCCTTATAATGCAGACTGAATGCAATGATAAACCGTTGATGAAGTAAATGCCCAATGAAAAACTAACATTCTTTTCATTCATGCTGCAAAATAAACTAAGTCCATATCATATAAAAGTATGGAAAAGATGCGAGAATCCTTTTCATTATCAAGGAAAGTGGATGTAATGATGGTATAGAACAAACCAGCAAGCTGCAATCTGAAAATAGCAAATTTCAAAAGCCCGTGATAAATTAAGTCCCTTTAAAAAACTAACATTCTTTTAGTTCACGGTGCAAACACTGCAAATATATCATGGAATTGGAAGATTTTCATTATGATGGAAATTTTATGCAATAATGGTATATATAAAATCTGTAAAGTTTTATTAGGATCAAATAAGTCCTTGATCAATTAAATGTCCATTGAAAAACTTCAACATTGATATAATTCTTGGTGCAAGTATGCCATTTGGATCTAAATGTTGAGCCTCCCACGCTTCTCATAGGGCACAACAACAATAGTGTTTTCTTTGCTTGTAAATGGACAATCAATAAGCAAAAATTTAGATTTTCATGACCAATCTTGAACATTAAAAAGTTAATTATGGGTATGTTTCAGATGCCGATCATGTGAATGAGCAAAATGCTACAACTCGCTACAGGTCTTTAAGCAGTTTTATTAACCTGATGGCGGATCTTCAAACTCGGCTCCTTCAGAAGCAAGCAGTGATGTTCCATGCTTCAAGACTGACTGAACGCTAAAATGAGACAAAGACAAGCGACCATCACTGCTTCCACCAGAATTCTCTCCATCTGCAAATGGAAACGAGAGCATTTACAACAGTTACTGGGGTTATACTTTATTAAATGTATTAGTTACCATTTAGTCAGAATTGGGAGACGGCTATATGCTATTAATTGAATAGTTATCAGCATTTATTATAGATCGAGCTACATGTAATTGTACACATGTTCAAAACAACTTTATTTATATATGCATATAGTGTACAGCATCATTCTCCATAAATTTTAAGGTATTAAACCATGACATACAGAAAAGCTGCTAGTGTAAATTTGACAGAAAGTTGTTTTGTCTTAATTAACATAACAGTGGTACTTGTGGTCTGATATGTGTAGATTGAAATGAGGGGACACACACACGCACACGCGCACACCACACACACACAAGCCTGAGGTTTCTGCCTTTCTGGACATAAGGGAAATTTACAACTTAAAGTACCTTGCTTTGGTGCTCCACATGGCTCCCATTGTGGTACATTCCTAACGATTGCCTCGACTGCCTGTCCAGCTGCTATACGAGTATCCCAGCTTGTGCTTTTCAAGTACTGATGAATCTATGCAATTGAATTATAAGTATAATTACACGATTCATGTATGATTAATTAACCACTTAATATGATCACATTTACTAAGGGAAATATCTTTTAGGAAATGAAGATTAATTTATAAGTGTAATGCCATCTGTTCAGGGCATCTCTGATTCTCCCATTTTCATGTCTGATAGCCTAGATTATATCATATATAATCACTTTAACCCGTTCATGGTCATATTTTGTCGAGTGTGGGTAAATATTTAATACTTTTTGAAAATTTACTACTGAAATGACGGGCTCCGTTATCGAGCCAGTTAGTTCAGTGGTGAATTTTCAGAAACAGCCTTTCATCAAGACGACTGCTTTCTAGGCCTAGTTTGGCAGGCATGACCATTAAAGCGTTAATAACTATAACTTGATGAAATCTGGAAGCCATATTAGTTCAATGGGAGGCTACTCTTCCCTTGAGGGATTGCAGCCTAAACATAGTTACTTCCCTTATCACATTCTTGACCATTGAACAGCTCAATGACAGAGTAGCTGCTTGATATTTGCACTTTTCATGGCTACATGACCACATGAAGGAAATTTCAATTTCCCTTTCTCCGAGATCTAACAATACTCACCATTCTATTACTTCTGATATACAGCTGGCCCTGACAGCTGGCTCTAGGGCTATAGACTTTACCGACTCCTGGAACCGGGTACTCGGCTCCCAACTGCTGAGTACACGTCTACCATGAAGCTCATATTGTTTGCATAGCCACCAAACAAGAGAAACCCATGGCTTGCCTCCGAGGGGCTGGGAGGCTGGGTCCGTAATAGAATGGCGAGTATTGTTAGATCTCGGAGAAAGGGAAATTGAAATTTCCTTCATTCTCCTTCGATCAATACTCTCCATTCTATTACTTCTGATATACACCAGATTTGGTCAGTAACCTGGTGGGAAGGGGCAAGCCATAACTGCTATTTTGCCCCTTGGAGAAAGAGCTAGACTTAAACTTGATTAATGGAGACCTAAAAGGACCATCAAGTCAACGGAACCGAATCACATTCGCATCACTGCCCCACCCCCCTTTTTCTCCTAAGAAAAGGGAGAGAACTCACGAACATGCATCTCGCCTGAAAACACAAATATGCCAAGAGGGTTAACTGCTCTTTGCATATATATATATATATATATATATTGGCCTGGGAATGAGCATGAATATATAAGATGAATGAACATGATATATAGACATAATACAAAAAACTCTCAATCTTGAATTACCTCATGATTGCAGGAAATGTCAATTTCCCTTTCTCCGAGATCTAACAATACTCACCATTCTGTTATTTCTGATATACAGCTGGCCCTGACAGCGCTCTAGGATTATAGACTTAGAAAGCTTTACCGACTCCTGGGAACCGGGTACTCGGCTCCCAACTGCCGAGTACCCGTTTACCATAGAGCTCATATTGTTTGCATAGCCACCAAACAAGAGAAAACTATGGCTTGCCTCCGTGGGGCTGGGAGGCTGGGTCCGTAACAGAATGGTGAGTATTGTTAGATCTCGGAGAAAGGGAAATTGACATTTCCTGCATTCTCCTTCGATCAATACTCACCATTCTGTTACTTCTGATATACACCAGATTTGATCAGTAACCTGGTGGGAAGGGGCAAGCCATAAATGCTAATTTTGCCCCTTGGAGAAAGATTTTAGACTTCAAACTTGACTAACGGAGACCTAAAAAGGACCGTCAAGTTCACGGAACCGAATCACATTCGCGTCATAGGCCCCCCCCCCCTTTTTCCTCCTAAGAAAAGGGAGAGAACTAACGAACATGTATCTCGCCTGAAAACACCAATATGCCAAGAGGGTTAACTACTCCCTGCATATTCCATGTATTAGCCTGGGAATGAGCATGAATATATAAGATGAATGAACATGATACATATACATAATACAAAAAACTCTCACTTATTGAATTACCTTATGATAATAGGACTTCAGACGTACCGCCTCCAACCATTCACCGGTTCGGCCATCAGTGACACAATCTGGTTGACATCCTCTCGCCTGACCATGCCTGCTTTAGGTTCTTTTCTTACCAAAGTGAAAAAAGGGGAAAAGCAGTGTGGTCACTAACTATCGTTTCAAAACAGCTAAAGCGAGTGGATTGGCTGAGTCTGACACATCCCTCATATAGTAATCCGTGAATGAGGACTCACAGTGCCATTGTGCAACGGCCATGATGTCCTCTAACGGAACACCATTGTAAAGGGCGGTCGAGGCGGCTATTCCTCTGACATCGTGTGCCCTTACGCCCTGCACCTGGTGCCCAGTCGCCATCTCGTGAGTAGTCTCAATGCATTCGAACACCCAACGAGAGATAGTATCCATGGATGCGGCGCCATAAGGCTTTTTATGGCAGATCCACAGATGTCTATCGTTCGACCGTAACGAGTCAGTCCGTTTCTTGTACTTAGTCAAAGCACGGACCGGGCACCAGACACTGGCATCACGATCAAACCTAGTTAACTTCGGTATAATGATCGGTTTGCCAGGATATCTCAAAGATTGGTTCTTTGACATAAACTCTGCTCTTGGCAGAAGACGCAGACCTTCTCCAGAAACAATAAATCGGTTCCTCTCTGCCGAAAGCGCATGGATCTCACTGCGCCTTCTAGCTGAGGAAGCTGCCAATAGAAAGACCGCCTTTAGAGTCAAATGCTTTAGACTAGCCGAACGCACCGGTTCGAAAGGGTGCTTGGCCAGTACATTAAGCACTAAAGATAGACTCCAGGCTGGAATGACTACCGGTTGTCTCGGGCGGAGATTGCTCATTCCCTTCAACATCACATTTAACTGGGCCACCTCTGGAATATCCCTGTTGGCTAGACAAGGGATAACTGATGCCAAAGCTGACTTGTATCCAGCAACTGTGACGGGAGCTAGTCCTGAAAAGAACAGCTCACAGAGAAAGTCTGCTATTTGCTGAATAGTGGATTGAAAGGTATCAATACCCTTTTCTTCACACCAGTCTGCAAATCTGTTAACCTTGTTGTTATATGACTTGAAGGTTGACCTCCT
The DNA here is from genome assembly GCA_034401795.1 of Chaetoderma sp. LZ-2023a. Classification (NCBI taxonomy): domain Eukaryota; kingdom Metazoa; phylum Mollusca; class Caudofoveata; order Chaetodermatida; family Chaetodermatidae; genus Chaetoderma; species Chaetoderma sp. LZ-2023a. The sequence goes on from CM067372.1 coordinate 114,259,969, forward strand.
TCTCGCAGCCGCGATGAAATCAGCAGCCTGTCGAGAAAAGCCTTCCGACGTGGAACGTTGTTTGACAACATCCACGCAGTCAATTCGAACATTTCGGGACGCTCGTGTAGGAAGCGTCCCTTGGCCTGGGAGATTATGTTCGGAATCTCGGGCAACTGCACAGGATTTTCCACCAGCAGATCTAGAAGATCCGTGAACCACGCCCTGCTCGGCCAATACGGCGCTATTAGCAGGATCAGACACGGTTCCTCCCTGACCTTCACCAATACCTTCGGTAGAAGAATGGTGGGTGGGTACGCGTAAGCGTGCATCCCTCTCCAGCTTATCGCCAGAGCGTCTGTATCGACGGCATTTGGATCTGGAATCGGCGAGACATATGTCATGATTTGAGCATTTTCCTTTGTGGCGAACAAGTCCACGTTGGGTTTGCCCCAATGCTCGAAGATCCGTCGCAGAACCGGAGGGTTGAGGGACCATTCTGTTGGCAAGATTCCGAGACAAAGCATCCGCCAGAATGTTCAATCGGCCAGGAATATGAGCTGCTTTCAAAACAACCGAGTAATTCCTGCACCATTGAATCAAGTGCCACACCCTGATGCACAGAGTGGGCGACCTGGTCCCGCCGTGGCGATTTATATATGATACTACTGTCGAATTGTCCGACCGTATCAATATCACCTTGCCCCTGATCATCGGAAGGAACTCTTCCAACGCCAGTTCCACTGCCATCATTTCCAACAGATTGATATGCAGCTGACTCTCCGGGAGAGTCCATGTGCCCGAGACCTGGTGTTCTCCCAGGCAGGCACCCCACCCTTCCAGCGATGCATCCGTGTAGACGGACAGCTGGGGGTGGGGTAGGTGCAGCGAAACCCCTAATAGGAGATTCTGACGCTGTTTCCACCATAGAAGATGCGATATTATCGGCTCCAAAAATTGGCACCAGTTTTGACAGGGGTTCTGTTCTCTGTTTCCACAGAGACATCAGATACAACTGGATAGGCCTTCGCATTAGAGCAGCGTACGGGATAACCTGCTCCATGGAGACCATCATGCCCAGCATCTGAAGGAACCGCCTCGCCTGAATGTGGTTTCCCACTCGAAAACTCCTGAGGATGGCTAACAGAGACACCACTCTGGGCTCTGAAGGGTAAACCCTGCCCTCCTCGAGATCGAATCGCATCCCTAAATAAACGAAATGTTGAGTGGGTGTCAACTCAGATTTCTCCTTGTTGACTATCCAGCCTAGATCTGAAAGTAACTTCAGAGTCAGAGCAGTATCCACCTCTAACCTGGCTAATGTGTCTGCTTTGATCAGCCAATCGTCTATGTAGGTGTGTAGCGCCACGTTCTCTTTTCTGAGGTATGCTGTAACCGCAAGGACCATTCTTGTGAAAACCCTTGGAGCTGTTGAGAGGCCGAATGGGAGGACTATAAACTCCCATACTTGATTCTGAAATGCAAATCTCAGAAACCTGTGACAACTCCTGTTCATTGGGATGTGGAAATATGCATCTTTCAGATCGATCGACACACACCACATCCCTTTCCTCAATCCTGCCATTACCGACCTCAGAGTTTCCATCTGGAACCGAGGTGTATGGATAAACCAATTTAATGGCCTGAGATTGAGTACGGGTCTCCATCCCCCTGTGCTCTTGGGGACAAGGAACATGTTTGAATAGAAGCCTGGAGTGTTCTGGTTTGCTGGTTTTATTGCTCCCTTTAGAAGCAAACCTGACACTTCGTTTTGAATGGCTTCTAACTTGTCTTGGTTCCCTTGGTACGGCTGTCCAGAGAGGTGCCAAAGACAGATTCTGTGGTGGAAAATCCCCCCACTCCGGCATGTACCCCTGGGATAACCATCCCAGGACCAGACTGTCTGACGTCACACCTCGCCAAGCCTCGACGAAACGCATGAGCCTTTCACCCACTACAGACGCCTTATGGGGGTGTCCGGCTCGCGATTTGCTCTCCCCCCCCCTCTTTTGACGAGAGAGAACCATTTTGGCCTTGGCTCGGCTGGTCTAACTGGCACCGCTGTTCCTGTCGCACAGGTGCGGTCCAGGCAGATACGAATGGAGCTCTCGTACCCTCAGGTACGATCCGCTCCCTTCTTTCCGCCATTTGAGGACTTACCCTTCCCTTCCCGCCTCTCGGGTGATCAGGAGCAACATTGGGGAGGGTAGGAGCCTCCACAACCTTCTTGGCTTTCTTCGCCGGAGGCGGCTGAGAAAGTCCAGAAGAAGCAGAAGCAGCACTAGGTTTAGCTTTCGCTTTGCCTTTGTGCTTTTTCTGCTTCTTAGAAGGTTGCATGGTCAGCGGCTTTGCTACAGCCCCTAGTGCGTCAAGCGCACGCACTAGCTCTAGCTGCATGTTCACCGCCAACCGATTCTGCGCAAGATGCTAGGGCCTGTCAGGGGTGTCCCAAGAAGCCGCTCCCTGACAGCCGTAGCTGGACGCATATGGTCAAGAACCATCTGCCTCCTCGACTTGGTAACACGCGCCTACACCCTTGCCAATGTGTCCAGACAGCACCAGGCCGTCATTGACGCACAGAAGCGCCACAGGTGGCACAGGGTGGCCTGCCCCGCTTCAGCCCACACCCACTGAAGGCGATAAGAGTGGTTGACAGCACTCATAGCTGCCCTCACCACAAAGGGACAGGACTACATCGTGGTGTCCCTGGGATTTGTCCACCAGTGCTGGGGCGGAGCCACCCGCTCCAGCACTCTGGACACCCAGAACCCATCGGTCATCCTCGGTGACCGACGGAACAACACCATACCTGTCGTATTCCCCCCATGGAATACGACACCTCGACCGCACCTCCCTGAAGGCCGCAGGAAGCTGGCCCTTGGTCATGAGTTGCTTGCTATAAATAGCCTCCAGCAACTCAATAAACCGTGGATCCAGTCCAATGGACTGGATTCGGGCTGCGGGCAAGATCCACGTCCTGATCGATGCCACCGATGGACGGGGCGCATCCTCCTCGGCCGTGGTCGAAACCACAGACGGGTCTACCCTGGCTAGCCAAGCCAGAGCCTCAGACCAGTCCATTTCCGAGGCGGATGAACCCGTGAACACGTCCACGGACCTACCAGCAACGGCCTCATGGCTTGGAGCCGTCGCTGACACGCCAGGAACTCCGGTACAATATGGTTCCGCCGTCACCCCAGTCCATGGAGTAGGCCCGCACGGAAAACCTGTATCTCAATCTCAGAGCAAACAAATAGGAAAGCTATTGAATATTTTGAAATTAATATGACTGGAAGCCATTGCTAAATATTCAACAAAATATGATATACATTGTAAAGAGTGTACTTTTTCAGGGATTTGTTGTTAAAAGGGTTAATGATAGAAGAGAGGAAATACAAAAAACACTGTTATGATGACATTATGTTCAGCACTCAATAAAAAGTGACAAAAGAACAGATTTTCTGCTACCCTCAATGATATGGTTTATCCTCAGTATTTCTAGCCAAGCACTCGGCTGTAACATTAGTCATATTATTAACCTTTTCAAAAATACAAACCGGATGAAAGAAATTTTAACAGTGCAACAAATATTTTGAAATTAATTTGTCTGGAAGCAAGGCAGCAACAGCTTCCAATCAAATTATCTTCAAAATATTTCACAGCTTTCCTGTATGGTTGGGTGCCTTGGAATTGAGTTTTATAGGGATCCATCGGCGAATGGATTAAAGAAGGGATCAAGTTTGAGCTTACAAACATCGGGTTAGTGAAATTTGCTGCAGGATAGGAAAATCAATGATGCACTATATACCATCTGGGTTAGTAGAAAAAAATCTTTAAAATCTACCCCGAAATGCAATATAATTTTAAATTTATGTTCTGACCTTAGCCAGTAAGTTATTTAACTCATGTGGATGAAGTTTTTGCACTTGACCAAGCTGTTCAGCTGCAGATTTACGAATGAGAGGTGTGGATCCAGTATCCAGTAACACAAACAGGCGATCAAGTCTGGAAAAATGAGAAAAGATATCTATATATTGTTATTTACACATAAACGGTGAGGAGGTAATACACTACTAGAATAGAACATGTGTGTGGTGCATGTGCATGTGACAGTGCGCTAAATAATAAATAAACCTTTAACACCCTTTGTGTCAACAGCGCCTCAAAGCGCTCAAAATGTTACTCATATAAATTAACTCGTTCATGGTCACAAAGACTATTTTTTAATAATTTACCCGTGAGAGAGACTAAAATGGCTTTCTGTTGTCCTGCAAATTGGCATTCCTCAAGAACACGCCAGATGCCGTTTTTGGTTTGCTTGACCATCAACACGGTAATGGTAAAGAAAATTCTTTAAGAAATTTTGTCCCTTAGAGAATGTCCATTTCCAGTCCAAGACTTTTTGAAAATGGAATGCTTGACCTGCAAGGGTTTACGTTAAGTTGACACAAGAAGGGTTAATGGTTAGGATTTGGAAAAAATAAATTGAAATTTTTCATTGAATGTCTATTTGCAGGTGAAGAGCAATTTGTTGAAAATATACCACTGGAATGACTTGCTCAATTATCGAGCCACTCAGTGGTAAGATTTTAAACATAGTCTTCCCTTGGCCTTTTCAAGACAACTACAAATGCTGGGTTTTGGCTGGCCTGATCATTAAAGGGTAATTAATACAGGCTTAATGCAAATGCAATATTCTTTTAGGTTTAACATTAATGGTTTCTTGACTTTAGCCAATAAGTTATTGCGTATGTGTATATAATTCATTGATTTCTATACACATAGCATCTGTCAAATTGCATAATTTGTTAGTAGTAAAATGAGTTGGATGTGTCAAGACTCAAGAGCGCAATCATTTCATTCATGTGCAAAATCAATCACTGACATACATATTTTACAAAACATCCCCATAAAAGCAAATTATGAGAACATCTACCTCTAAATAGTACACTGCTACATTTAGTGTTCAATGTTCGATATAGTACCATATATTACATGCTATAAATCATGAAATGGCTCTTTAACCCTTTATATTCCAGTGTCTAAGTAGTTTTAATTAGAAATTAATTTCAAAATATTTGATTCGAAAGCTGGTCAAGGATTATTTTGAAATTAATTGACTGGAACCTGATGCACCAGCTTCCAGTCATATTTCTTTATCAGAACAGATTTGTCTTTATTGGTCTGTGAAAGTTAAAGGGTTAACAGCCAGTCATTCGAGTACATGTAGTTTTACAACAAACCTTGTTGCCATATTTTCACAATGAGGTTTCCATGTTGCATGCTGCCTTAATGTAGTGTTAAATCATTATTTAGTGCTTAAACAGTACCCTAAGTATAAAACAAACAATTAACGAGTAGTATTACGAGGTCTTCTGAGTGTGTAGATTATTCTTGACGAAGTCCTCGAAGAGATTATCCGTCACGCATGGGTGCATACGAGCTAAGAATCTCAAGCGCTAAACACACTGACACTATTCTGTATTCAACGAAGGTTCAATGTTAGTACTTTTTCTATCTATTCTATGGGGGTTTATAATCTATGAGATGTCGGAAACTGAAGTTTGCTAAAATCTGTTTAGTTTGCCAAGAGTAATCGACTTGTAACAAAGCGATGCAATAACTATAACGCGATTGTCTGTTTAAGTATATTAGCAACAGATTTGAAAGAAACTGTGAACATCCAAATTTTTGTCCTTTTAGTACGCTGGCCATATTTATACTAAGAGCCATTTTCCGCTGTAAGGCATGAAATAGAAGTAAATGAACATTGATTGGTCAAAGCTGTCTAAATCAACCAATCAGATTTCAATCATTTTTATTTACGGCAATTGCATACATTTATGATAAATCTCAATCTAAAATAAAATGTAACATTTTGTGCCGATGGAGAAACAACAACTTAGTCGATTCTTTTCATAAAAGTTATTTATTATTATATTTTTGGGGATTACAATTGCGACATCTATTGGCGCTCTCCAATGTTTGGAGGCGAATTAGATAGACAAAACAACAAAAATGGCTTCGAATGAACCAAGTTTTAATACTGAAACTGGCGAGAGTAAGTATTTCTGTTTCTTGACATAGTGTTTGAAAGAAAATACACATGCTCTTAAGTAACACCGTCAGAATTCAATCTACGGCTCAATTTTATTGCTAGACAAGCAAATTAAATCTGAAACCGAGTCAACTACGCATCTGTCAGACGACGCAATAAGTGATTAAGTAGAAATTAAAGGGATACTTTCACTTTTCTTACAAACTTATCTGTCAGACAGATACTCTACTAGCACATGCAACCTGGTTGGTGGTATTGGTTGCATAGACGCCGACCGGCAATTAACACAATTTTTCATTCATTTAATTGAAGAATTATGCCCACGCATAGAAAGGCTATTGCAATTGTCTGATTTATGTGTGTCTGTACAGATATCTCCTTTGAGTTTGAAAGCATTTGTCCAAATTCAATCAAATTGTTTATGTGAGTTACAGCATAATATGAAAATAGGCGTTGCCTATAAGCGAACGCAGACACTATTTATTGCTTAAATAATTAGGACGAATTTGTATATGGTCGAAATGTCTTAAATACGTATGCCCATGTATAGTACACTTGGAGCTAATTTTTAATCTAGCTTGGAGGGCATTCTGCTAAATCCAGTCCACGATATTCACAACAATGCGCCTGCCCATTGTCAGTGATATCCGCCGGCATTATTGCATCTTTTACTGGGGCCTACATCATTAAATAGTGGCGCCAGTCCAATGATGTTATAAAATTTGTACCGACGTATCGCGGTACTCCTCGCTGTTTGGGGAAACACAAACAAGTTCATAGCAACTATAATGTCATAATGAAATGTCGTCCGCTAGAATTTTTAGATCGCGTTTGTCCAGACATAAGATCAAAAAAATGGGAATTAATGCATGTCTGCGAGTAATTACATGAATGTACAATCCATCCGGGTGCGAATCGCGTGGTTCCCGGCCTTAAATGTCTTGCTAGCGGCGCTAAATACATACCACATTGACAACAACGACTTGCCACAGCCATAAGTGTTAAAAACAATATGAGACAGTCAAACAGACCTCATATTGCATTTACAAGACCCATAAATAGGAATAAATAAAGCTTTTATAGGGTCTGCGTCAGACTATTTAATCGCTTTACATTCGAAAATAAATGTATGCTATTTCGTGATAACAATTTCTCCTTCGATCAATACTCACCATTCTATTACTTCTGATACAGCTAGCCCTGATAGCTGGGCCCTAGGACTATAGACGTAGTAAGCTTTACCGACTCCTGGAACCGGGTACTCGGCTCCCAACTGCCGAGTACCCGTTTGCCATGAAGCTCATTCTTGTGTGCATAGCAACAAGAGACACATGCTTTTTTGCAGTTGGAAGTCTTGAGATTATATTAAGTCTTTTTTCTGTGTAAATTGTGATAGCTTTATGCGCTCTCTAAAGGATTTTGGATTACCATGGATGCTGCCGATGATAACCGGGTTGTATTTTTCCATGTTATTCCATAGTTAAAAGACTTAGGTCTTCAAAATTTCATCTGTGTCGCATGTTCCAATTTCTAATCCCAAGGAATCTGGGACGTGTGTTAACAACAAAATATGCCAGATGATCGCCTTCCTTTAACCCCAACAGGCGATCGGCAGATATGAAATAAGGTGTTAGCTTATCGGTGTTTTTAAACACAAAAATTGGCTGACGTCGTTCTCCATAAGATCCGAGCGGGTGACGTCACACCGTGTTACTCTGATGTTTATGTGAAGAAAATGTTTCATTAATTCGCGCATCTGATTCTAGGTGCTGCGTACTTTTATTAGTACCAGAAAAACTTAGGAATTTTCAAGTTTTGCGTGTTATCACGATCTGTTTGCAATGATCAATGGTTTCCAAATTCTTGAATTAGATGTGTGGTCTGCGGTTTTACCGTGTGCTACAGCAGTTTGTTAAATTTGGTTGTTTCTTCACATATCGTTTTGGCCTTCGTTAGGAGTATAATTTATATTTATTAGTAAATATACCCCGAATGCTATCATTGCTATGCGATATGATTCCTGGTTCCGTTATACATCCTTGAGGATTAGTGTATGGGTGTATTATTGCCCGCTTCGTTCTTGTCGTCATAATCAATGCGATCTTTGCTGTAACGTTGCGGGGTGGGGTGCGGGAGGGTTACAGTTAATTTATGGTCAAAATATTTGAAAATGAATTATCTGCCTTCCATTTCTGTTTCATTCCGCTTGCTTATTGTAGGCTTGTGCTTATTTATAGGCCAAGCCAGCCCCGCCATCATGTGACGAGTGCCACAAATTCGTACGGGTTCTATTCAAGGACCATGTCTGTTTCCACTGTACTAAGTGTAGTCTTGACAGTAGGTGTAACGTTTGCGCTGTGTGGTCGGTCGATATGATGCTTAAGTTCCTTGCCAGAAGGACTTGGCAGGGTCTGATGTGGGGTCAGGCGGTCCGAAAGTAAATCGTGGAGCGTCCGTTTCGGCCCGTGGGGCATTCCATGTCTGCAACCGGAGGTTGCGGAGATGGCATCGCCGGCGTGGTTTGGTCCGGCTAGGCAAGGTTTCTTGCATAGCGTTCTGCCCAAGCTGGTGTCGTCCCTGCTGCCAAAAGTTGTAGGGCAGTCTCTCCCCATGTTTGATTCAGCCTCTGTCCTTGGACAGGGTTCTGGACTGACCACCGAGGGAGCCGTCTCGTACGGCCCCCTGGCAGTCCCGTCGGGCTCCGGCCTGATGGGTTCTGTCTCTCTGCGGCCACCTCTGGGTGGTTCAGTAGTGGTGGCCGGTCCGTCAGGTGTGGGAGCCGTCCGCCAGGACGGCTCCACGGTTGATTCGTCTAGTGACGGCTCTTCGGAGTCTGAAGACGAGGAGGAGAGGTTGCTGCGGCCCGTGAAGCCGCAGGTGGAGAATATGGAGGTTGATTCCGTCCTGGACGGAACCGGCCTCCATTTGTCTGGTTTGGCGCAAGCCAGGTCAGCGGCTCCACCTGCGGCTGAGGCCAATCCGTTACCGTACACTGGTTCCGCGCGGCTTGGTTTGTCACCAGCCGTCAGGGGAACGGGTGTGCCGGGCCAGGCGTGGTACTCACCTATCTCGCCTGGTCCGGCAGCCGGACATGGGGTGCCGTTGGCACCCGTGTCCGGCTATGGTTCCGCGACGGTTACGGGTCCGTACGGTTTTCCGAGCGGACCTACCCCATGGACCGGAGTGTTTCATGGGGTGGTGGCGGAACCGTGTGGTAGCGGAGTGCCTGGCGTGTCAGCCGTGGCTCCTTGCCGGGAGGCCGTGGCTGGCAGACCCGTGAGCACGTCAACGGGTGACGTGTTTGCGGGGGTATCTTCTTCGGAGGTAGATTGGTCTGATGCTCTGGCGTGGCTAGCCAGAGTGGACCCGTCTGTGGTTTCGGCCACGGCCGATGAAGATGCGCCCCGTCCGTCGGTTGCGTCGATTAGGACGGGGATTTTGCCCGCGGCCCGGATCCAGTCAGTGGGACTGGATCCACGGTTCATTGATTTGTTGGATGCTATTTATAGTAAACAACTAATGACCAAGGGTCAGCTCCCTGCGGCCTCCAGGGAGGTGCGGGCAAGATGTCGTATTCCGCGGGGTGAATACGACAGGTATGGTGTAGTCCCGTCGGTCACGGAGGATGACCGATGGGTACTGGGCGTCCAGAGTGCCGGGTCGGGTGGTCCCGGTCCGGCACTAGTGGATAAGTCCCAGGTACACCAGGAAGAAGTCCTGGCCCTATGCGATGAGGGTGTGAGGGCAGCGATGAGCGCTGTCAATCACTCTTATCGTCTACTTCAGTCGGTGTGGGCTGAAGCGGGGGCAGGCCACCCTGTGCCACCTGTGGCGCTATCGTGTGTTAATGACTTGGTGCTGTCAATGGACGCATTGGCAAGGGTGCAAGCGCGAGTGACGAAGTCCAGGAGGCAAATGGTCATTGACCATATGCGTCCGGCTACGGCAGTCAGGGAACGTCTTCTTGGGACGCCCCTGACAGGGCCTAGCATCTTTGGTGGCCAAGCGCGGGCCATCTTAGAGGACACCGCCAGTATTGCGCAGAATCGGTTAGCGGTAAATCTACAGCTAGAGCTAGTGCGGCAAGCGCACGCACTAGGGGCTGTGGGCAAACCGCTAACAGGACAGCCTTCAAAGAAACAAAAAAAGCATAAGGGCAAGGCGAAAGCCAGGCCTATTGCGACGTCTGTTTCGGCTGGGTTCTCGGAGCCGCCGCCGGCGAAGAAACCCAGGAAGGTTGTAGAGGCGCCTACCCTCCCCAATGTTGCTCCTGACCGCCCTAGAGGTGGGAAGGGCAAGGGGAAGGGTAAGGGTAAGGCCTCAAAGGGCGGACAGAAGGGGCCGAAGCGTACCTGAGGGTACGCAAGCTCCCTTCATATCCGCCTGGACCGCACCTGTGCGACAGGAACAGCGGTGCCAGTTATACCCGTCGTGCCTAGAACGAAATGGTTCTCACTCTCTCTCGTTATGAAAGAGGGGGGGGGCGGGCGGACTGCGAGCCGGACAACCCCGTTAGACGTCGAGGCGTCTATGGTGGGTGGAAGGCTCATGCGTTTCGTCGAGGCCTGGCGAGGTGTGACGTCAGACAGTCTGGTCCTGGGATGGTTATCCCAGGGTTACATGCCGGAGTGGTGGGACTTTCCGCCACAAAATCTGTCTTTGGCACCTGTCTGGACACCCGTACCAAGGGAGCCAGACAAGTTAGAAGCCGTTCAAAAGGAAGTGTCGGGTTTGCTTCTGAAGGGAGCAATAAAACCAGCAAACCGGAACACTCCAGGCTTCTATTCAAACATGTTCCTTGTCCCCAAGAGCACAGGGGGATGGAGACCCATACTCAATCTCAGGCCATTAAATTGGTTTATCCATACGCCTCGGTTCCAGATGGAAACGCCGAGGTCGGTAATGGCGGGATTGAGGAAAGGAATGTGGTGTGTATCGATCGATCTGAAAGATGCATATTTCCACATTCCGATGAATCGGAGTTGGCACAGGTTTCTGAGATTTGCGTTTCAGAATCAAGTATGGGAGTTTACAGTTCTCCCGTTTGGCCTGTCGACAGCTCCGAGGGTTTTCACAAGAGTGGTCCTTGCGGTGACAGCGTTTCTCAGAAAAGAGAACGTGACGCTACACACCTACATAGACGACTGGCTGCTCAAGGCAGACTCGGCAGCCAGGTTGAACGTGGATACTGCTCTGACTCTGAAGTTACTTTCAGATCTAGGCTGGATAGTCAACGAGGAGAAATCCGAGTTGACGCCCACTCAACATTTCGTTTATTTGGGGATGCGATTCGACCTCGAGGATGGCAGGGTTTACCCATCAGAGCCCAGAGTGGTGTCTCTGTTAGCCATCCTCAGGAGTTTTCGAGTGGGAAACCACATTCAGGCGAGGCGGTTCCTTCAGATGCTGGGCATGATGGTCTCCATGGAGCAGGTTATCCCGTACGCTGCTCTAATGCGAAGACCTATCCAGTTGTATCTGATGTCTCTGTGGAAACAGAGAACAGAACCCCTGTCAAAACTGGTGCCAGTTTTGGAGCCGATAATATCGCATCTTCTATGGTGGAAACAGCGTCAGAATCTCCTAATAGGGGTTTCGCTGCACCTACCCCACCCCCAGCTGTCCGTTTACACGGATGCATCGCTGGAGGGGTGGGGTGCCTGCCTGGGAGAACACCAGGTCTCGGGCACATGGACTCTCCCGGAGAGTCAGCTGCATATCAATCTGTTGGAAATGATGGCAGTGGAACTGGCGTTGGAAGAGTTCCTTCCGATGATCAGGGGCAAGGTGATATTGATACGGTCGGACAATTTGACAGTAGTATCATATATAAATCGCCAAGGCGGGACCAGGTCGCCCACCCTGTGCATCAGGGTGTGGCACTTGATTCAATGGTGCAGGAATTACTCGGTTGTTTTGAAAGCAGCTCATATTCCTGGCCGATTGAACATTCTGGCGGATGCTTTGTCTCACAGACAGAGAATTTTGCCAACAGAATGGTCTCTCAACCCTCTAGTTCTTCACAGGATCTTCGAGCATTAGGGCAAACTCAACGTGGACTTGTTAGCCACAAGAGAAAATGCTCGAATCATGACTCATGTCTCGCCGATTCCAGATCCAAATGCCGTCGATACAGACGCTCTGGCGATAAGCTGGAGAGGGATGCACGCGTACGCGTACCCACCCACCATTCTTCTACCGAAGGTATTGGTGAAGGTCAGGGAGGAGCCGTGTCTGGGTCTGCTAATAGCGCCGTATTGGCCGAGCAGGGCGTGGTTCACGGATCTTCTAGATCTGCTGGTGGAAAATCCTGTGCAGTTGCCCGAGATTCCGAACATAATCTCCCAGGCCAAGGGACGCTTCCTACACGAGCGTCCCGAAATGTTCAAATTGACTGCGTGGATGTTGTCAAACAACGTTCCACGTCGGAAGGCTTTTCTCGACAGGCTGCTGATTTCATCACGGCTGCGAGAAGGAGGTCAACCTTCTAGTCATATAACAACAAGGTTAACAGATTTGCAGACTGGTGTGAAGAAAAGGGTATTGATACCTTTCAATCCACTATTCAGCAAATAGCAGACTTTCTCTGTGAGCTGTTCTTTACAGGACTAGCTCCCGTCACAATTGCTGGATACAAGTCAGCTTTGGCATCAGTTATCCCTTGTCTAGCCAACAGGGATAGTCCAGAGGTGGCCCAGTTAAACGTGATGTTGAAGGGAATGAGCAATCTCCGCCCGAGACAACCGGTAGTCATTCCAGCCTGGAGTCTATCTTTAGTGCTTAATGTACTTCCCAAGCACCCATTCGAACCATTGCGTTCGGCTAGTCTAAAGCATTTGACTCTAAAGGCGGTCTTTCTATTGGCAGCTTCCTCAGCTAGAAGGCGCAGTGAGATCCATGCGCTTTCGGCAGAGAGGAACCGATTTATTGTTTCTGGAGAAGGTCTGCGTCTTCTGCCAAGAGCAGAATTTATGTCAAAGAACCAATCTTTGAGATATCCCGGCAAACCGATCATTATACCGAAGTTAACCAGGTTTGATCGTGATGCCAGTGTCTGGTGCCCGGTCCGTGCTTTGACTAAGTACAAGAAACGGACTGACTCGTTACGGTCGAACGATAGACATCTGTGGATCTGCCATAAAAAGCCTTATGGCGCCGCATCCATGGATACTATCTCTCGTTGGGTGGTCGAATGCATTCAGACTACTCATGAGATGGCGACTGGGCACCAGGTGCAGGGCGTAAGGGCACACGATGTTAGAGGAATAGCCGCCTCGACCGCCCTTTACAATGGTGTTCCGTTAGAGGACATCATGGCCGTTGCACAATGGCACTGTGAGTCCTCATTTATGGATTACTATATGAGGGATGTGTCAGACTCAGCCAATCCACTCGCTTTAGCTGTTTTGAAACGATAGTTAGTGACCACACTGCTTTTCCCCTTTTTTCACTTTGGTAAGAAAAGAACCTAAAGCAGGCATGGTCAAGCGAGAGGATGTCAACCAGATTGTGTCACTGATGGCCGAACCGGTGAATGGTTGTAGGCGGTACGTCTGAAGTCCTGTTATCATAAGGTAATTCAACAAGTGAGAGTTTTTTGTATTATGTATATGTATCATGTTCATTCATCTTATATATTCATGCTCATTCCCAGGCTAATACAAGCGATATGCAGGGAGTAGTTAACCCTCTTGGCATATTGGTGTTTTCAGGCGAGATACATGTTCGTTAGTTCTCTCCCTTTTCTTAGGAGGAAAAAGGGGGGGGGGGGGGCTGTGACGCGAATGTGATTCGGTTCCGTGAACTTGACGGTCCTTTTAGGTCTCCGTTAGCCAAGTTTGAAGTCTAAAATCTTTCTCCAAGGGGCAAAATTAGCATGTATGGCTTGCCCCTTCCCACCAGGTTACTGATCAAATCTGGTGTATATCAGAAGTAACAGAATGGTGAGTATTGATCGAAGGAGAATGCAGGAAATGTCAATTTCGCTTTCTCCGAGATCTAACAATACTCACCATTCTGTTACGGACCCAGCCTCCCAGCCCCACGGAGGCAAGCCATAGTTTTCTCTTGTTTGGTGGCTATGCAAACAATATGAGCTCTATGGTAAACAGGTACTCGGCAGTTGGGAGCCGAGTACCCGGTTCCCAGGAGTCGGTAAAGCTTTCTAAGTCTATAATCCTAGAGCCACTGTCAAGGCCAGCTGTATATCAGAAGTAACAGAATGGTGAGTATTGTTAGATCTCGGAGAAAGGGAAATTGACATTTCCTGCAGTCTCGGGCACATGGACTCTCCGATAGAGCCAGCTGCATATCAATCTGTTGGAAATGATGGCAGTGGAACTGGCATTGAAAAAGTTTCTTCGAAATGTCAGGGGCAAGGCGATATTGATACGGTCGGACAACTCGACAGTAGTATCATACATAAATCGCCAAGGCGGGACCAAGTCACCCACACTATGTATCAAAGTGTGGCACTTGATTCAATGGTGCAGAAATTACTCGGTTGTTTTGAAAGCAGCTCATATTCCTGAGCGATTGAACATTCTGGCGGATGCTTTGTCTCACAGACAGAGAATTCTGCCAACAGAATGGTCTCTCAACCCTCTAGTTCTTCACAGGATCTTCGAGCATTAGGGCAAACTCAACGTGGACTTGTTAGCCACAAGAGAAAATGCTCGAATCATGACTCATGTCTCGCCGATTCCAGATCCAAATGCCGTCAATACAGACGCTCTGGCATTAAGCTGGAGAGGGATGCACGCTTACGCGTACCCACCCACCATTCTTCTACCGAAGATATTGGTGAAGATCAGGGAGGAACCGTGCCTGGTCCTGCTAATAGCACCATTTGGCCCAGCAGGGCGTGGTTCACGGATCTTCTAGATCTGCTGGTGGAAAACCCACTGCAGTTACCCGAGATTCCGAACATAATCTCCCAGGCCAAGGGACGCTTCCTACACGAGCATCCCGAAATGTTCAAATTGACTGCGTGGATGTTATCAAACAACGTTCCACGTCGGAAGGCTTTTCTCGACAAGCTGCAGATTTCATCGCAGCTACGAGAAGGAGGTCAACCTTCAAGTCATATAACAACAAGGTTAACAGATTTGCAGACTGGTGTGAAGAAAAGGGTATTGATACCTTTCATTCCACTAATCAGCAAATAGCAGACTTTCTCTGTGAGCTGTTCTTTTCAGGACTAGCTCCTGTCACAATTGCTGGATACAAGTCAGCTTTGGCATCGGTTATCCCTTGTCCAGCCAACAGGGATAGTCCAGAGGTGGCCCAGTTGAATGTGATGGTGAAGGGAATGAGCAATCTCCGACCGAGACAACTGGTAGTCATTCCAGCCTGGAGTCTATCTTTAGTGCTTAATGTACTGGCCAAGCACCCTTTCAAACCGTTGCGTTCGGCTAGTCTAAAGCATTTGACTCTTAATGGCGGTCTTTCTATTAGCAACTTCCTCAGCTAGAAGGCGCAGTGAGATCCATGCACTTTCAGCAGAGAGGGACTGATTTATTGTCTCCGGAGAGGGTCTGCGTCTACTGCCAAGAGCAGATTTTATGTCAAAGAATCAATCTCTGGGATATCCCGGCAAACCGATCATTATACCGAAACTAAGCAGGTTTGATCGTGATGCCAGTGTCTGGTGCCCAATCCGGGCTTTGACTAAGTACAAAAAACGGACAGACTCATTACGGTCGAATGATAGACATCTGTGGATCTGCCATAAGAAGCAATATGGCGCCGCATCCATGGATTCTATCTCTCGTTGGGTAGTCGAATGCATTCAGACTACCCATGAGATTGCGACTGGGCACCAGGTGCAATGCGCAAGGGCACACGATGTTAGAGGAATAGCCGCCTCGACCGCCCTTTACAATGGTGTTCCGTTAGAGGACATCATGGCTGTTGCACAATGGCACTGTGACTCCTCTTTCACGGATTACTATATGAGGGATGTGTCAGACTCCGCCAATCCACTCGCTTTAGCTGTTTTGAGACGATAGCTATACGACCACACTGCTCTTCTTCCTTTTTTGGCATTTGTAAGAAAGAATTAAGAAGCAGACATGGTCGAGCGAGAGGATGTCAACCAGATTGTGTCACTGATGGCCGGACAAGTGAATGGTTGGAGGCTCCACGTCTGAAATCCAAATATCATGAGGTAATTCAAGATTGAGAGTTTTTTGTATTATGTCTATATATCATGTTCATTCATCTTATATAATCATGCTCATTCCCAGGCTAATATATGCAAAGAGCAGTTAACCCTCTTGGCATATTTGTGTTTTCAGGCGAGATGCATGTTCGTGAGTTTTCTCCCTTTTCTTAGGAGAAAAAAGGTGGTGGGGCAGTGATGTGAATGTGATTCGGTTCCGTTAACTTGATGGTCCTTTTAGTTCTCCATTAATCAAGTTTAACTCTAGCTCTTTCTCCAAGGGGCAAAAGTAGCAATTGATGGCTTGCCCCTTCCCACCAGGTTACTGACTAAATCTGGTGTATATCAGAAGTAATAGAATGGTGAGTATTGATCGGAGAATGAAGGAAATTTCAATTTCCCTTTCTCCGAGATTTAACAATACTCACCATTCTAGTACGGACCCAGCCTCCCAGCCCCACGGAGGCAAGCCATGGGTATCTCTTGTTTGGTGGCTATGCAAACAATATGAGCTTCATGGCAAACGGGTACTCGGCAGTTGGAGCCGAGTACCCGGTTCCAGGAGTCGATAAAGCTTACTAAGTCTATAGTCCTAGGGCCCAGCTATCAGGGCTAGCTGTATCAGAAGTAATAGAATCGTGAGTATTGCTAGATCTCGGAGAAAGGGAAATTGAAATTTCTTTCAATCACACACATTTTGGACATTGAAAATGCACAGTAGGTTGCCCTAAAACAACGAGAGGAACATACGCATAATGAAGAATCATATCCCATAATGCAACTTGGGCCTATGAAGAAACCACAAAAGCTATATCATAAGCCGAAACCGGAACCAAAAAAAAAGCTCGCGACCGGAAACGAGTCGCATGGTATATGTATTTTAACCTGGTTCCCTGTCTCATTTTCTGTTGATTTTTGTCCTCATTACATGCACGTATATGTTATCTATATACGCTCACTTCGTTCTCGATGGCTTCGCGCTTCGTGCCAAGCTATCGCTCACTGCGTTCACTATGATTGCGGATTGGGAGACAACGTTTACATTAATTAGGCCCCCTGGCATAATTAATGTAAACGTTCTACCCCCTGGATTGATGATGGGTGGGTGATGGGGCCTAAATATTGGACAAACTACATTTATATGCCCGCTGTAAATTGTGTTTATAAAATTATGAAACAGGATATCAACGATACAGTTTGATTCGTTAGAACGGTCTGACAGACCTATGACCTAAACTTTTCCACCGCTGTAAATCCTGTAATAGATATATCATATCAAATTCAAGGTTGCATTTCAACCCAATTTGTTAGGTGACTGTGACTTACCCATATGATTGTGGATTGCAAGATGACGTTTACATTATGCTCAAATTTTGGGGTGGGGGCTTTTGGGGTGTTGTTGCGGAATATCAAAGTTGGCGAAAGCATGGGGGATTTGTTAACTTTATTGTTCCGAACCAACACCCCCCACCCTCACATGCACGTTTTAGTTGATAATTGTAATTGAACAGTTCAAATAGTTATTGTAAGTGTAATTAAGTATATTTCGAAAATCGATCGATTGGTAATTGTCAATTACATTGCCAACTAGAATGCACAGTTTATGGCAGGCCATCACAAATCACAAATGGGGTGGAGTGGGTGGAGGACAGAGCCTAATGTACATGTAATGTTGTTTCACTATCCACAATCAATATTCATAATAAATGAATTTGTGTAAACTATCTTTTTAGAATACATATAGGCATATACCTCCCTTCCATAGTTCCATACATTATTAAGGAACACTTAAACATTTTCATTGTATCAAAACAGCTAAATAAATAAATCAATGAATAAATATAATCTTAAGCAATCAGATAGCTAAGTGAATTCATAAATGAACAAATAATATTAAATTAGAAACAATCATAAATTACAATCATGTAAATTAACATTTTCCTGGCCAAACGGACCTTGGCAGCAGTCTTGAGAAATGTCCATTTGCAGACCATGAGGTTTCAAGATAACCCACTGGAATAACTAGACTTGTCATTCCAGTCATGCCAGTGATAAACTTTCAAAAATAGTATCCGTTTGGTCTGTGGACATTTTAAATGCGCATTTACTGATCATACATCTAAGTATTCTAGCCGAATCTTGACCCTTTAAAGAGTTAACGAGCTGTGTTTGCCATTGTGTATGATATAATAGTACATGTATGCACAATGCTGTCTTATCTAATACCAGGATTAACTAATGGGGAGCGAAAGATGACACCTTCACGCTAGTCTCCTCCGTAAGTACCAACTTTGTTGGGAAACTAAGTCATCAAGGATTGCGGGCTGACATCCGCATACAGAGGCAACTCTGATTATGTCTACCCTTCTTCAAACAAGAAACTGTGCTTGACATCCTCGGACGACGCAATCTTCCCAGGAGCTTACCATAGCTATGTGGCATGTACGTGGTCTGAGTGCAATATCAAAGAGGCAAACCTTAGGTACAGACTGTGAACACTATAACATCGATATTGCATGCATTCAAGAGGCTAAAGTAGCTAAACACTCAGAGCAGCAACTACAGACAGGCCATAAGCTAGTGCTCATGGAGCAAAAACAGGCCACATACCGGGGCTTAGCCTTCGTAATCAGACCAAGGGTCATTGATTATGTCATTAGTTTTGGATACGTCAGTGATCGCGTTGCGTTCATCGACCTGGCTATACCTACACGAAAACACACCACCACTAAGTGTCGAATTGTCAACGCATACAGCCCAACTACCGAAAAAGCCAAAGAGAATCCAGCAATATTAGATTCCTTCTATGCAGACCTGAGCTCCGCCATTACAATCCCAGCTAGATGGCAACTATTCGTGTGTGGAGATTTCAACTCTAACCTGGGTAAACTCAGAATTGCGGACAAAAGTTCAGGACTTGGCTTATGCATGGGATCCTATGGAGAGGGTACAAGCAACAGCAATGGAGATGCACTGGTGGCATTCCTTAGCTCCAATGGCCTATTTGTCACAAATACGGCTTTCAAACACTCATGCCGTCACCGGACAACATGGACTGGACACATTACTGATCGCAAAGCCCCAAAAGGTTCTAAGGCTACAACAGCTGTCTTCAACCAAATAGACTTCATACTATGCAAGACAGAAACAAAACCCTTACTCCGGAACACTCGTTCATATGGAGGCACAGACCTCAATTATGACCATAAGATAGTCATTACACACCTTCAGATGAACGATCTCTACCTAATATATAAACACCATACCAGGCAAGAGGGTAGAGTCACCTTCAACCTACCCAAGCTCATCATCGACACTGACACTCAAATGTCATACAAAAAGCCCTCAGGGAGCAGATAGCTAACATCGATATATGTCAGCTCCGATCCAAATGAAGCCCTAACCAAAATACTGAAATCTATGGAATCAATCGCTACCAGCACGATAGGTGTTCTTAAAAACCAAACTAGGTATTGTGATGACCCTCTAGTAGTAAAACTGTCAGCAGAGCAGAAAGCTATCAAAGTGACCAAAGTGAAGACCGCACCAAACTATGCCTGGAGCGCAATATTATTCTGCGCCACATTAGCGAACGCTTAAAAGATCTTGCTATTCAACAGGCAGACTCCCTAGCAGATGAAATCACTGCCATGGATGACTGTCACAAAATGTTTCGGGCAGCCCGAGCCCTGAGAGTTACTGACTACACATCACCACTCACTGTACACAACTCTGAAGGACACTTTATCGGGACTGACCAGGGAAAAGCCAAGGCGATACGAGAACGGTTCAAGGAACAGTTCACTGACAACGATGATGGGCCCATTAAAACTGATTAAAACAGCAGAAGTTGAGAAGGCACTTAAAGCCCTGAAAAATGGACGTGCATCTGGACCTGATGGCATGAACAATGAGCTATTCAAATATGCAAGGGACATTATCGCAAAACCAATCACATACCTAATCAATTCAGCTTTTATGCACCACCTTCCCATCAACGCTGTAGGCCAAGGCACCCTTATCGCACTACCCAAGCCCAAGAAGCCACCTGGGCCCCCAGCCAATCTGTGGCCCATTGTGCTCCTCAACACACACAGAAAATCCTATTCAATGTTACTCTGCCGCATCCGAGACAAGATCAATTACTTCACCGGATCATGTCAAAGTGACTTGAAAAGTGGACGCAGCTGCGCAGACATTGTATGGGCTCAACGCATTCTTGTGTCGGTAGTCATGTTCAAACACTGGGACTGCAATGAAGATGAGCTACGACTAGTGAGACTACTGCTTGCAGACACCAAGCTGAGAGTACGAGTCAAGTCAGTGAAGTCTGTAGAGTTGGAGACATCAATCGGCTCCCCACAAGGAGATGGTCTATCTCCGGTGCTTTTCACCTGCTACCTTGCTGCCGCATTGAAATCTGTGCGGGAAAGTTCTACAAGACCAAACACCCCCAGCGTCAATACTGGGCATGCCGCTAGAGATGGAATATGCCGATGATGTGGACTTCATAGACGAGGAAAAGAAACCGCTTGACGACCTTCTCCCAATAGTTGGAAGCAGACTAAAAATTGAGAATCTCTTTATGAATGAATCCAAAACAGAGTTCACCCACATATACCTGTCGACAAAACATGACACTTTAGAAAATGATGACCCAATTCGTGTTGGCGAACCATGGAGGAAAAGTAAAATCCTGGGCTCACTGCTTTGCAGTACTGCTGACATTTCTGCATGCTGCGTCATGGGGAACATAGCTCCTTCTGGATGCTATGGATTCGTAGATCAAAGATGCCCTTGATAAAGAGGCTTTGTTTATACAATGCAACCTGCGTATCCTTGATGCTGTATAACTGTAACAGCTGGGCAGCTCCAAAGGCAGCTCTAGACAAACTCGATACCTGCCACTGCAAACTCCTACGCACTATCGCTGGACACCAATGGCCAGAGAGGATGTTATTGCATAAATCTGCTAAGCGTGCTATGAGGTGACCTCAACAAAGCAGGACTCGGTACACTCAAGTCAAGAATGGATCTGAGGAAGCTCAGGAATTCGGCTGAGGACAAGACACAGTGGGCAAAAGCGAAGAAGAACTGATTGCAGCTGTAGGATGTTTCTACTACTACAGCCGCAGAATACAGTAATCGTCATCATTAACTAATTAATCAATTGACAATTTACTCGCTGGTATCATGTACTATGTTTTTCTTTCAAGGTAATTGTTTTGCTAGCCCTTTTAACATTAAACTTCAGAATTATTAATTCATCATACCTTTTGATGAAATTTGTTCAATGTTTAGAAAATAATTAGAAAATTTGTTTAGGTCTCACCAAATTGCAATAAAATCATTAACTTTTTCACAGACAACTCTGTGAAAAAGTAAATTCTTTCAGTATTTTGAAGTTAATGTAACGGCATGCAGCAACAGCTTCCAGTCATATTATTTTCAAAATATTCAACAGATTTACTGTATTATTATTATATTGAAATTGAGAAAACCAGTACGGGGAATTCATCGATGAAAGCATTAATGAATATTGCTAGTATGCCTATATTTAATCTACCATGGGTTATATTAATTGATAGTATTAACTCCACAAGTGGTAAATACTCTGCACTAAAGCGTGATCTTAGTCATTCGTGAAAGTCTTTTGTTAATTATATAGATGGTGCCATCTACATGTTGCTTCTTAACCCTTTCAACTATACAGATGAGACACAATAAATTATTTAATTGTATAAAATATACTGTTGCTTCCTTTGCTAGCAACAACTTTCAGTTAAATTAATTTCAAAATATCCATTTGAATATTTCAGATGTTACAATGAGTTTTCTTCTTACACATGTTGAAAGGGCTAATTCATGTATGCAAAAAATACCCGTTTGATTTCATAGACTGCTCTTTTTCTATTCTGATCTTATTAATGGTCATGATTGGTCAGGCAATTATAAATATTTGCTTATTGAGTGTCCATAATTTGCAGGCCAAGAGAAGTCTATTTTTGAAAATGTACCATTGGAATAACTATCTGTTATTGAGCAAGTCATTCCAGTGGTAAGTTAAAAAAGAAGTTCTCTTGCTCTTCAATTAGACATTAAGAGCACTGCAGAAACTGGTTTTGTCTGGCTTGGCCATAAAAAGGTTAAACCTATTGATTCAAACTAGAGGCACCTGGCATATCAAGACAGTGCTTTTATGTATAAACCTTCATACTAGTATTGTATGTATGATTAAAAATACATGTAAAGATGCGTGCTTTCTCAACATAAAATTGGACATAAAATTTTGTGCTCAAGTTATCAACATACAAACACATGCACGCAGGCTCGCACCCACACACATACATACGTGTCACTATGATTGTAGAATATTCATTATAGAACCAATAATAAGAACATTCAGCGAGTACATTTTGAATTATTTTCAGAGCTAAGTTAGTATATGTATACATATCATGCATGTAGGCGCCAGAGCTTTAACTCTCAGCCAGCGGAGGGTCCAGGCTCTTGGGCCTCTTGTTTTCATATGCCACGTGACATGCGAATAAAGCAACTAGCATGTGCGGTTCATAATGTCTCACCATCACAAATCCCACACTTTCATCATCTTTAAAGTTTTGACCATGTCTCTGACTCTTCAGGGCCCAATATAAATGCCATTGGACAATTCACAATTGTAAAGCATAACTCACATAACAAATTTGGCTGAATTCCACCAAGCAGTTTCAGAGGAGTAAGATATAGTTTGGGGCAGACAGATGGATGGCAGTGATCACAATATCTTAGGTTTTTTCAAAATGTGCGTGAAAAATAATACTCTACGGTATCAACTGCAATGCTCGATCGTGAACCATTGCTAGTATGGTAGTTCAGAAAATCTGGCTAATGAAATAGATGTCATATATCTAACCTAACTCGTTAATGGTGAAGTCAGCCAAAAGATATCCATTTACAGGCCAAGAGAAGACTAAGTATTTTTGAAAATTTACCACTGGAATGACTGGCTCAATAATCAAGCCAGTCTTTCTAGTGGTAAATTTTCAAAAATAGTCTCTTGGCCTGCAAATGAACATTTACTAAGCAAAATTTCCAACTTTACAAATCCTGACAAGTAAAGGACTAAACACAGAGCCATACAGTGCTCTAACTTAACATTTGCCATGAATGCCATCAGGGCATGCTAAAGACTAAAACAGTGCCCTTATTGAACTTAGGCTGCCCACATTCTCTGTCATATAATAAATCTGTACACATGCTTGCATTATTATTTAAATATTGTGTGAAGATGCTTTTTGTCAAGATTCAAAGTCACCATAATTCTGAAATTGCACTTGTATTACCCAATGATATGAGATAAAATGCAACAAACTATGGATTTATAAATATTCAAGGCACTAATGTTTTTCCTAAGCATGAAAAGTTGGCATGCTCATGAGGGCATCCGACTGTTCAGATCTGCATACCCTCAGTGATTTTCAATTGCATTTGCATCAGGACACTCACTAAGTTACAGCCCTGCCATAATAGATACAGAGCCATAGCACTTGAAATTAGGATTCTGGATGCTATGTCATGATTTATATAGTGTTATAAAAAAACATGTTTGAGGGAAGGGTGATGATAAAGACGGTGAATGAAGTCTAGCCTGACAATGCATTGTGCTCTTAGATACAATTTAAGCTCCCATATATATATATATATATATATATATATATATATATATATATATATATATAAATATATATATATATATATATATATATATATATATATATATATATATATATATATATATATATATATATATATATATATATATATATATATATATATATATATGGGAGCTTAAATTGTATCTAAGAGCACAATGCATTGTCAGGCTAGACTTAGGAAATACTTTCTTTACACACAGAGTACCAGTAATCAATTGATGGAACTTCTTACAATTACAGCACCATCACTCAACAGTATCGGCAAATTCCTAAAGAAAAGTTTTATTGCTAGTTCTTACGATTGTCTAACCATTCTCTATATTGCAGTCCTTATCTTTGCTTAAAAATCAGTTAAATACCAAAAAAAAGGGCTGAGCTCAGGGAGGTGAATGTTTATGTCATTGTTGACTGTTTATTTTCAGGTATTTCAGATGTACCGACACTGGAAGCGAGGAGAGATGACGATAAGCTGCTGTCCAATGATTGTTTAGAAACAAAAGACACAAAAGAACCAAATAACATTTCAGCTGTTTTAACTGATGTGGCCAATATCGACAAGAGCATGGATAAAGGTTGTGTGACTGCTACATTGTATTTAGAACAGTGTCCAGATCTTAGCACACAGTTCTATATTGACATACCTACATGTACCACACAAATTTATGTATGTTAGGGGTGTAGGTGGGCAATTCCACAGTAAAACCCACCATCATACACATTTTTCAAAACTCCATTTTAGTCTAAATTTCTTTGTCTTTATATAGCAGAATGTCTATATTTTCCATATCAGTAAGTATCTTTAAATTACTTCACCGCTTTCGTATCGAAAATCTCATTTGCTTGTATGTTGTTCATTATACGCTTCGCGGGGTCGTATTATGTGAATCCGCCCATATTCACCAGAGTTAGCTCCCTTGAAAAGCTAAAATTCGTCAAAATGTTATTGTCTGTAGCAGATCTCGAAAGAGTTTTGAACCTACACTCACATCTTTTTTTCAGCAGATGTGTTAGGGATAGACCAAGTGTCATAATTTTTTCCCGGCAAACTCAGCCCATATTTTCAAGAGTTATCTTTTAAAAAGCTAAAATTTGTCAGCATTTTCTTGTCCGAGCCATATCGCGAAGAGTTTTGAACCTACACTCACAATTCTGATTGGTCAATCTTTCTGGTGGCATTCTTGAATTTTACAAAGAAAAACCCTTTAAAACGCTACTCTTCTTTAATCAATGGCCTGATTTCAATGCACCTTGGGTGTCCAAACATTTTTCAGAAGCGTTTAAATCACTACTACTACTACTACTACTACTACTACTACTACTACTACTACTACTACTACTACTACTACTACCACTACTACTACTACTACTACTACTACTACTACTACTACTACTACTTAGTTAACGGCTCGATTTCAACAACACTTGGATTGAACACTTATGACGATAGGCTTCAAGAAATCAGATGATAATTTTGATTGGTCAATTTATTTGGCTATCATCTTGGATTCTCCGGAACTTATCCATCATCATAATCATGTCTATTTAAATGTAAATGGTTCAACTGCTAATGGTCCAGGTCACAGGACCTTGGGCCTCTTGTTCAGTTACATAACATAGCACAGCAGAGGGTGTTAGTTTTAAATCATTTTATTAGCTCACCTGAAAGGTCAATTGAGCTTATGTCATTGCAACCGTCCATCGTCTCTCCATCATCTGTCAACTTTTCCTTTAAATTACTTCTCAAGAACCATGGCATTGGGCTGATTTCAATTATATATGGCAGGAAGCATTTTTAGGGTAGGGAGATCCAAGAATGTTGAAACGAAGCCGATCAGCCAGTTTGGCCTGTGGCCATCTTAGATTTTGGCTGATTTTTAGAAATGTCTTTAAAAATCTCCGAAACCACTTGGGGGAATTGATTCAAACCGTATGAAATATCATCTAGGGCAAGAGCCGAACTAAGTTTGTTCAAGGAAACTTGATTGGCTAAATGGTTCAGTGGCCATCATGGATGACCTAGTTTACACAAAAATGACTTCTCCAAAACCGCTGAACGGATCTGGCCAAAATGTAAATGTGGGAGATATGATTAGGGACTAATGATCATTAAAGTTTATTCAAGGACAGTTGATACATAAAAAAACCAGCCCTAATTATCGTTAACGATTGTTCACGGGAATTTGATACAGAGAAAAAACATTGCCGCCATGGATTAATCAAAATATAGTGTGTTTGGCGGCCACGTTACATTTTTTTATCTGAGATTTTGAAGCAGAAATTGGTTTTATATCGGTTTTTGGGTATGCTTTGGGAAATTGTTGAATCTTGGATCCTTTCCCACTAAAAACCTAAAGCAACAGAAAATATAAAATGTCCTCTAGAACCACTGGACCAATTTCAATTATATTTGGCAGAAAGCATCCTTAGGGCATAGAGATCCAAGTTTTTTCAAAGGAAAATGATCGGCCAATTTGATTGGCGGACATTTGGATTTTGGCCAATTTTTAGAAACATCTTTAAAAATCTCCGAAACCACCTGGGGGATTGATTCAAAACCCATGAAACATCATCTGTGGAAACAGCTGAACCAAGTTTGTTGAATGGAATTTGATTGGCAAAATGTTTCGGTGGCCATGCATATGCTGACGTCAACTTTGCCACTTTCGAAACTGTCAGAAATAAGTGATTGGTGGCCATCTTGAATTTTGTTACCGGCAAAAACTCCCATAGTAAAGCAATGGGAAATTAAAAATATTGCCTCGACAACCACTGGACCAATTTTAACCAAATTAGGTAGGACACATACGGTACTTGTTCTTGTTGTGGTTCTGGCCAAGCCTTTGTGTACTACTGTACGTAAAGGCGATTACCTTTCTAGTTAAAATGTGTATGTTCCACATGTTTCAGGTGAGCGATACAGGCCCCTTGGGCCTCTTCCTCAAAACTAATAAAAAAACAATGGTGCTTTTGGAAGCACTTATGTTAGCCTCCTCCAATTTAAAATCAAATCATGTAAGATCTGCTAGAAAGGCAGGAAGATAAGAATAATTATCATAGTGACAACAGTAGAAACATCAATGTCCGTTTCCTATTTAGCTAAGATGGGCTGGGCATAGCTAAAACTGGATTCCTCCATCGCATGAAATTTGAGAATTAGTGATAATCAGTAAGGTACAATATATAATGATGACAGGTGGGGCATTTAATTCAGCTGAATTCTTGCTCAAGTTTGAGTAGTATTTAATTTTCATTCTTTATTGATGTAATTTTGTTTTAAAATATTAAGTAAAAGAAAATGATTGTTTTGTTTTATTCAGAGCTATGTGATGGTTACGGAGACACTACAAAGAAAGAAACCATAGACTTTAAAGTAATATTCAATAAGAAAAAATATGATGTAACATATGCTCTTGATGAAACGATAGCCAGTCTTAAAAATCATATACAGACATTAACAGGTATTTATGTATATATAATACTGCTATTTACTGCTATGTATAATGGTGCGATTGTTGAGTGCTGTTGCTTTCCGTTATGCAGTTACTTTTAGAATGATTATTGAGACCTGTTGTTGGGTGAGGCAAGTACATTCCCATGTAAACTTATCTTTTAAACATTTTCTATTACATATTTAATTTGAAAATGTCTAATGACTGACTGCTTGCAATCTCTACTATAAAATTGATGGGTTTTTGCGCGAGTTGTCCTCTGGCATGTCTGGGAAAATGTTATTGACAGTAACATCCTTCAAATATGTCAAAATGAATATCAGTTTTTGTTCTACCACCCTGTTATTTAGGCCAATTATGTATGGGCTAATGAATTAGCCACACACCATGAGACTCGGCCACTCCATGGCCGGTTTTATAGTGTTTACGCTCATCAGGTAGAGGCAGCATTCGAACTGATAGGCTTTGGTGTACAAATCAAGCTCATTGCCAGAGGAGAGGACTGAGAGTGTCACATGGTGTGTTGGTGGCTTATGGGACATAATAAGATAACTGCCAAACTATTATTCTAGGACAGACATACCCATCTGAAATCATTATCCAGTAAATTAGTCTAGGTTGGTATTTTATTACCGGTAGTCAAATATTACCTCTCAGTTAGTAAATTACCCTATTTTGGGGATTTTATTAGATCCAAGTGTTAAAGGGATACTAATTTCCTCTCAAATGCTGTATTGCACTGATAGGTTATAGTATTTAGGTTGCATATCATATCATTCATTTCCTTCAACAGCTTCCAGTTAAATTAATGCTTTCACCAATAAATTTCATGTATCTCAATCTCATGACAAACAAACAGGAAATCTGTAGAATATTTTTTAATGAATATAACTGGAAGCCGGCCTCCAGACATATGAATTTCAAAATATTCAACAGATTATTCTATATATATCGGAAAGAATTTACTTTTTACGGGATTTGTGGTTTAAAGGATTAATTTCAAAATATTCAACAGCTTACTTATATGGTTGGCAGGGTTCGTACTGGTCATGGAAATCCTGGAAAGTCATGGAGTTTGAAAATGTAAATTCCAGGCCTGGAATGTCATGGAAAATCAGCGTTTTTTATCATAGGTCATGGAAAAGTCATGGAAAATGATAAGCATGCAAAATTAAAGATCTCTTGGCATAAATTTCTGCCGTCACATCCATGCAATAAAGATTACAACATCAGCTTATCAATACAAGGCGTTACAGAATATTTTGCAGAATTATGAATTTCTCCTTCGATCAATACTCACCATTCTATTACTTCTGATAACAAGCTATCCTAATAACTGGCTCTAAGAATCTAGACTTAGTAAGCTTTACCGGCTCCTGGAACCGGATACCTGGCTCCAAACAAATGGGTACCTGTCTGCCAGTGAGGCTCATTCTTGTTTGCATAGCAACAAGAGATACATGCTTTTTCCCAATTGGATTGTCTTAGCCTTTTCTTAAAGTTTCTAAGTCATTTCTGTGTTGTGAAAGCCTAGTTGTTTGCTCTCAAAGGATTATTGAAATCCAGGTTGTATATTTCCATGTTATTCCATAGTTGTAAAAGACGTAGGTCTATAAAATTTCGTCTGTCGCATGTTCCAATTTCTGACCCCGAAACTGGGACGTGTGTTAACAACGAAATATGCCGGGTTGGTCGCCTTCCTTCACCCCAGGCGATTGGCAGATATGAAATAAGGTGTTGGCTTACGGTTTTTGAACACGAAAACTGGCTGACGTCGTTCTCCGTATTATCCGAGCGGGTGACGTCACACCCGAGTTATCTGAAATTTTTATGTGAAGAAAATGTTTCATTAATTCACGCATCTGATTCTTGGTGCTGTGTACTTTATTGGTACCAGAAAAAGTTTGGAATTTTCAAGTTTTACGTGTTATCACGATCTGTTTGCAATGATCGGTGGTTTCAAAATTCTTGATTAAGATGGTCTGCAGTTTTACAGCAGTTTGTTTCATTTTTGTTTCTTCATATATCGTTTTGGCCTTCGTTAGGAGTATAATTTATATTGATTAGTAAAATACCCTGAATGCTATGCGATATGGTTCCTGGTTCCATTTATACATCCGTCAGGATCAGTGTATGGGTGTATCATGTCCGCTTCGTTCTTGTCGTCATAATCAATGCGATCTTTGCTGTAACATTGCGGGATGGGGTGCTGGAGGGTTACAATTAATTTATGGTCAATATATTTGAAAATTATTTGTCTTCCTTCCGTTCCTGTTTCGCTCCGCTTGCTTATTGTAGGTTTGTGCTTATTTATAGGCCAAGCCAGTCCCGCCATCATGTGACAAGTTCCACAAGTTTGTGAAGGTCTTGTTCAAGGACCATGTCTGCATGTCTGTCAGACCATGTTTGATTACCAAATGTAATCTTAATAATAGGTGTGACTTTTGTGCAGTGTGGTCGTCCGATATGATGGTCACGTTCCTTTCCCAGAAGGACTTGGCAGGGTCAGGCGGTCCGAAAGTAAATCGTGGAACATCCGTTTCTGCCCCTGGGAGTGCTCCATGTATGCAACCAGAGGTTGCGGAGATGGCACCTCCGGCGTGGTTTGGACTGCTATGCAAGGCTTCTTGCGTAGTGTCCTTCCTATGCTGGTGTCATCCCTGCTACCGAAAGTTGCAGGGCAGTCTCTTCCCGTGCTTGGTACGGTCCCTGTCCTTGGACAGGGTTCGGGACTGGCCACCGAGGGAGCCTTCTCGTACGGCTCCCTGGCAGTCCCGTCGGGCTCTGGCCTGATGGGTTCTGTTTCTCTGCGGCCACCTCCGGGTGGTCCAGTAGCGGTGGCCAGTCCGTCAGGCATGGAAGCCATCTGCAAGGACGGCTCCAGTGTTTCCTCGTCTGGTGAGGACTCTTCGGAGTCTGAAGATGAGGAGGCCGAGGAGGAGAGATTGCTGCGGCCCGAGATGCCGCGGGTGGAGAGCATGGAGGTCAGACGGAACCGCCCTCCATCTGTCGGGCTTGGCCCATGGTTGAGGCCACTCCGGTACTGCGCACCGGTCCAGTGCTGGTTGGTTTGCCGCCAACCGACATGGTGATGGGGGTGGCTGGCCAGGCGTGGTATACACCAATCTCACCTGGTCCAGCGGTCATGCATGGGGTGCCATTGGCGCCCGTGTATGGCCATGGTTCTTCAACCGCTATGGGTCCGCACGGTTTTCCGTGTGGGCCTACTCCATGGACTGGTGTTTTCCATGGGGCGGCGGCGGAACCATGCGGTACCGGAGTTCCTGGCGTATCAGCAATGGCTCATGGCCTCCGGCCATTGCTGGTAGGGCCGTGGGTATGTCAACGGGTGACGTGTTCACGGGAGTGTCTTCTTCGGAGACAGACTAGTCTGAGGTTCTGGCTTGGCTAGCCAGGGTGGACCCGTCTGTGGTTTCGACCACGGCCGAAGAGGATGCACCCTGTCCATCGGTTGCATCGATTAGGACGGGGATCTTGCCTGCAGCCCGGATCCAGTCTATTGGACTGGATCCAAGGTTTGTGGAGTTGTTAGATGCTATTTATGGCAAGCAGCTCCTGCCCAAGGGCCAGCTCCCTTCGGCCTCCAGGGAGGTGCGGGCGAGATGTCGTATTCCACAGGCGGAATATGACAAATATGGTGTGGTACCAGCAGTCACTGAGGATGATCGCTGGATACTTGGGGTCCAGAGTGCTGGAGCGGGTGCCCCCCCGCTCCGGCGCTGTTGGACAAGGTTGACCATGAGGAAGTCCTGGCCCTATACGATGAGGGGGTGAGAGCTGCAATGAGTGCTGTAAATCACTCATCGCCTTCTTCAGTCGGTGTGGGCTGAAGTGGGGAAAGGCCACCCTGTGCCACCTGTGGCGCTTTCGTGCGTAAATGACGGCTTGGTGCTGTCCATGGATGCATTGGCAAGGGTGCAGGCGTGTGTGACAAAGTCTAGGAGGCAGCTGGTCCTTGACCATATGCGTCCGGCTACTGCCGTTAGGGAGTGTTTGCTTGGAACACCCCTGACTGGCCCTAGCATCTTTGGTGGCCAAGCGCTGGCCGTCTTAGAAGACACTGCCAGCATTGCACAGAACCAGTTAGCTGTTAATCTACAGCTAGAGCTAGTGCATCAGGCGCACCACTAGGGGCTGTAGCCAAGCCGCTAACCGGGCAACCTTATAAGAAGCAGAAGCATAAAAGCAAGGCGAAAGCCAAGCCTGTTTCTGCTTCTACTGGGTCTTCTCAGCCGTCTCCGGCGAAGAAGGCCAAGAAGGTTGTAGAGGCTCCTACCCACCCCAATGTTGCTCCTGATCACCCAAGAGGCAGGATGAGCAAGGGGAAGGGTAAGGGTAAGTCCTTAATGGGTGGAAAGAAGGGAGCGGATTGTACCTGAGGGTACGGAGGCTCCCTTCGTATCTGCCTGGACCGCGCCTGTGCGACAGGAACAGCGGTGCCAGTTAGACCGGTCAAGCCAAGATCAAAGTGGTTTTCTTCGTCAAAGGGTGGGGGGGTGGAAGCGGATCGCGAGCCAGACACTCTCAGTAGGCATCAATGCGTCTATAGTGGGTGGAAGGCTCATGCGTTTCGTCGAGGCTTGGCGAGGTGTGACGTCAGACAGTCTGGTCCTAGGATGGTTATCCCAGGGGTAAATGCTGGAATGGTGGGATTTTCTACCACAAAATCTGTCTTTGGCACCAGTCTGGACTCTCGTACCAAGGGAGCCAGACAAGTTGGAAGCCATGCAAAACGAAGTGTCAGGTTTGCTTCAGTAGGCGTCAATGCATCTATGGTGGGTGGAAGGCTCATGCGTTTCATCGAGGCTTGGCGAGGTGTGACGTCAGACAGTCTGGTCCTAGGATGGTTATCCCAGGGGTAAATGCCGGAATGGTGGGATTTTCCACCACAAAATCTGTCTTTGGCACCAGTCTGGACTCCTGTACCAAGGGAGCCAGACAAGTTAGAAGCCATTCAAAACGAAGTGTCAGGTTTGCTTCTGAAGGGATCAATAAAACCAGCAAACCAAAAGGTCGGTAATGGCAGGATTGAGGAAAGGAATTTGGTGTGTATCGATCGATCTGAAAGATGCATATTTCCACATTCCAATGAACGGGAGTTGTCAC
Organism: Chaetoderma sp. LZ-2023a; assembly: GCA_034401795.1. Lineage (NCBI taxonomy): Eukaryota > Metazoa > Mollusca > Caudofoveata > Chaetodermatida > Chaetodermatidae > Chaetoderma > Chaetoderma sp. LZ-2023a. The sequence goes on from CM067372.1 coordinate 114,292,459, forward strand.
AGGTTTCTGAGATTTGCGTTTCAGAATGAAGTATGGGAGTTTGTAGTCCTCCCATTCGGCCTGTCGACAGCTCCATGGGTTTTCACCAGTGGACCTTGCGGTGACAGCGTTTCTCAGAAGAGATAACGTGGCGCTTTACACCTACATGTTTGTACATAGATGATTGGCTTGTCAAGGCAGACACGCCAGCCAAGTTAGAGGTGGATACTGCTCTGATTCTGAAATTGCTTTCTGGTCTAGGCTGGATAATCAACAAGGAGAAATCCGAGTTGATACCCACTCAACAGTTCGTTTATGTAGATCTCAAGGAGGGCAGGGTTTACCCGTCAGAGCCCAGAGTGGTGTCTCTGTTAGCCATCCTCAAGAGTTTTCGATTGGGAAACCACATTCAGGTGAGGCGGTTTCTTCAGATGATGATGTTCTCCATGGAGCAGGTAATCCCGTACGCTGCTCTGATGCGAAGACCTATCCAGTTGTATCTGATGTGGAAACAGAGAACAGAACCCCTGTCAAAGCTGGTGCCAGATTTGGAGCCAATAATGTTGCATCTTGTCTGGTGGAAAAAGCATCAGAATCTCCTAGTAGGAGTTTCGCTGCACCTACCCCGCCCCCAGCTGTCCGTGTACACGGATGCATCGCTGGTGGGGTGGGGGACCTGCCTGGGAGAACACCAGGTCTCGGGCTCATGGGCTCTCCAAGAGAGCCAGCAGCATATCAATCTGTTGGAAATGATGGCAGTGGAACTGGCGTCGGAAAGATTTCTTCCAAAAGTCAGGGGCAAGGTGATAGTGATATGGTCGGACAACCCGACAGTAGTATCATACATAAATCGCCAAGGCGGGACCAAGTCACCGACACTGTGTATGAAGGTGTGGCACTTGATTCAGTGGTGCAGGAATTACTCAGTTGTTTTGAAAGCAGCTCACATTCCTGGGCGATTGAACATTCTGGCAGATGCTTTGTCTCGCAGACAGAGGATTCTGCCGACAGAATGGTCTCTAAACCCTCCAGTTCTTCACAGGATCTTCGAGCTTTTGGGGCAAACCCAATGTGGATTTGTTTGCCACAAAGGAAGATGCTCAAATTATGACTTATGTCTCGCCGATTCCAGATCCAAATGCCGTTGATACAGATGCTCTGGCGATAAGCTGGAGAGGGATGCACGCTTATGCGTACCCGCCCACCATTCTACTGCCAAAGATATTGGTGAAGATCAGAGAGGAACTGTGCCTGGTCCTGCTAATAGCACCATATTGGCCCAGCAGGTCGTGGTTCACGGATCTTCTGGATCTGCTGGTGGACAATCCAGTGCAGTTAACCGAGATTCCGAATATGATCTCCCACGCCAGGGCACGCTTCGTACACGAGCATCCTGAAATGTTGAAATTGACTGTGTGGATGTTGTCAAACAATGTTCCACGTCGGAAGGTTTTTTTCGACAGGCTGCGAAATTCATTGCAGCTGCGAGAAGGAGGTGAACATTCAAGTCATATAACCACAAGGTTAAACAAATTTGCAGACTGGTGTGAAGGAAAGGGTATTGATACCTTTCAATCCACTACTCAGCAAATAGCAGACTTTCTCTGTGAGCTGTTCTATTCATGACTAGCTCCTGTCACAATTGCTGGATACAAGTCAGCTTTGGTATCAGTTATCCTTGTCTAGCCAACAGGGATAGTCCAGAGGGGGGGGGGGGGAGCCCAGTTAAATGTGATGGTGAAGGGAATGAGCAATCTCCGACCGAGACAACCAGTAGTTATTCTAGCCTGGAGTCTATCTTTAGTGCTTAATGTACTGGCCAAGCACCCTTTCAAACTGTTGCGTTTGGCTAGTCTAAAGCATTTGACTCTAAAGGCGATTTTTCTATTGGCAGCTTCCTCAGAGAGAAGGCGCAGTGAGATCCATGCGCTTTCAGCAGAGATGGACCAATTTATTGTCTCCGGAGAGGGTCTGCGTCTACTGCCAAGAGCAGAGTTTATGTTAAAGAATCAATCTTTGAAATATCCCGGCAAACCGATCATTATACCGAAACTAATTAGGTTTGATCATGATGCCAGTGTCTGGTGAGACTCGTTACGGTCGAATGATAGACATCTGTGGATCTGCCATAAGAAGCCATATGGCGCCGCATCCATGGATTCTATCTCTCGTTGGGTGGTGGAATGCATTCAAACTACCCACAAGATTGCGAGTAGGCACCAGGTGCAATGCGCAAGGGCACATGATGTTAGCGGAATAGCCGCCTCGACTGCCCTTTACAATGGTGTTCCATTAGAGGACATCATGGCTGTTGCGCAATGGCACTGTGACTCCTCTTTCACGGATAACTATATGAGGGATGTGTCAGACTCCGCCAATCCACTTGCTTTAGCTGTTTTGAAATGGTAGTTAAACGGCCACACTGCTCTTCTCCCTTTTGGTATTTGAAAATGCAAACGTTAGGGGCAGACATGGTCAAGCGAGGAGATTACAACCAAGATTGTGTCATGGATGGTCGAACAAGTGATTGATTGAAGGCTCCACGTCTGGAATCCAATAATCATAAGGTGATTCAAGATTGAGTTTTTTGTATTATGCTTATATATCATGATCATTCATCCTATATGTTCATGCTCATTCCCAGGCTAATATATGCTAAGAGCAGTTAACCCTCTTTGCATATTCGTGTTTTCAGGCGAGATACATGTTCATGAGTTCTCTCCCTTTTCTTAGGAGAAAAAAGGGGGTTGGGGTGGGGGTGGGGGGTGGGGCAGTGATGTGAATGTGATTCGGTCCCTTAAACTTGATGGTCCTTTTAGGTATCCATTTGTCAAGATTTAAGTTAAGATCTTTCTCCAAGGGGTAAAAGAGGCATTTGATGGCTTGCCCCTTCCCACCAGGTTACTGACTAAATCTGGTGTTATCAGAAGTAATAGAATGGTGAGTATTGATCGAAGGAGAATGAAGGAAATTTCAATTTCCCTTTCTCAGAGAGCTAACAATACTCACCATTCTATTACGGACCCTGCCTCCCATCCCCATGGAGGCAAGCCATAGGTATTCTCTTGTTTTGGTAGCTATGCAAACAATATGAGCCTCACTGGCAGATGGGTACCCGTTTGTTGGGAGCCGGGTACCCGGTTCCAGGAGCCGGTAACGCTTACTAAGTCTAGATTCTTAGAGCCAGCTATCAGGATAGCTTGTTATCAGAAGTAAAAGAATGGTGAGTATTGTTAGATCTTGGAGAAAGGGAAATCGAAATTTCCTTCAATTTATTTATTTACACCTAGATATTAATACTTGGATGTCATGGAATTGATTAATTTTGGTCATGAAAAGTCATGGACAAGTCATCGAATTTCAAACACTGAAAGGTGTACGAACCATGAGTTGCATGAGGATCCTTTTCCTTTAATTCTCGTAGTCTGTAAATTAGCCTATTTATGAAATTTATGAGTCGGCCATGAGAATTATTATCCATAGACCTGCAAATGAACTTTTTTCAAGACCTGTAGCAGAGCATTTTGGCTACACCCGCTTGACCAATAAAGCTTTAACGATGAACACCACCATTCATTGCATCAGCTTCTACCTGCATTTAAGTTTGATGATAGCATCAGCCATTAGTGTGATAGGAAATAATAAGTTGAATGTAGTAGGGCTAGAAATTAACCACTGATCCCGTGATCTGTAGGCCTTTTTCGCATACAGATCAGTAACAGATCACTGCTTTAGGACAATAACTGATCCGACTAGATCAGTGTGTTTCAGCAGGAGTAGTTTTATGACACAATTCATATACACTTCATCAACCAGTTACTGTTATCTGTGGTATTTTACCCCTTAGTGCTCAAGCCGACCAAAAATAGCCTTTACAGTTGTCTGGAGAAATGTCCATTTGCAGGCCAAGGGAATACTATACACCTGTGCAAAAGTTAAGCACCACCCTATTTTTACGCACATGCGAGGGTATATTCATGTGCTATGAAGAAAGCAATAGCATAAACATTTATGTACCCATCCATCTTAGTGCAAGAGGTAATAATGCAACTAGAGGAATGCTGATTATGATGGTGGGGAAACACTGTATGTTTTTGTTTGAACTTGAAAACGAGGCCTGAATATGGTTACGTTGACACAACTGACAACTATTGCCCTACAGTTGACACACGTGGCTAGATTGTCATTAATGGTGTCTGAAAACGAAGTTTAACATCTGTGCACGAGTTTGAGACTGTCATTATTAATACCGGGTATATCCACCTTGTGCCTGGATGACGGCCTGGACACGACGTCTCATGCTGGTCACCAACCGACTGATACGCCATTGTGGTATTCGTTGCCATTCAAGATGGAGTGCGTCTGTTAATTCCTGTAGGTTCTGCACAGGAGGATCCCTCCTTCTCACCATGTTTCCCAGAATGTCCCAGATATGCTCAATAGGGTTCATGTCAGGGCTCCTTGCTGGCCATGGTAGGGTTTCGATGGCATTCTGGCGGAGGTATTCATGCACAGCTCTAGCACGATGTGGTCGGGCGTTGTCATCCATGAATATAGGGTGGGTTCCAGGTGCATGATTTACAAAATGAGGGACCACAACTCTATCCAGTATGGAATCTTGATATCTTTGTCCATTTAGTGTTCCAGGTACAGTCAACAGATCCAGCTTACAATCAAATGAGATGCACCCCCATATCATAACGGAACCTCCACCAAATGGAACTTCTTCCATGATGTTACGTTGGTCGTACGCCGTGCGTCTGGACCTCCATACACGAGTTCGACCATCTGTGGCATGAAGCAGGAACCGACTTTCATCGGACCAGTGTACCCGTCTCCAGGATCTCATGTTCCAGTGTCTTCTTTCGTTGCACCACCTCAGACGCTCCTCTTTGTGGTGTGCTGTGAGGAGAGGACGTCTAACAGGTCTCCTAGCTTTCATGCCAACAGCATACAGTCTCCTTTTGACGGTAGACATTGACACTCTATTGCGCGTTTCCCATTGCTGGCTGAGCACTCTGCTGTTGGTGAATGGAGATCTCCTAACAAGGCGTACTAGGGCTCGATCATCACGGGCAGTAGTCTTCTTCGGTCTTCCAGATCTAGGCCTGTCCTTCACCTCGTTAGTTTGCCCATGTTTTGCAATCAAACGACTGATTACAGTATGGTTAATGTTCAGCTGTCTGCCAATCTCTCTGCATGACATACCAGTGGTATGCATGCCTATGATTTGCCATTTCACACGATCACTTAACCTTCGTCTTGCCATAGCGGTTCACAATCAAGAGCTAATTCTCTCTGTACAAATAAACCACGGTCATGAACACAAAATTCCTAATCTTGTCGCCTAAATCTGTATGTAATGTTCTACACCTCAAACTGGACTTTTACATAACTGAACACGTGTGCTGTTTCCCGCCACGCACGAACATCAAGCGGCGTGAAGTCATGCATGCATGTGCATTTCGTACTTGGAATTATGTCAGCTAACGCGGGGACAAAAAGTATGGCAGCCTAGTTGTACCATCATGTTTCTACGTTCTATTGTTTTTGCTGGTGCTTAACTTTTGCACAGGTGTATATTTCTGAAAATTTACCACTGTGTAAACAAGCCAATCATTCCAATGGTAAATTTTCAAAAAAAAGTATTCTCTTGGCCTGCGAATGGACATTATGTAAGCAAACATTTTTAATACTTGACGATTTTAAATGATTAATTATCAGAATTCAGAACATTTGATTGATTTGATATGCTATGGAGTACCACAGTTTTGACAGTATGGATCAGTACAAAATTCCAGTGATCTGTACATGTGAATTCTCTGGTGTACTAATTCGTATGGATCACAAAAAGTTAATTTCTAGCCCTGATGTAGCAATTAATAATATTAATAATACCATCATTAATGATAATGCTGCACTTGTTTTTGGTAGGTGTGCCTCCAGCTATGCAGAAAGTAATGTTCAAAGGTTTAGCCAAGGATGACAGTACGCTACGGACATTAGGTGTTACAAAAGCGTGTAAAATTATGGTTGTAGGTTCCACTCTTAATGATGTTTTGACTGTAGCTGCGCCTAGTACTAGTGAATTAAAAGAGGCTGAAAAAGCTGAGGCAGCATCCTCTAAAGAGCCTCTATGCAAACAGAAGGTTAGTTAACATTATGGTTCAATACATGTAGTTGTTGTGTCTACAAACTAGAAATTGATGTAAAATTTTTACGTTTACCCTTTTACACCCTGAATTCCTTGAATCTCAAATTCAAGGTTAAAGGTAAGTTATTGAATATTTTGAAACTAATTGGACAGGAAGCTATTTCTCTGGAACCCAGCCCCCAGTAAAATTCGTTTCAAAATACTCAACAGAATATTCATTACATTGGTGATTTGGCCTTTCAGGTTCAAAGTGTTAAGCGTTGTATCATGAAATTTGGACACAAAGGTGTGCATACAGAGATGAGGCACCAGCTGCACGTGATTGGCCTCAGTATTTTAGGTCAATGGTCAAGGTCATTGTCTAGCCTTCGTCCCTCTTCAACATTAATTTGTTGTTCCCCCTCACCCCCCTCAACCTTTACAAAGTGAGTTGAGACCTTGGGAGGCCATTTATTCCCAGCAATATTGATTAATATCGCAAGAGTTGTAATTACCGTCTATCCATACCTGCGTTTGTTTGTGTGCGTGCTAATACTATTATATGCATGGCTGGGGCCTGGATAAAAACTTTAAAATCTTAATTCGGGTTGATTCAAATTCTCGATATGTTGATATCTCGAAACTCCTAGTGTGATTTAGCAAAATCCTGGCACAAAGATGTGAGTATCCACAAGGATTCCTCAATATTATTCATAATATGCTGAGAAAACGCAAAAAAAGCTGATGTTTTTAACCCTTTAATCCGAAAATCAGCCAAAAATGGCTTCTGCAGTAGTCTTGAGAAATGTTCATTTGTAGACCAAGAGAAGGGTATTTTTTTTAATTTACTGCTAGAATGACTGGCTCAATAACCGAGCCAGTCATTCCAGTGATACATTTTCAAAACTAATCTTCTCTTGGTCTGCAAATAGATTTTCTATGAGAAAATTAAAATTTTTTTGAAAAAATCTAAGGGGTTAAAGCGTTAAATACATGTATATTAAAAACTAGAGGTTGAGAGTCTGCAAACTCTGATTGCTCTTAATAATACAAAATTAAAGGAATTGTAAATGGACTTGATTAGGTCATAAGAAATGAACCAAACCCTATGGCTGACTAGGTCATCAGCCATGGCCCCGCATGACAGAGTGACCCTGCGTGTCTAATGAAAATACATCGTATGCTACCCTGGTATCACATTTTGTTGGAGAGGACAAACAAAATCTGATAGCCTAAAGCTTGATTCAATACATGCTGGAAAGACATCTTTGGAAAAATGGTCCTTGAAAATGATAGACATTATCTTTGAAGTGTGTAAATAGTGCTTGAGTATCATTTTGCCAAACTTGTGCGAACCCTCCAATAAGGCAATAGGTAGATTTATATCAAGTGGTATGCTGCCTAGTTACATCGCAAGCTCATTTGTTGTCATGGTTTTCTGTTTCAGATGCATCAAAAGGTGTTGGAGAAGCATGGTAAACCTGATGATGCAATGGTCGGTGTGAAAAATAAAAAAGAGCCATTGCCTCCACAACCAGTATCAGGAATGTATAATAAAAGCGGGGGTAAAGTGCGGTTAACGTTTAAATTAGAAGTGGATCAGATATGGATAGGCACAAAAGGTGAGAGAGATGCTAACATCATGTATACATATCTGTTGTTGTTATAAAGTTCCAGTTAAATTAGTTTCAAAATATTCAACATCTTACATGTATAGGTCTCTTGAAATTGCGAAACTGAAATTTTTGATTTTCATTTGTTAAATGTATAGTCAAACCGGACATAGTGTGTATTTCTACAGAGCAGCTACCGACCATATAAACATCCACTTTGATCTTTTATTATTTTGACCCTTTCATGGGCAAGATTTGTTCAGAAAATTGAAATCTTTTGCTTAAAGGTGTATATTGACACTAAAATGCTTGAAATGAAAATTGTATACTTTTAGAGGCTTAAATTGTGACCCTAGATGTAATTAAGCGAAATACATCTTAACATATAATGATTTCATTGCGTATATATCAATATAACTTTTAGCTCACCTGGCCAGAATGACTGAGTGAATTTATGCCATGGTGACTGTCCATCTGTCTGTCATCCTTCTGTCTGTCATCCGTCCATCCATCCATCAACTTTTTCTTTAATATGCTACTCTTTATTAACTGCTTGGCAGATTTCAACCTAATTGCAAACTTGGACTCTTGCTAATGAGAGGGGATGAGACAATTACTTTAGGGTCAAAAGGTCAAAGCCTTCTATATTTATTTTATGGTTGAAGTCAACCTTGATCGTTCATTGCAGTCATAAAGTCCAGCTTCATGGTTGCATTGCCATCACATTTCTGGTTAAAATAATTTCTTGGTCTGCAAATGGGCATGCCTGAAGACCACTGCAGAGACATGAGGCAGAGTTTCTGGCCGGCTTGACCAGTAACAGGTTAAATTTCTTGTTAAATGCATTTCCTTCTCTATATCTTAGAGGCTGGATAAAAAACTACAGTTAGCCTTTATCACAGTGATCAGTGTGAAAATATTCATTGTAACACAGTCTGACAGTAGAAAAAATACTTGTGTACATTCTGGAATCAATGGTGCTGAAAGCGGTGGGTGTCATAGATAGTAACAGCTTACAGCAACATTGTTTCTAAAATGGACACCAGTTTTCATATGAAGGGTGATGGAATTTTTGAAAATGATATTTTATTGTTCATGGGGATAACTTGCTGACAAAAATGTGTAACGCAACTTTATTAAAATAGACAAACTGGAGTCAGATTACTTTTAAACTACCCAGCATGTTCAATACTTGGTGCATTTCATATGTCTGAGTGTTCATTCTGAAAATTGATTTCTTAACCACTACGCCTCTGCAGTGGTCACAAGGCTTATCCATTTAATATGCAGAATAACAGAAAGCTATTTCTGTAAATTCCAGTGGTAAATTACCAAAATAGTATTCTCTTGCCCTGCAAATGGACATTAAATGAGCATAAATGTAAATTTTCTTGAAAAATTTATGACCGTTAAATGGTTAATTGATATAAGAAGTATCATCAATAAAATTATCTCTTTAAAATGTTTTATTATAACTGTCTTTAATTTATGGCATCTGTTTTTCAGAGAGAACTGACAAAATACCTATGAACTCTATCAAAGCTATAGTTAGTGAACCACTAGAAAACCATGAAGATTATCATTTAATGGTAAGATATTTAAAGTTCCCCTTAAACTAGTTGTAGTTTGTGGATGGTGACAACATATATTTTGCTATATTGTAGAAAACATTTACCAAATCTCATCTTGTGCTATGATGCCAGGGGGCCTGCCAGCTTATCTACACCTAGTTACACGCTATGAAGCATGGGTGACTCACTGCCATATTTGACAGAATGTGCAGGATTTAAATATAACTACTTGATAGATTGCTGTATGGAGTATCACTGCTTTCCAAATATGTCACATTGTGCCAAATTTGATTATTAAAATCTGGAATTTTCGGAATATTTTCAGTCAAAAGACTTCATTACCCGCTTGTTTTAAATGACCTGTAGTGTCTGTTAACCCTTTATTGGTCATTCCGGCAAAAAACTGTGACCTTGAGAAAAAACATTTGTAGGCCAAGCATAGACTCTTGTGAAATTGAGCCTATGTAATGCTGCAAGAATCTAAAAATGAGACAGCTAGATCCTAAACTAGCTCCTATAGCTCACATACTGTAGTAGTCCCAGTCTTAACGTAGCATCATAAGTGTTATAGAGAACTAAGCATGGGTTTGCATACTGCAGCTGTCCTGAAACCAATAAATCATGGGTTAGTTTTAACATGATTGATGTTAGTGTTAATGTGGCTGGTGGTAATACTTGGCTTGATGTTAATCAGTGTTAACCCTTTAAAATTTTTTCAATTTCCTCAGAAAATGTCCACTTGCTGACAAAGAGAATATTTTTGAAAATTTAACACTGGAATAACTGGCTCAGTTAGTGAGCCAGTCATTCCAGTAGTAAATTTTCAAAAATAGTTTTCTCTTGGTCTGCAAAAAGACATTTCTCAAGACCACTGCGGAAGCCATTTTTAACCGGTAAGAGTGTTAAAGGGTTAAAAGTGACAACTGATCTTCTAAATCTTTGGCATAGATAATGTCCATTTGCAGACCAAGAGAATTATATTTTTAAAATCTTTCCGCTGGCATGACTGGCTTATTACTTGTCATTCCAGTGGTAAAATTTCAAAATAGTATTTTCTTGGCCTGCAAATGGACATTCCTCAGGACCACCGCAAAGACAGGTTCTTTCTGGCTGGATCATTAAAAGGTAATATTAAATTATAGTGCTCCACATTTATTTGATGTTTTCATGGATTGCATGAGATTATGATTCGTTATGAGCCAGTAAGATCAGAGGAAATATCGTTGCCTGCAGATGCGTATCTACTGTTAGGAAGAGTCATAAATCTACTCTGGCGCAGGTGCTGATGAGCCACGCAGGTGATGATGAGTCGTGCAAGTGATGATGAGCCATGCAAGTGATGATGAGCCATGCAAGTGATGATGAGCCATGCAAGTGATGATAAGCCACGCAAGTGATGATGAGCCACGGTTTAGCCCTTTAACTGTCTCGCTGCTGACATCCATCAGTCAATAATATCAATGAGCTAAAACTTGAGTTGCTAAATAATTTGAAAACAGTTTGACTGAAAATTGTTGGTAGCTTAGCCACCAACAACTTTCAGTTAAATTGTTTTCAAAGTATTTAGCAGGACTAGAAATATAACCCCTGGGATTTGTCATCTGCAAAAACGGTGACGGTTAATGCTCAAAATTGGGCAGGAAAATTGAAATCTGTTGCTTAATGAATGCCATTTTTTACAGGTCAAGAGAAGACTTATTTTTAAAAGTTTACATCTGGAAATCTGGCTCGGCTATCGAGCCAGTCATTCCATTGTTACGGCTTACAAATTTCTCTTGGCCTGTTTTATATACGTCAAGTCAAACAGAGCAACTGCAGAGGCCTGTTTTAGTTAGTTTGCTCGTTAAAGAGTTAACTTATTACCGTAGGTTTGCTGATTTTTAGCTAATATCTGAGCTGCTTTATTTCAGGGTATTCAACTCGGCCCTACAGAAGCATCTCGGTACTGGATATACTGGGTGCCAGCACAATATGTAGACGCAATTAAGGACGCTATTCTCGGAAAATGGCAGTATTTCTGAGTTTTCTTGACGATAAGATAGTGTATATCATTAATAATTTGTGATTAATCTGCATTGTGATGGACATCAGTGTTACACAGACTCTGGAGAGTTGCTATGATTATATAATACAAATATACAAATGACATATGAAATTATTGCTTTCTTTTTCACCGGTGCCGAGGCAGATAACTCCAAGGATTGAGGGCTATCCACTTATGGATGAGGGACTGTTGTATTACAAATGTTTTATATAATTAAGCTATAAACATATACATTTAAAATGCATTCTTTGGAAACTATTCGGTTATGTGTGGCTTGGTAACCATATAAAGCCAGACTTCCTAGAATCTCAAGTTCAAGATAAGCATACTGGTATGCTGTTGAGTATTTTTTAAGCTAATTTGACAGAAAAACATTTCATACATGTACATTGTAAATAATTTTCTGAGCTTGGTTATTTAGATTTAAATGGTAAAAAACCTAGTCATATCATTGGAATGTCTTAGGATATGCTTGCGTGTGTGTGTGTGTGTGCGCGTGTGTTGTGCATGCGTGTTGTGGATGCGTGCGTCTACAGAAACATGAACACAGGTATTAACACTGGAAATGTATAACATGCATAACATTCCTGGAACTACCAGTTAGTCAAGCAAGGAGTATGTTTGCTAATCAAGCGAAAATCCAAACAAAACACTATGTTCAATCTGATAAGTTTCCTTCTAGTAGTTAGTTCCATAGGAAAAAAGCAGTCACATTTTAAGTGCCAGAAACATGTTTGCAATCTTTCATTAATAGTTAACCTTTTCAGCATTACAGACCAGATCTTACAAAATTTTAATGATATAATGATTCTGTTGAATAATTTGAAGCTATTGTGGTGGGAAGCTGTTGTTGTCAAAGGCAGCAACAGCTTTCAATCACATTATTCTTAGAATATTCAACAGCCTATGTGTATGGTTTCTTTAAGGAATCATTGAGATACTGGTATTTCTGAGTTGAAAGTGTTAACTTGATTGGATTCTATCAGTCAAAATAAAAACATAACATGACTTATTACATTTAGATAAAGATCTTAATCCTTGAATGGTCAAGCTGGCGAAAACCAGCCCTTGAAATCATCCTGAGACATGTCCATTTGCTGGTTATTATTACTATTTAAAAAAGTTTAACACCACAATGAATGGCTCGATATCCATGCCATTTACTGGCTCGATATCAGCGCCAGTCATTCCAGTGTGAAATTTAAGAAAATAGTCTTTTCATGTGGGCATGGACATTCTCTAAGCAAAAACTGTGATTTTGTTGATGGTTGAAGGGTTAAGAGGTTATTCAACTGTGATAAATAATTGGTGCAAATTAAGTTAGAAAACTTCTTCACTCTTGGTTTGATTCCTTTAACCCTCAAATTTATTCAAGAAAATTTCAGTTTTCTCATAGAAAATGTCCATTTGTAGACCAAGAGAAGACTATTGTTGAAAATTTACCACTGGAATGACTGGCTCGGTTATCGAGCCAGTCATTCCAGTGGTAAATTTTCAAAAAAAGTCTTCTTTAGGTCTGCAAATGGACATTTCTCAAGACCACTGCAGAAGCCATTTTTGGCTGATATAAGTGTTAAAGGGTTAATATATGTATACGCTTCGCAAATCAAGCTATGAAGATCAAATATTAGATACGGTACGCTTTTAATCATTAGACGAGGATTTAACCAACCATACTTTCTGGTACATGTAGCTAACGCTGTTTCTAACATAGACTCCAGTCGTCCTTCCACCGTCTAATACAGCCGTTAGCATTTGGGTGCGGCAATCTAATACACTAATTTGATTTCTGCATTGAATTCTGGCCACTAAAAGTCATCATATGGGCCATCTAAAATTACTGAATTTAATCTTCCAGTCTAGAGACTGTGTAATATATCTTCGTCTGTAATATAGCTGTGGCCAACTGCACAGTGAGAAGTGCATTCATTTGTCGTGATTATCTTCAATATTAGGCCAGTGATATCCAGGAACTTCCAATTTATCAAAGGCATCTTCAAAGCTTAGAATTTCATCTCACCGCTTATCATCTCTTAAACCTCATCATGTCGCTTAACCCTTACCAGTGATGCCAATATTCTATCTTTTATTATGTCAATAGCAATGAAACTGGTGTACATTTTTCAACAATTTTGGTGGACACATTGTCCACCAAAATTGTTGAAAACTGTACACCAGTTCATCTTTTAATTTAATTTGAAAATTTACAAATATAACATCAGTGTGCTAAGGGTTAATAGGGTGATCCATTTCTAGATATGCCACGCCCCATTTCTAGCTAAGCTCCGCCCACTTTTTTACGCCCGTTTTAATTGATTCTAACAAGTTTTGTAACATGCAATCTAAATTTCTAGGTAATATACAGGTAAGTGGTTCACTATTTTAAAACTATTTTGACTGTGCTGTCAAAGCTGGGCAACAACAGCTCCCAGTCCAATTTGTTTCCAAATATAATGTTTATTAAATTGTAAATTCGGCAATGACATACAATTCATTCACTTTAGTGACAGATTTTTCTACTTCGTGATGAACTTATGTCATTTTGATTGTGACCTCTGCTAGCAAGTGACAGATTTTAATTATGACGTCAGATACTTGAGTGACATATTAGATCCCTCTGTTGTTACAGAATCGGTAGAAGAGTTGTCTACATTTGAAAAATAATGTTGCAGAAACCTATTGTCATTTATGGCGTTGCTGTGTATGACAGCAACACCTTTCAACTTTCAACAACATTATTAGCTCACCTGGCCAGAATAGATAACGCGCTTATGCCACAGCGACTGTCTATCCGATTTTGGCCAATTTTATGAAATCTCTAAAAATCTGCGAAAATACTTGGGTGAATTGATTCAAAACACATGAAATATCATTTAGGGCAAGAGCTGAACCAAGTTAGTTCAAATTAACTTGATTGGCCAAATCGTTCAGCGGCCATCTTGGATGACCTAGTTTTCGCTAAAACGACTTCTCCAGAACTGCTGAACAGATAGGGCCGATGTTTGTGGGGTGTGATTAGTGCCATTAATGTTTGTTCGATGGAAATTGATAGGTAAAAAAACATGGCCGCCGTGGACCAAACAAAATGTAGCGTTTTTGGTGGCCATGTAGGATTTTTTTATTTGATGGATTTTGAAATCGAGTTTGGTTTTATTAGCTCAGCTAACTTGTTAGTAATCTGATGCATAGCGATGACCCCTAGTCTGCCATCTGTCTCCGTCCATCTGTCTGTCCATCCATCATCAACAATGGCAGCATGTTTTGTTATTTCTGAGTGGATCATCACAAAACCTAGTCACAATGTTAAAGTCGGCATCTAATATCTGTGTTGTGAAACTGATACGACATCAAACACCAGAGTTATCAGCCCTTAACTATTTGCAGTACTTGTAAAGTGTCACTTTCATAGGGGGAATATTAAATGGGTTTTTCGGACCGTGCATTGATTTATCATCCCGACACGTTTGATTGCCAAACAAGATAACAATTACCAGATTAACCTTTTGCCTCCACTGCCTAAATATTTAAGATATGTATTATGTGATCTGGCATCTATACTGTTGAATAAGGCAGAAATGGCCTTCAGACCAAATTAGTTTTGTAAATAAACTCCAGCTCAGGTGCTTGATCCTGCTGCTATCTTGGCCATTCAGCCAGATGTACATGTGTTAAATGGATGGTTTGGAATAAACTTGGTTAAACCTGCTATAAAGACAACCTGTATTAACCCTTTCACTGATGAATTCCCTATATCGCATTTTCAAGGCTGTTGAATAGTTAGCACTTTGATTGGAAGCCATTGCTGCCTAAGGCACAACGGGTTCAAGAAAAATTAATTTCAAAATATTCATCCAAATAAGTTTTATATCATAAAGAATATACTTTTTCCAGGATTTATCGGTGAAAGGGTAAAGAGACCACTTACCTTCAGAGACCATTTTCTTCATTTGCTAAATCTAAATAACCCTTTCACTGATGAATTCCCCATATCTAATTTTCAAGGCTTAGAAATACAGGAAAATTGTAGAATATTTTTGAAAGTAATTTAATTGGAAGCCATTGCTGTCTTAGGCTGCAATGACTTCGTCAAATTAATCTCAAAATAGTCAACAAAACAATTTTTACATCATAAAGAAATTAACTTTTCAGGGACATGTCGATGAAAGCGTTAGGAAAGGTATTTGAACCTTTATTAAGAAACCAGCTGCATTAAGAGACTGCCTTCTGATTCTCCCTTTGGGTGGTGTCTTAATACAAGTTTGACTGTATGTCATCAATTTCGATTGTTAGCTCTATTTTCACGTAAACATTGTTCAAAATCGCTTTTGCAAAAGGTAGTCCAGAGTTTGTTGTCAATATCTCGAAAACTAAACCATTTGACTGAAAGTGGAAGTGGAACTGATTGATTAATTGATGTAAAACTCAATAAAGATTAGTTGAAATGCCAATGTTCTGGCTGCGCGATACAGGCCCCTTGGGCCTCTTGTTTAAAAAGTGATGACCAGTTATCATTCAAAAGTAGATGGAATTTTGAAATTTCAGCTGACTAGAGGTTAAGCTGTAGGGAAACATACACCAATTAAGAAATCTTTTTAACATTAAGTTATGTACGGTAGAAAGATCAAATCAAGAATGGACCTGAGGAAGCTAAAGATTTAGTCTGAGGACAAGACGCAGTGGTCAAAAGCAAAGAAGGACTGATTGCAGCTGTAGGATGTTTCTACTACTACAGCCGCAGACTACAGTAATCATAAATGGAAGAAACCGTTTGAAGCCATTTGATATGAGAAATGTTTTCAAAAATCCATCTTTCGAGACCTATATGGCTATTTTTTGTAACTAATGGTTACTGCCATTGCGTACTCGATGTACAAAGGCTTAATGCTGTCATGATTCATTGTAACCAGCACTGGTCCAGTGCTCACAGCCACTGCTCACATTATAACACACTGGTCAAGTACACGCAGTAATTGTTTGCAATATAACCAGCACTGGTCAAGTGTTCAGCGGTAGTTCTCAATGTAACCAGCACTTATCAGTTGCTCACAGGACAGGGTCAGTTCATGTTGAAGCCAGTACTGGTTAAGTGCTAGCTGCGGTAGTTCACATAGACAGTAATGGTCAAGTGATACCAGCGGTATAGTTGACATCATAGCCAGTAATGGTCAAGCGCTAGCAGTGGTAGTTCACATCATGGCCAGCGCTGGCCAAGTGTTGGCAGTGTTAGTTCACATCGTAGTCAATAATTGTCAAGTGATAACAGTGGTAGTTCACATCATAGCCTACACTGTTCAAGCGCTAGCAGCGGTAATTCACATCATAGCCAGTAATCATCAATTAATAACATGGTAGTTCACAGCATAGCCAGTAATGGTCACGTAATAACAGCAGTAGTTCACATCATAGCCTGCACTGGTCCAGTGCGGGAAGAGGTAGTTCACATCATAACCAATAATAGTCAAGTGCTAGCAATGGTAGTTCACATCAAAGCCAGTAATGGTCAAGTGCTGGCAGCGGTAGTTCATATCATATTCAGTAATTGTCAAGTGCTAGCAGCGGTAGTTCACATCGTAGCCAGTAGTGGTCAAGTGCTAGCAGCGGGAGTTCACATATAGTCAGTAATGGTCAAGTATAATCAGTAATGGTCAAGTGCTAGCAGCGGTAGTTCATATCATACCCAGCACTGGTCAAGTGCTAGCTGTGGTAGTTCACATCATAGCCAGCTCTGATCAAGTGCTAGCAGCCATAGTTTATATCATAGCCAGTAATGGTCAAGTGGTAGCAGCGGTAGTTCATACCATAGCCAGTAATGGTCAAGTGCTAGCAGTGGTAGTTCACATCATAGCCAGCACTGGTCAAGTGCTAGCAGCCATAGTTTATATCATAGCCAGTAACGGTCAAGTGCTAGCAGCGGTAGTTCGAATCATACCCAGTAATGGTCAAGTGCTAGCAGCCATAGTTCATATCGTAGCCAGTAATGTTCAAGTGCTAGTAGCGGTAGTTCACATTGAACTGATAGTGTATTCCAGGTCTAACTGCTTAAATGCACATTTTTACGGTATGTGACGTTACATTTCAGTACAATACAGGCAGCTTTCTGCTTATTGCTTATAGAGAATTATAGTAACCATAGGTATTCATAGAAAGCACTTAGTATTATAACTATTATTAACCATTTCCATCCTGAATTCCATGACTGCAGATCATTGCTACATATAGCAATGCCAGGTCATTTTCAACGTAGTCAACAATTCTAGAGTATGTTTAAATCTAATTCTTTGGGATTTTTGTCTCACTTCAGTAAGAATCCTGAGACTTATGTTGCATTGTCAGTGTATACTGTATTTTGGTAATACTTAGTTTCGGTCTCTGGCTGATTACGATAATTTGTAGATATTATCTTAAATATGAATGATATGAAATATTTAGCAATAGTGTTATTTGTCAGTATATTTTTTCAAATACATGTATTTTCATATTTTTACTCTTCTAGATCTTTAAAAGAGAAATTGTATAGCAGTATTGGTTAACAGTTGTTTCATACAAAAATTGGCTAAAAGTCAAATATGAATGGTAAAAAAGTCATTCATGGTCCACATACAACAATTTAATTTATTTTTATTTCGCAAAATTCTATATATGTTTTAGGGTGTCTATGTAAGGCTCTTCATTGGTGAAATGCTTAACAGTTTGAGTACTAAAGCCTTATACTGAATCTTCTGTCTGTAGTGTTATGTCATTGATATGTTTGTATTAGTACTTTACTACCGTACTCATAATTAATAACATTTGGATAGAAACCAGCAGATGGTGGTGTCAATTTGAAGAAAAATGTTCTTTCTATAACCTGTTGCTGACTTTGTTCTGTTGGATTGTTATCTTATTTATTACTATAAATGTGGCTCGTGATTCCAATTATTTGAAGTCAAATTGTGTAATATTGTCAGAAAATGCCAGATTTATGTATGATGAGATATCTGGTTAAAATTAATAAATAGATTTATCTTTAGATAACTCTTAACAATGATCAAGCCGGCCAAAACCAGGCTGTACAGTGGTCTTGAGAAATGTGTATTTGCAGATCAAGAGAAGATTATTTCTTGAAAATAAATAACCGAAATGTCTGGCTCGATACTGGAGCCAGTCATTTCAGTGTTAAATTTTCAAAATTAGTCTTCTTAACCTGTAAATGGGCATTCACTAGGCAAAGATTTTAATTATATTGACCAATCTTGACCATTAAAATGTTAAAGTTCTCATAATTTATGTAACATGCGAGCCACCATTCTAGTTTATGAATCCAGTTTCTCAGTCAATCATATGATGTCATAATCAACTACATGATGTGTAGGATGACATCATAATCAATTACATCATGAATAACTTGATTAAGTCCATCTTAAATGCTTAATAGTCCATCAGTTTGTACGAATTGTATGTCTACTATTTAATAGGCATGCTGGTGAATATTTTGTTGCAACAGCACCCAGTCAAATTAGTTTCAAAATATTCAACAGCATACCTGTATAGTTTTCTGTAAATTGAGAATCAGGGCGTGCAAGGTTCAATGGTAAAAATTGGCCACAAAACTACGTATGTCCATTTGCAGGCTAAGAGAAGAGTATTTTAGAAAACTTATTAAGGGAATGACTAGCTCAAGCCATCCATTCCAGTTATAAAATGTAACCAAAGGTCTTCTCCTGGCCTATGAAAGGACATCTTTCACGACCAGTGTAGACTGTAGACACCATTTTTTGCGAAGTGTGCACTAAAGGGTTAATGTTTCCGGCTTATGTTTAACGTATTAGCTTTTGTTGAAAGATAAATATATATATATATATATATATATATATATATATATATATATATATATATATATATATATATATATATATATATATATATAGTGCAATTCAAATCTATGCTACAGCAATGTTAGCATTATAAATCATTTTCAATAAAAGCTTGAGTTAGGTAACACATCATATTATTTTGTAATTAATGTTTTCATATTGAATGTCACACTTGCTAATAGAGGCACCTGATCTGTTGCTCAAGTATCTGATGTCCGAATCAAATACATCACATGCTAGCTGATGTCACCATCAAAATGATGTAGAGCTCTCTGTCATAAAACTCGAAAGATCTGTCAAGTGTACAAATTGTATGTCTTTAATGTATTTACAATTTAATAAACATTCTGTTGACTAAGCAGCGACAGTACCCCAGTCAAATTTGTTTCAAAATATTCAACAGCTTTCTTGATTACCTATATAGTTACCTTGAAAATGGCTTTCTGGTAATTCAGGGTTTAAAGTATATAAATCTATTAGAGCGCATGTACAGAGTGGGTAGAGCTTAGGTACAAATTAGGAATGGTATAGCTAGAAATGGATGCCTCTATTTCATGTCTTGGCAGATAGCATTGCGTGAAGCAGATTTGCTGATTCTAACTTAGTGCCCTCATGCGATAACACAAAAATCAATAATGGTAAACTAATCAATATATAAGAACCCTAATGAATATGCTGCAGCTTATATTAACCCTTTAATGGTCAAATGTGGTCATGAAGTTTTCAATTTTCTCAGAAAATATCTAAGAGAATACTATTTTGGAAATTAGTCACTGGAATGACTGACTGACTTGAATAACGAGCCAGTCATTCCAGTGGTAAATTTTCAGAAATAGTCTCTTTCTGCAAATGGCTATTTCTAAAATCCACTGCAGAAGCTGCTTTTGGCTATCCTGACTACTAAGGGTTACTTTCATGCACTAACAGAAAAAGGGAAAGGTCTAGATGCTGGGTTCATTGGTGGGGTGCGGTAGTGGTTAGGACACATGCCTTGAAAATAGAAAGACTTAAGACAGGAGTGTCAGCAATTACTTACTGTACCATACAAGATATGCTGAAATGTCAACCAGAATGCGGGAAATGGCTTTTCTGAGCATCTCATTGTCAAATTTTTGTGGAGACAGAAACCCAGAACGTCATCATTGGGAATGGTGACCCCCCCCCCCCAAGTCCTCCCCCCCCCCCCCAGATTAGACGCATCCCATAATAGAATTCTAGATCCGCCATTAAGGGAGATAATTCTTTGCTATTTCTCTTGAAACATAGTTCTCTGCCTTCGCAACTAAACTAATATAAAGAGAGATGTATATCAGGCTGAATGATATTCTTATTCTGCTGTAAGCTCTATCACATTGATTTCAAGCCATTAGTCGAGTGAGTAGATGAAATATGGGTGTATATTTTGGAAATAATTTTGATTCCTCTGTCTAGAACATCAACAGCTTACAGGGAGTTAAGCAACATTGTTTTCAAACTGAATGCAAGTTTTTATATACATATAAACACGGAAAATGTCAAGATTTGTCAAGAAGATTAAGATTTTTCCTCTGTTAATGTCCATCTACTCGTCAAGAAAATAATTATTTGAAATTTACCACTGGAATGACTTGGTCAGTTATCCTCATGGCAACAGCAGAGGCCAGTTTAAGCTGGCTGACTTGGCCATTAAAGAGCTAAGAATTTATCTGCCATTTTTCAGGCAGTTACTTTTTTATGCTGAAAGGTCTGGTCTGTAGTGTGGTTTATGTGCACAAATGTATTGATATCAACTTAGTGTGCATAAGCAAAATACTCACAAAAACCAAATCACCCATTCTTGTCTTTAATTATAATAACAATGTGTTACCTATTTTTGACTTTTTAAAAAGTTTTCTCCATCCAAATACTTGACTGTGATAGTCTAGATAGGCTTTTACAACTATGTCACATGTAGGCTGACGTCATAATCAATGACGTCATAAATGATGTGATTTAGTCTATCATAAACATTTTAATAGTCTGTCAAGTTGTATGAATTGTATGTATTTACTATTTAATAAGCATTCTGTTGAATATTTTGAAACTAATTTGATTGGGCGCTGTTCGAAATTGACCCAGTCAAATTACTTTTAAAATATTCAACAGCTTACCTGTATATAAATTGAGATTCAGAGAGTGCAGTGATCTATTGATCGCAAAACAGACAATGCATGGTTGGAGCTTAGCTAGAGATGGGTTGGGAATAGCTAAAACTGGATTCCTCCATTGACTGTGATAGTCTAGATCAGACAGGCTTTTAAAACATACAAGTTAAAAAGGTTTAAGCAATTCTGTTAAACAACAACACATGTACATTTAGCTAGAATTATTTGTTTTTTTCCCCACATTATGCTAAATAGTCTGCTTGAATTATTGTGTTAGCATTTTCATGCAAACTAGGACCTGTTTGCCGTGAAAATTATTTCGCTGTAAGCTGCTGCTGTCTAGGATAGAATTCACTGAAACAGCTTTAATCCAAACCATTTTCCAAAGGATTCATACCACTAGTTGCTTAAGAAAATCATTTTGTGTAATACTACAAATGTTTTAGTCAGGAGATGTTACAGGTAGGCCTACGCAATTGTTTGTATTCCTAAAAAAAAATCAGGTTTATTATTTTGACATTATGTTTTGAACCGTTAAGATATTTTATTCGGTATTCAGTATTTGTTTAAGTTTTTCCGTTTGTTTTCTTCTTCAAATTATGTTTCTGTGTAGTTTTTCATATCTCCTTGTTTCTGTCTTCAAAAACTCTTAGGAAAAACTGTCAATTAGCAGGTGTTCTGAAGCAAGAATATCATTCTTCAGACCTTAATAAGCTGACAGTATGTGTGCGAGATTATGATGTTAACGTTAAATACTATAACAAAAAAGGGGATGCTAACCCCTTAATGGTCAAATTTAGTGACAATAATTTATTTTTCTCAGAAAATTCCCATTTGCAGACTAAGTGAGAACCTTTTTTTGATAATTGGAATCCAGGATAAATCTTTAAAAAATTTTCCTCTGGCCTGTAAATGGATATTTATCAAAACTTCTGCAGAGGCTGATTTTGTACTGCTTTAGCATTAAATAGTTAATACATTAATTTTGTTTGACATAGGTTTTTGTTTTAGACACGCTCGTGAGTCGTCAGTTAGTCGAGATATAGCGATGACCCCTATCCAACATCCAGCTATCTATCTATCTATCTATCTATCTATCTATCTGCCTGTCCATTTGTCTCTGTCAGCCTGTCAGGCATAAACAATGAAGACACATATTTCTAGATGCAGTGACATTAACTCTAATCTCAAGCACCAGAATTATTTCCCTTGGAAATTTTGTAAAGTATTGGAGTCACTTTGAATTTGTTGGCACATTTTGTCATATTTAGAACTATTTAGAACATGGTGGGTATCTTTGGACATAGAGCAGTACCACCCATATCAAAACTACGTCTGTCTAATATTGTTTCTGGATAAAAGAGATTGACTCAAAGAGCACCATCTAGGGAAATAGCTGAATGAAGCGTAAACCCAATTGGTCGATTTTATGGGTGGATGATATAATTAAAACAAAGACTTCCGAAATAGTGGAACCAATCGGGACACAATTTTGGTAGTATTAATTATTCATTATGGTCTAAGGGCCATTCAAGTTTGTTCAATCAAAGTTAATTAGTGAAAACAACATAGCTGCCATCGACCATTCATAACAGAGCATCTCTTAGTTGATTGATTTTTACAGTGAAATAGGCAACATATAGGGTTTGTTCGCTGCAGGGTTTAGATAGAATTGGGTGGGGAATAGCTAGCAATGGACCCCTCTATTACGTAGGCCTAGACTGCCAATAAAGTCCATATATTAGACCACAGAATGTGCTTTTCAATAAGAATTTTGGGTGAAACCCTGAAGAACCCTGCTTCGGAATTGCTTTGCTAACAGGCGCCTTTGGAAGGTTTGCTGAGGCCCCTCTTCCAAAATTCCTGGATTCAAAGAACTGAAGGAAATGCTCATGAACTTGTCCATATTTTTACTGATTCTAAAGATGCAGTCAAACATGCTATAAAGACCAACTACCTTCAAAGATTACGCATTTCAGTTCCGAAATCATTATAAACACTACGTTTGAAGTTCTATTAAGAGACAACATTTTGATTATCTCTTATCAAAGACTTCCGAATAGGAGTGGGCCTGTGGCCATAGATCAGCAATCTCTAATGGATGAATCCAGTTTTAGCTATACTCTGCCAATTTCTGTCTAGGTTCGGCCAATGCTTTGCTGTTAGGGTCAATTGAACACTGAACTCCCTGAATCTCAATTTCGAAAAAAATATACAGGTAAACTGTTGAATATTTTGAAACTAATTTGACTGGTTGCTTTTGCTGCCTATTGCAACAACAGCGCCCCGTCACATTGGTTTCAAAATATTCAACAGAATGTTTATTAAATAGTAAAGACTAAATCGTGTCATTCATGACATAATTGATTATGACATCAGCTTACATGTGACATAGTTGATTACGAGTGTAACAGCATATGATTGCTCGATTTACTGGATTCCTCCATTATCAACCTTGCTCCTCCAGTCTGCGGCATAATGAAATTAACTTTTTGAAATTTCCTATGTTTCCCTCTGTTAGCTTTGTCAATGCACATTTTATTAATGGCAGTCTAGGAGGAACATGTGCTAAGCTATTTGCAATCCTCGTGTATCTCTTGTTATAATTATCAGTCTATTAAAATAAATTATATGAAGCAAAAAGAAATTTCCGTATCTTCCTTATATCACAGAGTATTTTGTTTATGAAACCTTCCCCTGTCTGTAATATTATGTCCGGAGTCAGAAAAATACCACCTGAGAGTCACCATTCAGCGATCTGCGCCTACCACCACCCTACCTGTTTTGAGGGTATTATTGTGCTAATACTTGAGGTGCAATCAGGCATGTATCCACAGTGATATATATATATATATATATATATATATATATAACAAACGTTTGCAACAATCAAAAGATCCTGAGTAGTAGTGTCAGGGTCAAAATGATACCACTTCCCTCAACTGGCCGCCGTTCGGCACCCACCGCCCTCTCAATCCCTGGGGCATAGGTTGTTGAGATGGGGGCCACCACGGATCGCCGAACGGCTGCCAGGGAGGTAGGATCATCCCGACACTACTACTACCAGGGGCCGAACGCCCATTTAGAGACAAGCCTCCACAGTGATATACACCACTGATCGCCATCAACCACAGGGCCGGCCTCTATTCTGTGTGGGCTCAGACAAACATGTAGTCTGCCAGAGTCGCATCGGCATGATGGAACCACCCATAGGGGCTTCCATCTACCTTGACAACGCTCACCTGGGAGGAGGCTAAAGTGATTAGCATGTGAACCACGGCAGACTCTGGCATGTTCACATGTTACGCAGAGAATCTGGTGCTGAGCAGGGGTCTCAAGCAGACAACCATGGCCTACCCTCTCCACCCCATAGAAGTGGCAGACAGACTCGATCTCTTTACGTGGGTGAAAGCGGTCGTAAATGTTTCTCCGCAAGGGGTCGACCCATGGATTGTACTGGGGGTCATCCCGGAAGTGGGCCCACTTGGCATCCAATATCATGGCAGTCTCAGCGCCCTGTGCCACTCCTGTAGACGCCAGCACGAGCAGTATGATGAGAATCATGGCTATATATGAAGAGTTAAACTGAACAGAGTGAACCCCTCGAGAAATATCTATGCCAGATCGAGCCCTGTACCATCCGGATCGATAGTGATCTTCATCCCCTCAGGGGCAGGGGCTAGCTGCTTCACTCTGCCGCCAGTTAAGAAACGTAGCTCTAGGACTATATGAGTTGTTTGCGGACTAGTGAGTCCGACTCGCTGAAGCAGTTTAACAGCACCCTTGACTTTGGAGACATCTGACACCCCATCTACCCGTAGGGTGCCCTCCTGGAGGTTAACAGCTTCTTCTGGTCCATCAAATGGACGACACAGCAGGGGCTTTCCACCTGTAATGCCGATCCGGTGACCCACCCTCGTCAGGGAGACACCTTAACCTATGTAGGTGGGGAAGGATGATCCCCGATTGTAGAGCTTTCGAACTGTCCCATCCTTTTTCACAACAGTGGAGAGGGGGGTAACCTCTATATCAATGACTGCGGGAGGCCTATATAGGAGCACCATGTTTGCCAGTCACCCCCAGGTCCAGCGCGGTGCCATACTTCATTCTTCTCAAATATGAACTGCAGGTTTTTTGCCAGGGTCAATAGCAGGCCATCATGGGCCATCGGCGGGGCACCGCTCGAATAGGGTTTGACCAGATGAAAGCTGAGGTCGTTATTTAGGGTGTTGATGTCTGCCACCTCTGTATCCGAGAGCTCAATCAACGGTTCGAGGATGTACTTCCTCTTCGGGAAATCGTACCGAAACACGATCTTGTGGCCATCTATGGTGCCACCCAGGCGCTCCTTCGTCACATACTTGAGGTCTGAGCAGCTCCACCCCATCACCACCAATGGGGTGGAGGGAGAATGCCTGAGCTTGCTTCGTACTGTAGGGCGAATGACTTTCCATCGCTCTCTTCCACCTTGGCAGCATCAACTGCGTACACATCTGCCAGGTCAGCGAGACCAGTCGAATGAGCAATTATGGGTTCCATAGCACACTATAGAAGGGGTTTAAACAGGAGATATAACCATGCCGATTGTCCGACTGCTGCTCTCCGGTGGTGAGAACATAATCTCACCCTCTCTAGAGGGGAGACGGGTGGTACAGTACCGTGTAGAATGGGTCCTCTTCGAGGTGCCCCAGCGGGGCACAACATACATACACGCCGATGTGCTACATCAACCCCCGGGCAGTGCACACAGCAGCTCACTAGTAGAAGTCGGCCGGAACTTGATAAGAGTATCTCGCAGGTGCCAACAGCAACCTATGGAAAGCTATCAGTCCTAGCCTGTTCACACCTGTAAATCACCTGTTTGACAGCCCCCTCCATTAACATATATGCCAGCACGGATGGGATATCGGATGCCCATTTAGAGTTTACACTCTTATTACTCATTGACCTGACATGATATCATACCAGCATTATCTGCCCTTGGCCGAGATGATGAAGAAAGAGGTTCGCCCCTTCATGACCCCTGCACAGATAAAGGCCTTAAACGAACAGAGGCTCACACTGCAACAAGAAGGAGAGTGACTACAGCGGGAGAACTGGTATCAACAGAACGCGAGCCTTGCAAGGAGGTGAAGGAACAGTGAAAATTTTCGATACTGGCAGGCCCTCCAGGAGGAGAGCAAGCGGGACGCAGGAGTCTTGACAGATGACAATGAGCTAGATGTCTTCACAGACTAGGATGAGCCAAGTGTCTTCTCAGACGAGGATGAGCCAGAGGTCATACAGTGGGAAGAGGAGATGGCGCAGACCAAGAAAGCCATCTAGTGGCGGACCTACTATCTTGGTGATACGGTGAAGTTCCAGATGTCACGTCTCAGAAAGCTACTGGCACCCGACATAGTGCTGGATGACCACTGTCTAAGAGACGTCTGTCTCAACACTTGCAAGCGTGTATGATCCGCTGGGCTCTCCAAAATGAACCCTTCTGTGACTCGAGCAGATTCTGCAGGTGATGCAGGTTCAAGCCTCCAGATATACTATCGCAAAATCAGAGTGGCGGAAGCAACCAGAACTATACCCCTCCCTGACTGCTGTCGAGGGCAGTACCATTCACGGCTGGCGACTCCAGCAGATAGATACCATCAGGCAGAATCTCGTCCGTGAGGCAGAACAGTACAGCAGAACGCGCAGGCGATATAAGACGGCATACAACGTCCTCGCGCATACAACCACTGCTGCGGGTGTGATTGGAGCCAGTGCTGGTGTGGCAGCTATGGCCACTCTCGCTACAGGGGTGGGTGCCCTCGTCGCCATTCCACTGGGTGGTGTGACACTAGCCGCCACTGTCTTGGCCACAGGCTTGGGGGTGGGGCAGCGGCAGATCACAAGGAGGCTGGAGAAGCATGCTAAGTATGTGACACTGGCACAGAGTATGCTACGGACTATCGACGAGTCTGTCAGCAAAGCTCTCGAGGATGGCCAGGTCACCGATGAAGAGTACCACCATATATTGAAGGTCCCAGCCCTGTACCGCACGGAAAAACCTAGTGTGACAGCAATACCTCAAGGGCTCCAGCGGGCGGGTTGATATGGAGGAGCTAAAAAACGAGATGTTACGACGAGGTCACCTCGCCGGTCTCTGGAGTCGAGACGACTACAAACAGTGTGCTGCCTGTACGGTAGCTTTAAGAACACCAGTATAGATGGCCTTCCCCCTGAACCTCATGACAGTCATCCGGAGCCAACCACCCCTCCTGGGTACACCCTTGACTGGCCTGAGAGGTCTACTGGATGATATACCAGTGCTAACACCATTCTCCATCACAGTGGATGGACGGTCCCGAACCAGCTTCTCCGTCAACCCACGACCGCTGACCAACCGCCCCATCACCATCAAGGATGCGAATCAAGCTCATACTTAGATGGCTCTTCCAAGCCTCTCATACTGGAATCAGCAGCTGAACTTTGCTGTGTGGTGTGCCATGGCAGGATATGGAGTAAGTTCCACCCTGCTTCACTCCTATTCTGGTACTCCTGAAGCTGTGCTTATCGCCAGCTGTCTCAGATTCCATGTGTACTTCACGGTGCGACGAATCCTCCATGAGCTGGGTGCAAGCCTCTCTGATACAAACGACTTCGACCCACAGCTCAACAGTCATAGCGTCTCAGCGGCCAGTAGACTACAGAGAGAGTTCAGCACTCACCCAGATTATCGGTGGCATGGTGGTGACAACAGCGGCCTAGGGGTTATGTACGGTGACCCGGAACATGACTACTCAGGATTCCCCTATCGAACACCCCGACGAGTGGGCCGTTGGAAGACAGCGACATTCTTGTTCGATCCAGACTCCGACCCTGGAGCGCTGGTGCAAAATATGTACATCACTGGCTTGCGGCAGGACTATCCAGATGTGTGGATGTACTTTGTCCCACACACCACCTCAGGCCTCACACCAGCAGGGATCGTTCAGATCAACCAGTCCCTGAAAGCACTGTGCTACTGCCTCCTTACAGCACAGACCAAGCTGCGTCATTCCATAGATGGTGTCAGCGGAGCAGAGGTCCAGGCCATGTTCATCAGTCTCGTTGAAGATATGATCATCGTGGCAGATCCCAGCAGTCTTATTGCTAAGTTCCAGCAGGGGTTGCAGAAGGCCCGTCGCAAACTTGACTGCTATTTCACCACACCTATGGTTGATTCCGAGCAATATGATCATGAACATCGAGGACCTCCAAGTCAGGGGCTATAACAACATGACACTTCGGCTTCAACACTGATATCAATGCGCCTACGCGTAGTATGGGCCATACAGTCATTCCGACCCTGACACTGCTGCCAGTCGACACGACACTTCCCATGGCAGTTCCGACCCCGACACTGCAGCCAGTCGACACGACACTGCTTCCCATGGTAGCTCTACGTGTGGTGTCAGGCCTAGCTATCATGGTGCACGGGATCAGCCTACTCCGCCGCTAGCAAATCAGCTATAAGACTATCCTGACTCTACAGTAGCAGTGGGGACCACGGTGAGACACTGAACCAGCTTGGCCTGCCCTACAGCCCCTATACACGCTGTCAACATGCACATCCAAGGGCTGGATGGTTCCACAGCGCATCCTTTTTCCACCTTGTAGTATCGCAGAGCCTTGACCAGCTCTGAGCCATGTGAGGCCATGGAGGTCTGCAACTGCTGGAACACATCTGACAGATACTCCCGATCCTTGTAGAAACCTTTAGCTCGCAGGAGCTGCTCGACGATACTCCCACCCATGATAAGGTATTCGAGGAAGCAGATCTGCCCCATACCAAATCCTAGATAGAGCTTCACAGCTGTCAGCTTCTCTGTCAGCTCAGCACCGGAGAGCTGAGCGAGCTCATCTGGTGTCTTCTTCTTGTAGCCCTTCAACTCCCTCCAGAAGACATCATAGCACTTCTCGCATAGTGTGAGCCCGGACATGTTTAAGATGTCTCAATAGAGAGATGAATATTCCCGAGTACCAACCCGGCCACCTGGCAGATGCAGACTGGGAATATCTTATTAGCTCTCTCGACAGGGTATGCAGACGTTTAACCGCGTTGTATACTCAGTGCTTTAACGATGACGTCAATGGTACAGGTCATGAAGCAACTGGCCGAGATCCAGGCGAGTCTTCAGAAGGTGGAGAACCTGCTGCGAACCAAGACACAGAAGTTACTGACCAAAGCAAAACCTCTGGCAGTCCATGTCGCCAGTAATGTGGCGGCGAATGTGGCCATGGTGAAGATGACAGGGGGAAATGAGGTTCTTCCTGCCGCCACTGCGGCTGTCCTCGCTACAGTGGTGAGTGGGGTGGCCAGGCACTGTCTCGGAATAACTCGCCCCTTCCCAAAGATCGCCCTCAGTGGTGCCTCCTACACTGTTGCCGCCAAGATCATGGGTGAACGTGTTACACTAATGGAGGCCACGGTTCTATGGCTAGCAACGAATGCAATGGCTGAGATCATTGTCGCCTACGTTTAACCCCTCTGAATAGTGAGAGATGGATCACGAGACCCCTGCAGCATATGAGGGATGGTGTGCCAGAGGCCGGTGTGTAGCTCATAGTCGAGCACGCAGACTGAGGATCGCCAATACCCGGGAATGGTGGACCGCCCACAAGGCATGCCCCTGCAGAGAGAGCCAGTACCCTGAGCACTGCTACCTATGCCCTTGGCCGACTGCGTGGTCCTCCTATGCCCAACTATTTCACTGCAGGTATGACTAGTAGGTTTAAGCCGTGTATATAGCACTATGACTCTGTCACTCACAGACCTGGAAAGCAAAGAGCTGGGCGATCTTGCTCACTTGGGCGAGGCACGCCTCGGTTCAGAGGACACTGTTGCCCCTATCTCCTTCCTAGACTTCGATGAGAAGGGAGACCCGCGGGAGATCTGAGGTACCATCCCAGCCTGAGATCTCATCGGGAACACTGTTACAGTATGAGAATCGGCCATTAACAAGGCCAAGACTATACAAGGGGATGGGCATCAAAGACAGGGCAATGATGCGAGGTATGCTCGGAGTCAATGAGGCTGGTGCCATCAAGGTTGTGGCTGAGTCCTATGCACAAGACCTGGTTAAGGATCTCCTGAAACCACAGAGCTCATTCCAACAGGATGTAGAGAATCTCATGGTAGGCACCCTCGGCCTGAGCAATATCACTGTCGATGGCAAAAAAGGTGCTACCGCCAGCCTCCAGCTACCAGAGGTGAAGAAGTCAGAGTTCTTTGGTTTGCCGTTTAAGACCACAGGATAGTCATGGCTTCCCGTGCATGTATCATACAGATACTGGATGTACTACACACTGTGGGTGCTGACACAGGCCCTCTACGCTATCTTCTCAGCTGCTGCTGGGATTTCATGCTTGACGCCTCCATTGCATCCTTCGTATCTGCCGGAGGTGCAGGATTCCCTGCTCTGCAAGCGAAAGAGCTGGTGCAGGAAGTACTGCCGTTTAGTCTCCCAGATATAGACGGTCCTACCGCCGACCAAGTGCTAACCATCCTCCGCACGCATGTCTGTACCATTCGACAGTAGGCCGGCCAATGCTGGCCAGGTGGTGCTGATCATCGCCCCATCGGGACACAGGAAAAACATCTTGCTGCAGGCTCTCCTGGCCGAACATCTACACTCTCAATACATCCTTCTGGTGTCTGACTCCGCCACTGAGGCGGTTGACAGTAATGATCAATGGTACAATCACCAAGACGCAGAACCTGCAAGCACTGATGGAGATGCTGCTGACAGCCTGACTGACAGAACCACTTGTTCTAGTAATCGACGACCCTGCAATGGACCAGAAGACAGTCACCTACCTCAGCAACATCACCAGGCGCATCTGGCACACAAAGATAACTGTCTTCATCCTCTTTCAGAAGTACACCCGCGAGATCTCACCAGACATCCGCCACAATGCCCGGTTGCTATGCTTCAGCTCCAAGTGTGAACGTGCCCTGCTCGAGACCATATACGACAGCCTAACCCTCAAGGAGACCAAAGGGGACTTTATCGCAGGTGTACAGAGGGCAGCTGAGCTGTACCGCTTCATCTTTAGCAACAAAGAGACAGGTGAGGTGTCACACTTCAAGCCATCTCTGGAAAAGGCGCAGACCTTCACCTACAAGCTGAATCCAGCCAGGAAACTAGCCTGCTCTATGCGTCATCGCTGACAGACTGTCGCAGCTGCCGCAACTTTTTTCATTCATCAGAAGGCGCGCGGTCTCCGCTACTTCGTCCACGGTCTCTGCTACTTCGTCAGATGCTTGAGGAACTTCGTCAGAAGCTTTAGGAACTTCGTCAGAAGCTTGAGGAACTTCGTCAGAAGCCTGTCGCTTAAACTCTACCCACTGAGGGTCAGAGTCTAGTGCTCTCTTCTTCTGGAACTTCTCACAGAAGATCCACTTTGTCCATGCATGACGAGCATCTGACTTGCGAGCGGATTTGATGAGGTGGTCTTGGTAGTTATCTGGGAATTTCAGAAATGCTGCCAGATCACTGGCCAATCTCGTTGAAGATGTACTCAACAGCCTCCTTGCGGCCAACAGTGAACCCCTCCTGAGTACGTTCTGCATGACCGGTGTCATGGCTCTCTGCTACAGTGGCACTGACCTCCTCCCTGAAGTAGTTATTTACTCCAGACTGGAGGCTATCCAGCATCTCTCGCTCTTCCTAGCTATGGAGGCTAAATACGGCAGCCCACTTCCCGACCGTTAGTAGATCTTTTGGAGAGCTAGAATATCAGGGCTGTTGGTTTGGGCCACAGGAGGTAGGTCGAGTGTCCTGCCCTGGATGCTGTCAAACTTCCGGTAGAGTATCCGAGTCAGGAGTTCTTTTGTACTACGAGCTGGCGCTCCTTCCTCTATGGCGGCCAGTATCTCCGCATTAGACAGGTGTGACCTTGGCTCGCTCGAGGATAATGTTGATGTCACGAAGCAGTCCTCGGACCCTGTCACAGTGGGACAGTGCACGCTGTGGCTGTCGTGCCGACTTGTCCTGCTGCCTATAGACAATCTGCCAGAGAACATTGCCAAACATGGCAGCCGTTTAACCCATCTATATACCCAGACCGTAAACATGGTGCAGTATGTGCAACATCCAGATGGGGCCATTGAACCCACGACATTGCACCACACTGATCCATGGAGGGACTGACTGCCTGACAGTCATTCGACTCAGTACACACGATGAGAACCCGTTGTCCACTGCTGGGAAGTACATTGACTTTGCAATCTCGGCACAGATCCACGAGATCAAGAGCATGACACTTGAGTTAAAGCTTCAGAGCACAATAAAACAGACGGTAGAGCTCCCGCAGGTTCTGAACAGTTGGGAGATCGTGCAGAGCAACAGCACCGTGGACACCACCTATGTGAACGATGAGTACCGAGTCCTAGCTCTGCTGGCTCGTGGCCCAGCCTTCTTTGCGAAGGGAAAGAGGTACTATGCTGTGGGGTGCAATGAGGGGTTCACGGAATGCAAACTACGGGTAGGTGGCTTAGCCCGTGGCAGTTCCACTCTTAACCCTCCTCGAGAACACACACGTGAATCCGGCTGCCATGCAGGATAGGCTGTTCCTCCGAGTGTACACTGAGCAGCTCGCAGATGCGACGATGAATGCTCCAAGACTTCATGTCTGGCATGACGAGAATGACCAGAAACTGAAGCAAACGGGTTCCAAACAGCGGATCGTGCATGTGGAGCGAGAACACCAGCAGGTCCAAGCCACAGCTAACCAACGGGTAGAGCTGACATTGCATCGTGGTGCATCGGACTGTCGCTGTTGCATTCCTGGTTCAGAAGGGAGGAGCCATCCAGCAGGTGGGTAAGCTAGACGACTTCAAGCTTGTGGTTGCTGGGACCAATGTTCTTGGTGAGGTACGCGAGCTGGCTGACTGCCAACTCTACAGACAGAAAACTAAGTCGTATGCACTTCTGCGCCTAACCAGTGGAAGCGATGACCTCGAGTTGGCACTCGAGGGCCGTCACCACCTCTGGGGCAGGAACATCCCACCTAATCAGGGCAACTGGCTCAGCTTCAACATCGGAAACCTCATAGCTGGGACTCGCTCATTAGGTGTGACGGTACTTTACTTTGGCTATGCTAAGGTATGCGGGTCGAACACATCAGGTATTCAGCTTGAGCATGCGTAGAGCACGACTCCTGTCGTCACAGCTGCAGCTGCCACAACTACTATAATCTCTGCTGTCTTCTGACCTGTCGATGCTTCATAGTCGAGCATTGGCTCGGATACAGCCTCGTAGTACTCATCGAGACTTTCATCTGCCTCTTTGATGCTCTGGTTGGCCTGAGCTCGGAGTTGTCGTTGGCATGCCTCCCTCTGGCGCATATGCTCGAGTGCTTTGCTGTATTCAAACTTCTCCTTAGCCAGCTTCTCCATCGCCTGGTTATGATGCTCACGCTCGACCTCTGCTGCCTTCTTGTCGGCGAAGCTGAGTCCCCAGTTCGCTAAGACAAACACGCCCGCATTCAAGATTGCAGATGCCATGCTATAGTCTACAGTTTAAAGCTAGTATATAGCTGTCCCCAGCGATGGATATGTATGAACCAGAGGCTTATGAAGATCCAGTCGATATAGATGACGAGGACTATGAGGAGGACTATGATGAGGAGGATTATGATGCCGACTACGAGGTCGGTGGTGAGAATGATGACGTAGAGCCTTAATCCCGCAAGCTAGTACACAGAGCGAAAGGACTCTATCGCACTTACGTAAAAGGTTCTATCGGGCCACTGGCAGCAGTTGGGGCTCTGATCGCTCTGTTCACAACGAAGGCTGGCGAGATGGTCCGCAAGATCGCCAACAATGCTCTCCATGGTGTGGAGAAGATTTCTGAAGCCATACCAGCCATCACCTCAGGAGTAGGTACGTTCTTCGGCATCGTAGGCCCTTGGCTACAGTACGTTGCCATAGCACTCGCGGCCATCTGGGCTGCCAAACATTTAAGCCGTGCTATATAAGGACGGCGTCTCTGTACGACCTGGTCAAGATACTTAACTTACTTAATCGATAAACTACCGTTCAGTGAAGATCCAGCAGAGACTTCAGTGATAGTCGAATGAATGGCGGCCGTCTGTTCATCTGTTTAGAGTTCGCCCAGGCCGTGCATGACAGGACGGGACTGGACATCAGTGATAAAATCACCCAGGCCATGCGTGACAGGACGGGAGTGGACATCAGTGATGAAATCAACTGCCTTTCTTGAGGAACTCTACTATCAGCCTGGGGCATATTACCGTGAGACCCCTCAAATACTCGAGGCTGCACGTCGCAAGGGCCACAACTTCACATTGGAGACAGTTAGCCAGTGGCTCAGCCACCAGGCGATGTGGCAGATATACAGACCTCGTCCACTGCACATCAGGCATGCCCATTTCGATGAAACTGTCCCGAACAGAGTTCACCAGGCAGATGTTCTATTCCTTCCACACGACTCTGTTGGTCGTAAGACCTACAAGTATGCCCTCACCATCGTTGATGTCGCCAACAGGTACAAGGCTGCGGCACCGCTCACAGACAAGTCAGCTGGCCAGGTGGCCCAGGCATTCCAGGGTGTCTACGAGGCTTCGGAAAATCCCCCCCAGTGGCAGAAATTGTTGCAGGTGGATGAGGGTAAGGAGTTCAGAGGTGAGACAGCAGCCCTCATGCGGAAACACAGTGTGGCAGTTAGGCGAGGCGAGGTAGGGCATCACCGTGCCCAGGCTATCGTTAAGCGGTGGGATCGGACACTGGCAGAGAGACTGTTCCCACACCAATATGCCCAGGAAATGACCACGCCGAGTGAACATTCTAGAGTATGGGTGAGATGGCTACCTGCTGTGGTGGAGAGATCCAATGGTGGGGTTACTAGGCTAATCGGGAAGAAGCCGGTAGAGGCTATCAGACACTGCTGTTGCCAGTCACAGCTCTAGAGGAACGAGCAAGGGAGAGGAGTGCCTACCACCTGATGCTCTGGTTCAGTACGTGTATGAGCCTGGTGAGCTAGAAGGTGGTCGACAGCGTGCAACAGATACTAACTGGTCGATAGATGTTCACAGGCTTGACAGGTATGTGGAGGTGGAGGGGCAGCCTACAGTGTACTACCTGGCACGCCAGCACGGGGTGCCTAGGCGACCATTTGCTGTAGAAGAGCTTCAGCTAGTCCCTGCAGACACACAGCTACCACCCCCTAGAGTGCTAACATGATACACGATGGGCTCGGTATGGACACCATCTGGCAGCACATGGTGCTTATCATAGTAAGCGGAGAGTCCGGGTTTTTCCTGCTCATACGTCACCATACCTTGGTTGCGCATGCGTAGGCATTTTGCTGTGTGGTGTGCCATGGCAGGATATGGAGTAAGTTCCACCCTGCTTCACTCCTATTCTGGTACTCCTGAAGCTGTGCTTATCGCCAGCTGTCTCAGATTCCATGTGTACTTCACGGTGCGACGAATCCTCCATGAGCTGGGTGCAAGCCTCTCTGATACAAACGACTTCGACCCACAGCTCAACAGTCATAGCGTCTCAGCGGCCAGTAGACTACAGAGAGAGTTCAGCACTCACCCAGATTATCGTTGGCATGGTGGTGACAACAGCGGCCTAGGGGTTATGTACGGTGACCCGGAACATGACTACTCAGGATTCCCCTATCGAACACCCCGACGAGTGGGCCGTTGGAAGACAGCGACATTCTTGTTCGATCCAGACTCCGACCCTGGAGCGCTGGTGCAAAATATGTACATCACTGGCTTGCGGCAGGACTATCCAGATGTGTGGATGTACTTTGTATCACACACCACCTCAGGCCTCACACCAGCAGGGATCGTTCAGATCAACCAGTCCCTGAAAGCACTGTGCTACTGCCTCCTTACAGCACAGACCAAGCTGCGTCATTCCATAGATGGTGTCAGCGGAGCAGAGGTCCAGGCCATGTTCATCAGTCTCGTTGAAGATATGATCATCGTGGCAGATCCCAGCAGTCTTATTGCTAAGTTCCAGCAGGGGTTGCAGAAGGCCCGTCGCAAACTTGACTGCTATTTCACCACACCTATGGTTGATTCCGAGCAATATGATCATGAACATCGAGGACCTCCAAGTCAGGGGCTATAACAACATGACACTTCGGCTTCAACACTGATATCAATGCGCCTACGCGTAGTATGGGCCATACAGTCATTCCGACCCTGACACTGCTGCCAGTCGACACGACACTTCCCATGGCAGTTCCGACCCCGACACTGCAGCCAGTCGACACGACACTGCTTCCCATGGTAGCTCTACGTGTGGTGTCAGGCCTAGCTATCATGGCGCACGGGATCAGCCTACTCCGCCGCTAGCAAATCAGCTATAAGACTATCCTGACTCTACAGTAGTAGTGGGGACCACGGTGAGACACTGAACCAGCTTGGCCTGCCCTACAGCCCCTATACACGCTGTCAACATGCACATCCAAGGGCAGGATGGTTCCACAGGGCATCCTTTTTCCACCTTGTAGTATCGCAGAGCCTTGACCAGCTCTGAGCCATGTGAGGTCATGTAGGTCTGCAACTGCTGGAACACATCTGACAGATACTCCCGATCCTTGTAGAAACCTTTAGCTCGCAGGAGCTGCTCGACGATACTCCCACCCATGATAAGGTATTCGAGGAAGCAGATCTGCCCCATACCAAATCCTAGATAGAGCTTCACAGCTGTCAGCTTCTCTGTCAGCTCAGCACCGGAGAGCTAAGCGAGCTCATCTGGTGTCTTCTTCTTGTAGCCCTTCAACTCCCTCCAGAAGACATCATAACACTTCTCGCATAGTGTGAGCCCGGACATGTTTAAGATGTCTCAATAGAGAGATGAATATTCCCGAGTACCAACCCGGCCACCTGGCAGATGCAGACTAGGAATATCTTATTAGCTCTCTCGACAGGGGATGCAGACGTTTAACCGCGTTGTATACTCAGTGCTTTAACGATGACGTCAATGGTACAGGTCATGAAGCAACTGCCCGAGATCCAGGCGAGTCTTCAGAAGGTGGAGAACCTGCTGCGAACCAAGGCACAGAAGTTACTGACCAAAGCAAAACCTCTGGCAGTCCATGTCGCCAGTAATGTGGCGGCGAATGTGGCCATGGTGAAGATGACAGGGGGAAATGAGGTTCTTCCTGCCGCCACTGCGGCTGTCCTCGCTACAGTGGTGAGTGGGGTGGCCAGGCACTGTCTCGGAATAACTCGCCCCTTCCCAAAGATCGGCCTCAGTGGTGCCTCCTACACTGTTGCCGCCAAGATCATGGGTGAACGTGTTACACTAATGGAGGCCACGGTTCTATGGCTAGCAACGAATGCAATGGCTGAGATCATTGTCGCCTACGTTTAACCCCTCTGAATAGTGAGAGATGGATCACGAGACCCCTGCAGCATATGAGGGATGGTGTGCCAGAGGCCGGTGTGTAGCTCATAGTCGAGCACGCAGACTGCGGATCGCCAATACCCGGGAATGGTGGACTGCCCACAAGGCATGCCCCTGCAGAGAGAGCCAGTACCCTGAGCACTGCTACCTATGCCCTTGGCCGACTGCGTGGTCCTCCTATGCCCAACTATTTCACTGCGGGTATGACTAGTAGGTTTAAGCCGTGTATATAGCACTATGACTCTGTCACTCACAGACCTGGAAAGCAAAGAGCTGGGCGATCTTGCTCACTTGGGCGAGGCACGCCTCGGTTCAGAGGACACTGTTGCCCCTATCTCCTTCCTAGACTTCGATGAGAAGGGAGACCCGCGGGAGATCTGAGGTACCATCCCAGCCTGAGATCTCATCGGGAACACTGTTACAGTATGAGAATCGGCCATTAACCAGGCCAAGACTATACAAGGGGATGGGCATCAAAGACAGGGCAATGATGCGAGGTATGCTCGGAGTCAATGAGGCTGGTGCCATCAAGGTTGTGGCTGAGTCCTATGCACAAGACCTGGTTAAGGATCTCCTGAAACCACAGAGCTCATTCCAACAGGATGTAGAGAATCTCATGGTAGGCACCCTCGGCCTGAGCAATATCACTGTCGATGGCAAAAAAGGTGCTACCGCCAGCCTCCAGCTACCAGAGGTGAAGTCAGAGTTCTTTGGTTTGCCGTTTAAGACCACAGGATAGTCATGGCTTCCCGTGCATGTATCATACAGATACTGGATGTACTACACACTGTGGGTGCTGACACAGGCCCTCTACGCTATCTTCTCAGCTGCTGCTGGGATTTCATGCTTGACGCCTCCATTGCATCCTTCGTATCTGCCGGAGGTGCAGGATTCCCTGCTCTGCAAGCGAAAGAGCTGGTGCAGGAAGTACTGCCGTTTAGTCTCCCAGATATAGACGGTCCTACCGCCGACCAAGTGCTAACCATCCTCCGCACGCATGTCTGTACCATTCGACAGTAGGCCGGCCAATGCTGGCCAGGTGGTGCTGATCATCGCCCCATCGGGACACAGGAAAAACATCTTGCTGCAGGCTCTCCTGGCCGAACATCTACACTCTCAATACATCCTTCTGGTGTCTGACTCCGCCACTGAGGCGGTTGACAGTAATGATCAATGGTACAATCACCAAGACGCAGAACCTGCAAGCACTGATGGAGATGCTGCTGACAGCCTGACTGACAGAACCACTTGTTCTAGTAATCGACGACCCTGCAATGGACCAGAAGACAGTCACCTACCTCAGCAACATCACCAGGCGCATCTGGCACACAAAGATAACTGTCTTCATCCTCTTTCAGAAGTACACCCGCGAGATCTCACCAGACATCCGCCACAATGCCCGGTTGCTATGCTTCAGCTCCAAGTGTGAACGTGCCCTGCTCGAGACCATATACGACAGCCTAACCCTCAAGGAGACCAAAGGGGACTTTATCGCAGGTGTACAGAGGGCAGCTGAGCTGTACCGCTTCATCTTTAGCAACAAAGAGACAGGTGAGGTGTCACACTTCAAGCCATCTCTGGAAAAGGCGCAGACCTTCACCTACAAGCTGAATCCAGCCAGGAAACTAGCCTGCTCTATGCGTCATCGCTGACAGACTGTCGCAGCTGCAGCAACTTTTTTCATTCATCAGAAGGCGCGCGGTCTCCGCTACTTCGTCCACGGTCTCTGCTACTTCGTCAGATGCTTGAGGAACTTCGTCAGAAGCTTTAGGAACTTCGTCAGAAGCTTGAGGAACTTCGTCAGAAGCCTGTCGCTTAAACTCTACCCACTGAGGGTCAGAGTCTAGTGCTCTCTTCTTCTGGAACTTCTCACAGAAGATCCACTTTGTCCATGCATGACGAGCATCTGACTTGCGAGCGGATTTGATGAGGTGGTCTTGGTAGTTATCTGGGAATTTCAGAAATGCTGCCAGATCACTGGCCAATCTCGTTGAAGATGTACTCAACAGCCTCCTTGCGGCCAACAGTGAACCCCTCCTGAGTACGTTCTGCATGACCGGTGTCATGGCTCTCTGCTACAGTGGCACTGACCTCCTCCCTGAAGTAGTTATTTACTCCAGACTGGAGGCTATCCAGCATCTCTCGCTCTTCCTAGCTATGGAGGCTAAATACGGCAGCCCACTTCCCGACCGTTAGTAGATCTTTTGGAGAGCTAGAATATCAGGGCTGTTGGTTTGGGCCACAGGAGGTAGG
The DNA here is from genome assembly GCA_034401795.1 of Chaetoderma sp. LZ-2023a. NCBI lineage: Eukaryota > Metazoa > Mollusca > Caudofoveata > Chaetodermatida > Chaetodermatidae > Chaetoderma > Chaetoderma sp. LZ-2023a. The sequence goes on from CM067372.1 coordinate 114,332,442, forward strand.
TCGAGTGTCCTGCCCTGGATGCTGTCAAACTTCCGGTAGAGTATCCGAGTCAGGAGTTCTTTTGTACTACGAGCTGGCGCTCCTTCCTCTATGGCGGCCAGTATCTCCGCATTAGACAGGTGTGACCTTGGCTCGCTCGAGGATAATGTTGATGTCACGAAGCAGTCCTCGGACCCTGTCACAGTGGGACAGTGCACGCTGTGGCTGTCGTGCCGACTTGTCCTGCTGCCTATAGACAATCTGCCAGAGAACATTGCCAAACATGGCAGCCGTTTAACCCATCTATATACCCAGACCGTAAACATGGTGCAGTATGTGCAACATCCAGATGGGGCCATTGAACCCACGACATTGCACCACACTGATCCATGGAGGGACTGACTGCCTGACAGTCATTCGACTCAGTACACACGATGAGAACCCGTTGTCCACTGCTGGGAAGTACATTGACTTTGCAATCTCGGCACAGATCCACGAGATCAAGAGCATGACACTTGAGTTAAAGCTTCAGAGCACAATAAAACAGACGGTAGAGCTCCTGCAGGTTCTGAACAGTTGGGAGATCGTGCAGAGCAACAGCACCGTGGACACCACCTATGTGAACGATGAGTACCGAGTCCTAGCTCTGCTGGCTCGTGGCCCAGCCTTCTTTGCGAAGGGAAAGAGGTACTATGCTGTGGGGTGCAATGAGGGGTTCACGGAATGCAAACTACGGGTAGGTGGCTTAGCCCGTGGCAGTTCCACTCTTAACCCTCCTCGAGAACACACACGTGAATCCGGCTGCCATGCAGGATAGGCTGTTCCTCCGAGTGTACACTGAGCAGCTCGCAGATGCGACGATGAATGCTCCAAGACTTCATGTCTGGCATGACGAGAATGACCAGAAACTGAAGCAAACGGGTTCCAAACAGCGGATCGTGCATGTGGAGCGAGAACACCAGCAGGTCCAAGCCACAGCTAACCAACGGGTAGAGCTGACATTGCATCGTGGTGCATCGGACTGTCGCTGTTGCATTCCTGGTTCAGAAGGGAGGAGCCATCCAGCAGGTGGGTAAGCTAGACGACTTCAAGCTTGTGGTTGCTGGGACCAATGTTCTTGGTGAGGTACGCGAGCTGGCTGACTGCCAACTCTACAGACAGAAAACTAAGTCGTATGCACTTCTGCGCCTAACCAGTGGAAGCGATGACCTCGAGTTGGCACTCGAGGGCCGTCACCACCTCTGGGGCAGGAACATCCCACCTAATCAGGGCAACTGGCTCAGCTTCAACATCGGAAACCTCATAGCTGGGACTCGCTCATTAGGTGTGACGGTACTTTACTTTGGCTATGCTAAGGTATGCGGGTCGAACACATCAGGTATTCAGCTTGAGCATGCGTAGAGCACGACTCCTGTCGTCACAGCTGCAGCTGCCACAACTACTATAATCTCTGCTGTCTTCTGACCTGTCGATGCTTCATAGTCGAGCGTTGGCTCGGATACAGCCTCGTAGTACTCATCGAGACTTTCATCTGCCTCTTTGATGCTCTGGTTGGCCTGAGCTCGGAGTTGTCGTTGGCATGCCTCCCTCTGGCGCATATGCTCGAGTGCTTTGCTGTATTCAAACTTCTCCTTAGCCAGCTTCTCCATCGCCTGGTTATGATGCTCACGCTCGACCTCTGCTGCCTTCTTGTCGGCGAAGCTGAGTCCCCAGTTCGCTAAGACAAACACGCCCGCATTCAAGATTGCAGATGCCATGCTATAGTCTACAGTTTAAAGCTAGTATATAGCTGTCCCCAGCGATGGATATGTATGAACCAGAGGCTTATGAAGATCCAGTCGATATAGATGACGAGGACTATGAGGAGGACTATGATGAGGAGGATTATGATGCAGACTACGAGGTCGGTGGTGAGAATGATGACGTAGAGCCTTAATCCCGCAAGCTAGTACACAGAGCGAAAGGACTCTATCGCACTTACGTAAAAGGTTCTATCGGGCCGCTGGCAGCAGTTGGGGCTCTGATCGCTCTGTTCACAACGAAGGCTGGCGAGATGGTCCGCAAGATCGCCAACAATGCTCTCCATGGTGTGGAGAAGATTTCTGAAGCCATACCAGCCATCACCTCAGGAGTAGGTACGTTCTTCGGCATCGTAGGCCCTTGGCTACAGTACGTTGCCATAGCACTCGCGGCCATCTGGGCTGCCAAACATTTAAGCCGTGCTATATAAGGACGGCGTCTCTGTACGACCTGGTCAAGATACTTAACTTACTTAATCGATAAACTACCGTTCAGTGAAGATCCAGCAGAGACTTCAGTGATAGTCGAATGAATGGCGGCCGTCTGTTCATCTGTTTAGAGTTCGCCCAGGCCGTGCATGACAGGACGGGACTGGACATCAGTGATAAAATCACCCAGGCCATGCGTGACAGGACGGGAGTGGACATCAGTGATGAAATCAACTGCCTTTCTTGAGGAACTCTACTATCAGCCTGGGGCATATTACCGTGAGACCCCTCAAATACTCGAGGCTGCACGTCGCAAGGGCCACAACTTCACATTGGAGACAGTTAGCCAGTGGCTCAGCCACCAGGCGATGTGGCAGATATACAGACCTCGTCCACTGCACATCAGGCATGCCCATTTCGATGAAACTGTCCCGAACAGAGTTCACCAGGCAGATGTTCTATTCCTTCCACACGACTCTGTTGGTCGTAAGACCTACAAGTATGCCCTCACCATCGTTGATGTCGCCAACAGGTACAAGGCTGCGGCACCGCTCACAGACAAGTCAGCTGGCCAGGTGGCCCAGGCATTCCAGGGTGTCTACGAGGCTTCGGAAAATCCCCCCCAGTGGCAGAAATTGTTGCAGGTGGATGAGGGTAAGGAGTTCAGAGGTGAGACAGCAGCCCTCATGCGGAAACACAGTGTGGCAGTTAGGCGAGGCGAGGTAGGGCATCACCGTGCCCAGGCTATCGTTAAGCGGTGGGATCGGACACTGGCAGAGAGACTGTTCCCACACCAATATGCCCAGGAAATGACCACGCCGAGTGAACATTCTAGAGTATGGGTGAGATGGCTACCTGCTGTGGTGGAGAGATCCAATGGTGGGGTTACTAGGCTAATCGGGAAGAAGCCGGTAGAGGCTATCAGACACTGCTGTTGCCAGTCACAGCTCTAGAGGAACGAGCAAGGGAGAGGAGTGCCTACCACCTGATGCTCTGGTTCAGTACGTGTATGAGCCTGGTGAGCTAGAAGGTGGTCGACAGCGTGCAACAGATACTAACTGGTCGATAGATGTTCACAGGCTTGACAGGTATGTGGAGGTGGAGGGGCAGCCTACAGTGTACTACCTGGCACGCCAGCACGGGGTGCCTAGGCGACCATTTGCTGTAGAAGAGCTTCAGCTAGTCCCTGCAGACACACAGCTACCACCCCCTAGAGTGCTAACATGATACACGATGGGCTCGGTATGGACACCATCTGGCAGCACATGGTGCTTATCATAGTAAGCGGAGAGTCCGGGTTTTTCCTGCTCATACGTCACCATACCTTGGTTGCGCATGCGTAGGCCTCGGTTTTTAGCTCTGTCCACCCCGCCATGTAGGGCGCTGTAGAACCTCTGCCAAGAGACCTCATTCTGCCACTTTGACATTCCTTTAGCCGAGCACTTACTTGCAGCTGTGCTCTCCACGTAGTAGCATTTGGTGCAGAGAGCGATACCACAAGAGCCTTCGAACTCGAGCTTGAACAGTCCCGGAGTCCGTCCAGACCATTTGTCCCAAGCTAGCCAGTCCCGCTTATGGTACTCTGCTCGCATCTCGGGGCGAATGACATCTTCGAGGTTGGAGCCTTCTATAGCGATATACGCAGAGTCAGTGTCCATCTGCAGGTACTCAAAGGTGTCACGAGCTACGTAGCGATCGAGAAAGTCATAGTAGAACTCCAGCATTCGCAGCTTCGCGAGCTCATAAATGGCTATCCCCACCTGGAAGGGCCTTAGAATAGTGATTCTCGGCTTGCGACTCTGGAGCTCGTATGACTCACCGATCTCCTCGAGATCTTCGAACCATACACTACGCAGGGCCTTGTCTACCACGCGTTCATCCTTTGTGAAGCTGGTGTTGCTATGGCATTCTAGGGCCTCGATGAGCTTCCCGTAGGCACTGTTGCTGAGGACTTTGAAGAGATCTGCCAAGAGCGCTTTGCTCTTATCTACATCTCCTGAGTGGCGGGCCTACGAACCATTCTCCATGAACCACTCGAATGGGTACTTGGCCTCATAGTCTATGGTGCAGTATACAGCAGCGATCTCCAGACCATGGGTTATATACCACTTGAGTGTCGGTGCGTACAGCAGCCGCTTCTTGCCAGAGAGGGTGCCGACCAGCTTCTGGGTGGATGGTCGTTTCCGCCATGTACGCTCTAGATATGCCTGCATCTCAGAAGAGATGGCCTCTACCGGGGTCTCGCGGTTATAGAAGAGCGGGGACATTTCCTCGAACATTGCCCACAGAGCCATAGGGACCTCTATATCCACCTCAGCAAATCCAAACCAGCAGTCTGCTAGGAGCTCCTCCTTAAAGCGGGCTACACCACTGGCACCACAGGGCATCTCTTTGGCCATCGTTCACAGGTACAGAGCATTTGCGTTGTAGCCGAGTAGACATTGGCAGACACGCTCACTCTGGCGGATGCGTGTCACACATGCCTCGTGGTGGTGGTGAACACGATGCTGGGCCCTCCAACAACCGCATCCTTCAGCATCTCATAGGCCTCCTTGCCTGGAGAGTAGAGGCTAACATCCGGCATGTGCTGAGCGGTTCCACGTAGGAGGTACTGCAGTGACACACCTGGGAGAGACACCGAGGATGTCTATTTCTCGTTCTGTGTAGAAATCCCGCATCCGCTCAAGGGCTTCGATGAATGGACTGACGTCCAGGTTGTTGTAGTATCGCAGCCAGTCGGCGAATGTCCACATTCCGTGTTCGCTGAATGTCTGGTTACATTGTTCCCACTCTGATCCCGTCAAGAGGTAGCCACCCTTGAGCTTAGATGTCCATGCTGAGTAGTCAGGAAGCCGTGGATAGTTGAGCTTCTCGTGTGTGTCAAACCATTCAATCTCCAACATTACACTGATCGCGGCATGGGTGGGAAAACCATTGTGTGAAGGTTGAGGCACCGAAGTCTGCATTCGAGAATGCATTCTCTTGATCTCAATAGCTAGTATCTGCCGCTGGCTCGAGCTTAAATCACAACAACGATACATACACATCCATCATGCACTCTGTGGCCATAGTGATGAGTGTTGGATCAAGGGAGCGCCCATAGATTGATACGAGCCTACAACCAACACTGTCATAGTACCATGGCGGTTTCTGGCATGGATGGCCTCAACATCAACATGGTGCAGAGGCAGCAGAGTGATACAGGAAAACAAATGCCACTTTCACAGTGACTGAGTGTATTAGCCATACTTCATCATTTAAGACTTTGAAGCCCTCCTAGTTGGTACCAAGACCCATCCGACAGACTATAAAAATCGAGAACACCCACATACGTATATCAGTGAGGTGCTCTCGTGATGGCTCGATGAACAAGCTGACCCACCTGTGCAATGCCGACCCCAAAGATCTGATCAGAGACTTTATGCCGAAGCTCCAATGACGAGCATACAAAATCTGTACAGAGGTCAGCGAACACTTCATACCAGCACGTTTCAACAAACTAGCAATGCACCAGCAGAGAATGATCGGTGCATGGTGTGACCAAGTGCCTATGATAGGCTTCAACAGTGGGCAGTATGACCTGAACCTCATCTAGAATTACTTCATGGATAAGTTGACTGACAGTTCAGACACAGTGAAAGTCGCCAAGAGAGCTGCCAGACAATGTTCCTCATCAGTCATCACCCCTGAGCTGCGGTTTCTTTATCTGCTTAGCTACCTTGGCCCTGGAGTCTCCTACGAGTCATGGGTCAAAGCATATGGGCCACACGAAAAGCTAGTTCCTGCATGAATGGTTTGACAAAACCTGGGAAGCTCGGCTATCTAGGACATTCTGACTACCCACCATGGACATCTATGCTCATGGGTGATTTCCTCGTGAAGGTATCAAAGTGGTAACAGTGCAAGAAGGGTGCTGCCATTCACGGATTGGCTGCAATCCTACAACTTGGATATCAGCCCATTAACTGAAGCCCTAAAATGGATGTGACAGCAGAACAGCAGACCCTACTGCGCAGATTGTCTTTTTATCTGATGCCCACTCCGTCCTTGAGGCTATCACCAAAGGTAAGCTGCCACAACTTGAAGAAGCACTACAAACCATCAAATGCTTTCAGATAGCATTGCAGTGGATCCCTTCACACTGTGGAGTCCAAGGAAATGAGGAAGCAGACAAGATGGCAAAGGTGGGTGCAGAGGAGAATCAATCAGAAAACATGGTTACCCATACAGAGATGAAGACTATCATCAAGTCACTCTACAGAACACCTCAATCAGAAGATGCCTACCATCATCTCTCGAGGCCAGAGCAAGTGACCATTTTTCGTCTCAGAACTGGACACAACAGACTAAACCAACACATGTACAGGTGGTTCCACCTTACGACATCGCCCGCTTGTCCTTGTGGAGAAGCAGAACAGACCACAGAGCACATACTCCAATGTTGCAGTACGTATCAGCTGCTGAGAGAAGAGATCTGGCCTTTGTCAACCTCTTTTCTTGAAAAGCTGTATGGGCCTGTGGAAGAACTGCAGAAAACCACAGATTTCATCTTGAGAACGGCTCTCCAAGTGTGATACCAGCGATCGAAAAGAAGAAGAAGAAGATGTGACAGGTCTACACCGACCGAGGTATATACATCCTCAAAGACGCAGTCTCTTCCAGGGGTTTCTCTACAGTACCTCCTTCATGAACCTGGTCAGCACATGGCTGATGTAGTTCTATGCACCAGGCAAATAGGCCTATGAGATGCTGAAGGGTGCCGTTGTTTGTGGTCCTAGAATCGTGTTCACTCGATACCATGAGGTGGGGCTGACTCAAATCCTTCATGGCAAGCGTATCCGCAAATGTCTCCTCAGTGATGATGTGAATACTCTATACTTGCCTACAATAGCAAAGGATTTGCCATGCTGTAAAGAGACAGTGTGGCAGTGGGGATGCGCTAGCACTATAGAATGCTTAGGGAGGAACCTCTGTAGACCACAGGGTGTGGGTTCACTGAGGTAAACATAGAGGTACTGACTATCCTATGGGTGAAGTTCGAGGAAATGCCACCTTCTATAACCACGATATCCCAGCTGAGACAGTATCCCGTTAGATGTTCGCATACCAAGAGCATGGATGAAGTAAATGCCAATTTGAATGCAATGAGGTTCCAAATATTGTAGGTACAAGCAATACAGTGGAAAACGTCAATGCATCCTCACATTAGACATTAGCCACAGCAACGTTCCATAGCCTTCGAATGTGCCACAAGATTCAGGAATGGATTGACAATTCCTTAAATCCAGAAGACTGGGGATGGGAAATATGTGAATCCACGCTGATTCCTATTCATACGGCCCAGGATCATGCACCAAAGTTACTACTAGAGCTTGTTAGGTGTCAATGTAAATTCGGTTGTAGGGGTGCAAATACAGGCAACTAGGGCTTGATTGGTCAAGAGCATGTTAAGAATGTCTGTCTGTCTGTCTGTCTGTCTGTCTGTCTGTCTGTCTGTCTGTCTGTCTGTCTGTCTGTCTGACCCGTATCTAAAAAACTACCAATCCAATTTGGCCCAAATTATAACACTACGAAGGAACTTGTGGTGCAAGAGGATTTCCAGACTTTGGCCATGATCCAGATAAGAGAATTTGGATATGGATCAGATCAAATTCTAGTTCTGTGAATACCTCGGAAACTACTGGTCCGATTTGGCTCAAATTTTAACAGAGGAAAGGATGTGACCGTACACTAGGATTAAACAGCTTTGGGCGTGATCCGGGAAAAAAGAAATACATAAAAATTCGAAATAACCAGCTTTACAGTAAGACAAAAATGAGGAGGTTTATTATTTTGCTGAAATTTTGCCGCTCGGTCCGTGAAATGAAATTCAAGTTATAAGCCTCCGATAGTCTGCATGCAACATTGAGTTCAACATTGGACATTTCTGAAAATGACATGGCTCAATCAACTTACTGAGGTCATGTTTCAAGGTGCTATGCCAATACCCATCGTAATTGTAAAGAAAATGAAGAGGAAGGGTTAATTGGGGCAGATGCACTGTACGCGGGTGAAGCGGTGATAGATTTTAAGAAAGGGGAAATGCAATGATATGAGAGGACCTATAAACTGTTCTCTAAGAATGATGGGACCACACGCTTCTGCATAGAACACCGTCGCCTCAACGAGGCCAAACCCAGAGATGACTATCCACTTCTGAATATCTCTGATATTTTTGATTGTATGAAAGATGCAGCGCTGTTTTTCACAGTGGAGATCAAGTCTGAGCATTGTCAGATACCAATGATCAGCCAAGACATTGAAAAAACACGGCTTTCATCTGTCCCAATGGTCAATTCGAGTGGCCCTGGATGCACTTTGGGTATATGAACCTAGGTGCCATAATTCAGTGGCCAATGACTTCCGTTTTTCAAGGTTACATAGGAAATTACAGGCACGTCTTTGTTGACAATGTTGTAGTTTACTCTAGGAACCACGGTGAGTACGCCCATCATTTAGCTCTCATGATGGAGAGAATTTGTGAGCAATGATTTGCAGTGAAAATGGTCTGTAGCACAAATGGACAAAGTGCGATTTCGCGAGTAAATTGGTTGATTTACTTTATTATCACATCTTTGTGACAGGTATTTCACATCAGAAGTAGAAGGTGAAGGTCATTCATGAGATGACACTTCCGCAAGATGTCAGGACGATATTAGGCACAACTGGCTACTATAGGCCATGTGTACTGGTTTATGCAGAGATAGACAGACCACTAATAGAACTGATTAAGAAGTACAAATGCTTCGAATGGGAGTAAAGCACAACAACCGGTAGTTGACATGTTGAAAATCTTGCTGTGCAGTGAGACTGTATCTTCAAAAATCATATTGTTTGTACACTGAAACTTCTTTCTATGCGATAGGCACAATTTTAGTTCAAGAAGATGACCAAGGTATTTTAAAGGATTATCCAATATGTATTTAAGCCTCTCAAAGATAGCCAGCATAACTGGCTGCTCATTAAGAAGTAAGCTTACTCATTTGTTTATGTATGGTTACTGTATTCTGCGGCTGTAGTAGTAGACACATCCTACAGCTGCAATCAGCCCACTGTGTCTTGTCCTCAGCTGAAATCCTTAGCTTCCTCAGGTCCATTCTTGACTTGAGTGTACTGAGTCCTGCTTTCTTGAGGTCACCTCGTAGCATGCTTAGCAGATTTATGCAATGGCATCCTCTCCTGGTTTTGTATTTGCTGGCTCCGAATAGGGCAAATTCCAAGGCTCTAAGGCTCTCTGTGCTGGTGTCTCTTCTGGCATCCTTATCACATGGCCAAACATGGATATCTTTGCTGGGCGACTTTTACAGACAGTGGCGATGTATTATCCATCTTGTGTAGTGCATCGTTGGAAATTATGCTGTCTGGCCATCGGTGCCCAGTGATGGTGTGTAGGTGTTTGTGGTGGCAGGCATCGAGTTTGTCTAGAGATGCCTTTGAAGCTGTCCAGCTATTACAGTTATACAGCATCAAGGATACGCAGGTTGCATTGTATAAACGTAGCCTCTTTATCAAGGGCATCTTTGATCCACAAATCCATAGCTTCCAGAAGGACTGGAAAGCTATGTTCTCCATGATGCAGCATGCAGATATGTCAGCAGTACTGCAAAGCAGTGAGCCCAGGATTGTACTTTTCATCCATGGTTCACCACCACGAAGTGGGTCGTCATTTTCTATAGTTTCATGCTTTGTCGATAGGTATATGTGGGTCAACTCTGTTTTGGATTCATTCATAAAAAGATTCTCAATTGTTAGTTTGCTTGCAGCTATTGGGAGAAGTAGTCAAGAGGTTTCTTTTCCTCGCCTATGAAGTCCACATCGTCGGCATATTCCATCTCTAGCGGAATGCCGAGTATTGACACTGGGGATTGGGGGCTTCGGGTGGGGGTGGGGGGTAGTTTGGTCTTGTGGAACTTTCACGCACAGATTTCAATGGGGCAGCAAGGTAACAGGTGAAAAGCACCGGAGATAGACCATCTCCCTGTGGGGGGGGGGGGGGGCGATTGATGTATCAAACTCTACAGACTTCACTGACTTGACTCATACTCTCAGCTTGGTGTCTGCAAGCAGTAGTCTCACTAGTCATGGCTCATCTTCATTGCAACTGGCCTGGCGTAGTACATCTAGGATCTTTGAGCGTTTAATTGTGTCAAATGCTTGTAACATGTCTATGCCCATTTTGTGGAAGTCCCAGTGTTTGAACATGACTACCGACACAAGCATGCGTTGAGCCCATACAATGTCTGCGCAGCTACGTCCACGTTTGAAGCCACTTTGACATGATCCAGTGAAGTAATCGATCTTGTGTCGGATACCGCATAAAGTAACATTGGATAGGATTTTCCGTATGCTCTTGAGCAGCACAATGGGCCGCAGGTTGGCTGAGGCCCAGGTGGCTTCTTGGGCTTGGTTAGTGCGATAAGGGTGAATTGGCCTACAGTGTCAATGCGAAGGTGGTGCATAAAAGCTGAATTGACGTAGTTTGGTGCAGTCTTCACTTTGGCCACCTTGATAGATGCGCAGCCATAACACTTTCTGCGTTGCTGACAATTTTACTACTAGAGGGTCGTCAGTATACCTAGTTTGGTTGTTTTTAAAAACACCTATGGTGCTGGTAGCGAATGATTCCATAGATTTCAGTATTCTGGTTAGAGCTTCGTTTGGATCGAAGCTGACATCGATGATTTGAGTGTCAGTGTCGGTGATGAGCTTGGGTAGGTTGTAGGTGACTACCCTCTTGCCTGGTATGTTGTTTATGTATTAGGTAGAAATCGTCCATCTGAATGCGTGTAATGACTAGCTTATGGTCAGAATTGAGGTCTGTGCCGCCATACGAACGAGTGTTCGGACTAAGGGTTTTGCTTCTGTCTTGCATAGTATGAAGTCTATTTGGTTGAAGACACCTGTTGTAGCCTTAGAACCTTTTGGGGCTTTGCGATCAGCAATGCGTCCGGCCGATGTTGTCCGGTGACGGCATGGGTGTTTGAAAGCTGTATCGGTGGCAAATAGTCCATTGGAACTGAGGAATGCCACTAGTGCATCTCCATTGCTGCAGCGTGTGCCCTCTCCATACGATCCCATACATGAGGCAAGTCCTAAACCTTTCTCTGCAATTCCGAGTTTATCCAGCTTGGAGTTGAAATCTCCACACACGAACAGTTGCCATCTAGCTGGGATTGTAATGGCGGAGCTCAGGTCTGCATAGAAGGAATCCAATATTTCTGGATTCTCTTTGGCTTTTTCAGTAGTTGGGCCATATCTGTTGACAATGCGACACACAGTGGTGATGTGTTTTCGCTTAAGTATAGCCAGGTCGATGAATGCAACGCGATCACTGACGTGTCCAAAACTTATCACATGGTCCAAGACCCGTGGTCTGATTACGAAGCATAAACCCCAGTATGCAGCCTATTTTTGCTTCTTGAATGCATGTAATGTCGATGTTATAGTATTCACAGTCTGCACCTAAGTTTTGCCTCTGATGTTGCACTATGGTAAGCTCCTGGAAAGATCGCGTCGTCCGAGGATGTTGAACAGTTTTTGTTTGAAGGTTAGACATAATCAGAGTTGCCTCTGTATGAGGATGTCAGCCCGCAATCCCTGATGACTTAGTTTCCCAACAAAGTTGGTACTTACAGAGAATGCTGGCGTGGAGGTGTCATCTTTCTCCCCATAATGGGACACATAATGTGGTTAATTAAACCGGTTCTTTGTGACGTCAGATACAATCATGGGCTACTGACTCACATGGTCATATCAGTTTCTGGGAGAACCTGGAATTGGAGTTGCAACGTGCCGACTCAAAGATAGACTCTGTGATGGTGGTTAAGACATGAAGCCCATTAGTTACCGAGGTCCAATATAAATATACTCTGTTATAATGAGAAAGAATTCATGGCATCCTGAGTTGATGCGGATGGAAAATTAAGTTTGTTCGTGTGAAGCTATCGGAAATCCATCAAAACGATCAAGATGCATCCTGATCAATCAGGTGAATATTACTCTGTATGAAAATCGTAAGTAAGATTTAATGGGCCAGAAAAAGATGGTCGACAACCAGATACTGTGTCCCAAGGAGGAATAACAAATTTGTCAGTTAATCAGTTACCCACCTATCTATATATAAGGGCTTGTGCGGCTTTTGGAGCCATCATTCGCCAACCGGATATTCATAAGATTCAATTATCGTTTATAAGCTCGATTAGCTATTCTTAGTTCCTGTAGATTTAGCCATTTTGGTATAGAATTTAATTTGCATTATTTGAAATTCAGTTGGAGACTAGCGAATTAAATGCAATTACGTAGCTGTGTCTTATTCAAATAGCTTGTTAATTTATTCAGTTATCTTACATTATTTGAAAGCTATAAGTATTTAGTAAATTTCTATCACTAACCTGTACAGTTGGTTTGTGTAATTTCTTCAGTAGCTGTGTTCTAGAATCAGTGAGAAATATGCAACCGCTTTCCTGAAACTTGAATCTTCTAACTTTGCCACCGAGCATTGAGTCAAGGCCCATCTTAACAAGTTTGTATCAGAGCACGACTAAGGCTTTAAGTGCTGTATAAGACCTGAAAATCTGCTAATTTGGATTGGGCACGAAATTGTATTTGAATTAATCTATATATGTACATGCATGTGTGCATGCATTGCTGATCTAAGGTCAGCCCAAGAATCAGCATATTAAATCATTGCATTTCTTGATGTCAACATCAGCCCAAGTGGCAAGAACCGACATTCCAAATCGGAGCATTGTAGTATCAGATATCAACGTCATCCCATGCACCAGTATTCCAAATCAGATCATTGCAGTGACAGATGTCAACGTCAACCCACGCACTATCATTCCTCATCAGATCATTGCGGTAGCAGATGTCAACGTCAGCCCACTCATGGCCATTCCAGATCATGTTATTGCAGTGACAGATGTCAACGTCAGCCCAAGCACTGCCATTCCCGATCACATCACTGTGGTTGCAGATGTCAACGTTAGCCCAAGTACTGCCATTCCCGATCACATCACTGTGGTTGCAGATGTCAACGTCAGCCCAAGCACTGCAATTCCCGATCACATCACTGTGGTTGCAGATGTCAACATTAGCCCAAGCACTGCCATTCCCGATCAGATCGTTGCGATTGCAGATGAAAACGTCACCCCAAGGACCAGTATTCCAGATCAGGTTATTGCACCAGTATTCCAGATCAGGTTATTGCAGTGACAGATGGCAACGTACGCCAAGGCACTGTCATTCCAGATCAGTTCATTGCGGTTGCAGATTTCAACGTCAGCCCAAGCACCAGCATTCCAGATGAGATCATTGCCTTTGCAGTTATCAACATCAGCCCAAGCACCAGCATTCAAGATCAAACAATTTCACACGCAGATGTCACCATCAACACCAACACGAGTATTCCCTCAACCAATATCGCAACAGATCAGATTATATATATATATATATTATGGAAAGCCATCAGGGTCACAATTCGGTATTTATTATGCATAATAATTCGAATTATTATGCGTAATAATTCGATTTATTATGTGTAATAAATCAACCAATCAGAAGGCTGGAATAGTTCCTATTTATTGTACATAATAATTCGAATTATTATGCATAATATTTCGATTTATTATGCGTAATAGATCAACCAATCAGAAGGCTAGAATGGTGTTTATTCGTTATTGATTGGTTGATTTAATACACATAATAATTCGATTTACTATGTGTAATAAATCAACCAATCAGAAGGCTACAATGTATTTTATTAGTTTTGATTGGTTGATTTAATACACATAATAAATCGAATTATTATGCATAATAATTCCATTTATTATGTGTATTAAATCAACCAATCAATAACTAATAAAAGACAGTGTAGCCTTCTGATAGGCATAGCCTAACGAGCCATGTTAAGGCAAGGACTAACGGGAGCTACAGCCCCGGGCCCCGACAAATAACAATTATTACATTTTACCCATACAGTAATGATATGGGCTTGTTAAGTGATGATTTATTTCCGGGTTCGGTTCGATTGTTTAATACACAAATCAATGTTTTTGTTTTACAAGTGATGACGTCATAAACACGCACTTATGATGTAATAAAGCAACATACACACTTCCGGGGTACGAATCACGCGCAGTGACGTCATACTTAACACGCCCATAGGAAACCTAGGTCAAGTTGGACTCGCTAACTATAGTCAGTTTCATGGTTTACTGATCATGCGCAATTGCTATGCCCAGTCGAACTTGATTTTAGTCGACTATAGTTCGCTGGTCCCCGGTTCCCTATTCAATTACTACTGCAGAAAATTTGGAGCCGGGTACCAGTCTCCATTAACCCTTTCTGTCGTCTGTTTAATGAGCTACGAAAATGGGTTATTTTTGTCCGCTAAGACGTCAAAAAGCGCCCATATGGCATAAAGTGGGAAGATATATACAATGGGAAAGCATAATTTCATCAAACCTATGTTATTTAGTGAAATATTTACACTTTTATATGCATTTATTCGTAGGTAAGCGATCGGTGTCAGCCATTTTGAAACTTACGCAAATATCGGACTAACCATCTGAACCGAGGTCGAGTGCTCGGTTGACTATAGTTGACTAGCTAGTTAGCTATTTGAAGTTCGACTGTTACTCTAGTTAGCTATAGCTAACTATGGTTAGGAGTCGAACTTGACCCTAGCTGTTGAATAATTTGTGACCAATATTTGACTGATAGACGTGTTAGCTGGTGCTGCCTTCTCCAGCTTTCAGTCAAATTAGTCTAGATATATTCAACATCATTTTGACACACGCAGCAGCAGCAGCAGCAGCAACAGCAGCAGCAGCAGCAGCAGCGTGGACCAGCAGCAGCAGCAGCAGCAGCAGCATCAGCAGCATCAGCAGCATCAGCAGTAGCAGCAGCAGCAGCAGCAACAGCAGCAGCAGCAGCAGCAGCGTGGACGAGCAGCAGCGTGGACCTGCAGCAGCGTGGAGCAGCAGCAGTGTGGACATACAGCAGCAGCAGCGGCGGCGGCGGCGGCGGCGGCGGCAGCAGCAGCAGCAGCAACGGCAGCGTGGATCTGCAGCAGCAGCAGCAGCAGCAGCAGCAGCAGCAGCAGCGGAGGCGGCGGCGGCAGCAGCAGCAGCAGCAGCGTGGACCTGGTATCTGAGGGGCGAGAGGCCAGACGGAGGGGGTGGGGAGGTGGGAGGGGGGAGTGGGGGGGGGAGTAGTGGGAGGGGTTGGGGGCGGGGTAGTGGTGGTGGGGGGGGGGGGGAGGGCCGTGTCGGTCGGGGATCGTAGATGTCGTACATTTTGAATGTCTGGATTTTCACAGATAGCATTTCTGGAAGTAAATGTGTATCTTCAGCTGGCTATAAGGCTTATTTTTATTTACATGTGACTGACTGCCTGTGTTAAATGAGCCTGCCTGTGTACAATTCGCAAATCTCAGGTGTGCCAACTGCATGCCCCCACCCTTGCCCACCTGCATGCTACCACCCAGTTATAATTCCCAAGTGTTTTAAAACAAGGTAGATGGAATTGCAGAAAGTGCAAGTTCCGGATTCCTTTGGATTTACCTGGATTTTCCAGATTTATTTGGACCAGAGATAAAGTTAAAATTTGATCCACATTTTACCAGCAGTTTCTGAGATATCCACAGATCCAGAAATTGATCTGATCTGTATCTAGGTTCTTTTATGCAGATCACGGCCAACGTCTGGAAATCCTATTGCCCGGCATAGTCCTTCGTTGTGTTAAAATTCGAGCCAAAATCGATCAGTAGTTTTTATGCTCCACGATAACAGGGGAGGATATAGTCGCCGCTTTGTCTATCCGTCCGTCCATCAACCCATCCGTTAGTCGGTATGTTAGTCTGTTGGTCCACCCGTTCGCCCTTCGGCTTGTCTGGGCCATAGTTTCAAGACTTTTATATGTATGATCGTGAAATTTGGGATGTTGATGCATCTTACGGAGATGATGTGCACTGTATGAAAATTATGTCAATGTGACCTGCTTTTCACAGTTCACTGAACATTATAGAAAATGTTTGTCATTGCTGTGTTTTCAATAATTGTTGGTATGCATGAAATAAGATTGTTGTATGGATGTACTATGCAGAAGGTGTGTTTCATATGAAAATTATGTCAATGTGACCTACTTTTCACAGTTCACTGAACATTACAGAAAACGTTTGTCAGTGCTGTAGTTTCAATAGTTTTTGGCATACAGGAAATAAGCGTGTTGTGTGGATACACTATGCAGAAGGTGTGTTTCATATGAAAGGGTTCACTGACCATCACAGAAAATGTTTGTGTGGGCTGTAATTTCAAGAATTTCCGGAACTAAACTTGGTGTATGGATGCATTATACTCTCAAGGTGTATTTACATATGCAATGTTAGTCAGTAGGACCTGCTTTTCAAGTTCACTTAGCACGCCTTTGACCTACATTTCATGGTCCACTGAGCATTATAGACAATTTTTGTCCTAACCATAGTTTCAAGAGTTTCCCTGCAGGGGAGCATCCATTAGTTTACCTATATGCCTTGTTGAAATACATCCCGAAATAAGCTTTTGTGACTGACTGACTTACTAACAGACAAACCTAGGCGCATGGCGGTTTATTGTGCTGCTATTCAAAGCTAAAAACAGAGGGATACTGCAAAAAGGGCGACATTTACGTTAGATTCCTCCCGCGGGGTGGGTGGGGTCGGCAAAATTGTGGACAGAAAGTCAAAGTCGGCGGAATTCAAACAAATTCGGTATGTTAGTTACCCATATGTCTGCAGACCGTGAGGTGCTGTTTACATTAGGCCCTGCCCACGAGTTGGGAAATTGCGATACTCCGCATCAGTTACCTTCTCAGGAATACACCATACGGCATTAAATTTCCAAGCATACCACGACTATGATATAGGACTTCTCCTTAGATGGGCGTATTCCCCCATGGTTATCGAGGCGAAGCTGAGAACAAGGTCTGGTTCATATTCTCCATACAGCATGTTGATAATAGGAGGAAAAGCAGCGGGAGGAGGAGCAGCTGCGGGAAGCTGTGTGGAGATATGAATAATCTGAAGTTTGATAAGCCGGGCAGTTTTGCGCCAGGTGTCATGGTATAAGCAAGAGTTTGTTACAGTCTTAATATTATTTGTTTGGAATGTGGAAATTAATGCTGAATGGATGAATGGGTGGATGAATGGATTGTTGGATGGACAGACGGGCGGGTGAATGCGTGCGTGCGTGCGTGCGTGCGTGCGTGCGTGCGTGCGTGCGTGCGTGCGTGCGTGCGTGCGTGAGTGAGTGAGTGAGTGAGTGCGTGCGTGCGTGCGTGTGTGCGCGCGTAATTATGAACAGCACGAACATTTATTTATTTATTTATTTATTTATTTTTTTATTACCATTCCAGCAGTAAAATAAGCTGTAACAATGACTAGAGATGATGTAAATTCTGCTTATGACTAGAGATGCCATTTATCAAGAAATGGTCAGTTGTGGAATGTATATATATGTGAGTGCAATGTAATGTCACGTAATTTGATGATAGTCCGGGCGGTCACAGTTTGTCAATATATGACCATGATTGTACAATGCGCGACCATCACTCTTACCCCAGTCAAGCCTGATCAAGAGACCGTCTGCCTTTTGTGGTCATTAAAGTAAAACAGGTGACTAAGTGGTTATGGCCGCACTGTGGCGTAATAAACTAGTAGGCCTAAATATCACGTACGAGATACATTGCCTATCGTATAAGTGGATACATGACCGAGGGATAATGTTGAACATGGAAGAATCCACTTTTAGCTCTGCCACGCCCATCCCTCTCTAAGCTCCACCCACGCTTTGCCCGTGTTGGGATTGATCCATCCCTGCACTCAACTAATCTCAATATGGGAGCAACAGCGCCCAGCCAAATTTGTTTCAAAACATACAACAACATATGTTTATTAAATAGTAAAGCCATACAATTCGTACAATGCTTAGTCCACCATCAATTATGCGTCCATGGCGAACTTTGCTACGTCATTCATGACGTAACTGATTATGACGTCATGCTACACGTCAAGTAGATGACTATGAACTCATATGATTGATGGATCGATGGATAAAGTGCAATCCTCCATATGGATGGCAATTCACCTTTCCAGAGTACCCACCCATCATATGACGTCATAATGCACTGCGTGCTGTGTACAATGATATCACAATGAATGACGTCATGAATGACGTCGATAAGTATGTCACGAACGCATATTTGAAGACGGTCTATGCGTTGTTGTACAAATTGTTTGCTTTTACTATTTAATAAATATTCTGTTGAATATTTTGAAACTAATTTGACTGGGCGCTGTTGCTGCCACAGTTACAAAATATTCAACAGTTTCCCTGTATATTTTTCAGGAAATTGATAGCTAGGGCATTTGGGGATCGATCAATCCCAACACGGCGAGGTGTGGGTGGAGCTTAGCTAGTGATGGGCGGGGCATAGCTAAAAATGGAAAGGTCCATTGGATGGCAGCCAGTCCGTTTCTTATTTCTTAAGATTATTTTCCTCATTGAATATGATTTTCCTTATTGGGTCTGTCTCGGACCACTTACTGCCGACCGTTAATCATTAACAGGTCAGAAACGACAAATTCTGTAGGATGTTAGTAACATTCTGTTGAATATGTTGAAACTAATTTGACTGAGAGCTTTCCTGGATGATAATGATGATGATGATGCTGGTGGTGGATGTGATGATGATGATGATGATGATGGTGGTGGTTATTATTATTATGATGACGATGACGATGATGCTGATGATGCTGCTGCTGTTGCTGCTGTTGCTGCTGTTGCTGCTGTTGCTGCTGTTGCTGCTGCTGCTGCTGCTGCTGCTGATGATGATGATGATGGTGATGATGATGGGGATGACGATGATGATGATGATGATGATGACGGTGGTGGTGGTAGTGGTGGTGGTGGTGGTGGTGGTGGTGGTGGTGGTGGTGGTGATGATGATGATGATGATGATGATGATGATGCGTTGTACAATTACAAAGCTACATAATCCTACACCTGCAATCCGTCATTCTTCTTTGGCAACGGCATCTTGCCCTCTTCCAGGATCATTAGCTCCACAGGTTCCTCCATGTCTTTAGTCTAGTCAGTCCTGCTTCGTTTAGGTCAATACCTAACACATTTGACATATTTATACAATGGCGCTCTCTACAAGCTCTATATGTATTGGCAGTGAGTCGCCTACAGCGAATTCCAACGTTTTCTCTGCCTAGTATCCTGTGGTCATCGCATAACACGGTACAACACAGACCACCCGTTTTCGCACATAATATGTGATTACGTTCACTGGCCTGTGATGTTGAGATAAAGTCCAAGAGTGTTTGCGGTGCCCTCTAGAGCTGGTCAGCTGTACAGTTCTATAACCACCAAGACCCGGTAACACTATCACACTCCAACTAGGGGATGATAACGTTATTCGTCTCCTGAAGCAATACACTGTTTTCAGGTACGGGGCCAGGTATTCGTCAGTTTGTTGACATGACCAGGTAAGTAAACATAAACGAAGATCGGAATTGTATCTCTTGATGCTATACGATGGCCAGCTCCTAAGAATGGACCAAGCATATATAGCATCCATATCCCGGTTCACCAGTGCATCCCGTGTCAAAGGCATCTCATCTCTACCCCTCACAACGGAGCAGACTCGGAAATCGTAGAGTATTGTTGATTTCTCACTTCAACATCAACCTGCCTATAAATGATGCTTTTCTGATGTAACGACGCTTTTAAACAAGGCCAAAGTAGATAATGGTATTCCCGTGTGTTTTTTATATATTGTAAATACGCGGAGAATTTCATTTCTTTTGTTGCATGTAAACTTCTAACCGCGTCAAACACGATATAGGCCTACAACTTGTTTTAGTTGTTGGTCTGACGCCAGACGAAATATCCTTTTCCTCTGTTAGTAGAATGGGATAGACATATTTACTCCGCTTGTACGAGCTGGCCTATCTTAGAGAGAGAGAGAGAGAGGGACGGAGGGAGGGAGGGGGGGAGGGAGGGGGGGGGGGGTGGGGGGGGGGGGGGGTGGGGGGGGGGGAGAGAGAGAGAGAGAGAGAGAGAGAGAGCACCGCAGTTTGTAAACCAAACGGATACCTTTCTTTTGATTCCCAAACGGCCACACCATCTCTTTGGGTCCCCATTCACTGGAGCGAGTTCTATACCATTAAAATAGCGACTGTTTATGGAACTAGTGTGCGCATCTCCGCTATCGAACAATATGAAATAGGTGCTGAACAGCTGAAGTGTACCAAATTCCTGCAATCGTTCATTCCACCAAGAGGGTAACTGTTCTTGACTCCAAGATCTGATACACAACATGGCACAACTTTGTCCCAAATTTACCAATAGCAATAGGTGCTAGATTCCCGCGTTAGACCTCAGCGGTTACAACAAAAGATAACAAAGCCAGTACAACTCAAACATACCTTTTCACGTAATCGCCAGGATAGGTACATCATTCGGACAAACAACTTTTGCAATGTATAGCACAAATATCCTTCTACTTATTATAACTTTCAGCTGCATACAATGGAAACACGGTTGTACTATTATAATTATATTCATGGGAAACCGACCACCCTGAGCAGTCCTTGATGGCGAGCGAGGAGTTATAAACAAGGCAGAAAATTAATACTCCTACCCCAGTTATATCCTCCAAGCCGCGCTCTGCTGCTCCAAATTTTGAATTATCACATCAATATGACCGGATGTTAACATGTTTTGTACAATTAGATGCGCGATGAATCCCAGAATGTAATGATAACAAAGTCATAACGGGAAAGATTCATCCACCAAAATATTTTTCAAATCACCTCTGCCCATACATCACCACCCAACCTGGTAAACCTCCTATTCTAAAGATTCGCCAGTGCTTTCATAGGTGCCAGCACACCTTTATTTGGAAGCGTACTCGAGCGATTACGCTCAACCTGACCTATTCAGCAGTGTACGCATACTGCTTTGAATGATAACTTGGAAAGCCTTGGATACTGAATACTATATTATATACTTTATCATAGTCTGACTAACGTACATCGACGTAGATACTGCATTGACATGACTACCAACTTGTGACAAGTACATGATTGTATATTGGATTGGGGGACAGAAGTGTAATGTGTCCAGAGTACTTCATAGAAGACTCCCTCTTCACACAAATCATCTGACATGGCCACAGGCATCGTTTCTTTAGACACAATCATTTTCTCTATCATGGTTTTCACCCAGAGGATGGACTGTTGTAAATCTCTATTAACTATCACCAAACTAGTAATTTCACTCGCTATTAAAATCGATGGACATGGACAGGAGACATTGCAGACCGCAAAGCCATAACATGTTCTAAGGCTACACAGCAGTCTTCAACCAAATGAACCTCACAATAACATGTGAAAAACATAAGCAAAGCCCTTACTTCGGGATGCTAGTTCCTATTGAGGAAGTGTAGACCGTAATTCTGACCACAAGACAGTCATTACATGCCTTCAGATGAATCATCTTTATCTAATGTACAAGCACAAAAGGGAGAGTCACCTACGGCCTACCCAAGCTCATCAGCGACACTGATACTCAAATGTCATACAAAAAGGGCCCTCTGGGAACAGATAGCTAATATTTATCCAAACGATACTCTAACCAAAATACGCAATTGTATGGAATTATCAGCTACGAGCACATTAGTTGTAAAAAAAACAACAAAGTCTGCCGATGGCCCTGTAGTAGTAGAACTATTAACGGAGCCGAATGCTAAGGCTGCGCATGAATCAAAGTCGGCAACGTAAGACTGTACCAAATTACGCAGGGAATCCATAACACTCTACGCCACATCAGTGTATGCTTATAATATCTTGCCATTCAAGAAGCAGATGAAATCACTCCCATGGACAGCTGTCAAAATATTTCGGGCATCTCGAGCCCTGAGAGTTGCGCACAACTCACCACCACTCCATGTACATGGCTCTGGTGGACATTTTCTCGTGACTGACCAGTGCAAAGCAGACACAATTCGAGAATGGTTCCAGAAACAGGTCACTGACCACCATGATGATCCCTTGCATCCGCTTTCAGTTGACCCCAGGCTAATATTAACACCAATTGAAACATCAGAAGTTGAGACTCAAAGCCCTGCAAAATGTGGACATGCATCCGGACCTGATGGTATGAGCAATGAACTATTCAAATATGCATGTGACATTATCTCAAAACCGATCATGTAGCTACTAAATTCAGCCTTATGCACCATCAGTCCATTGATGCTGTAGGCCAAGACATGCTTATCGCCCTACCAACGCCCAAGAAGCCAGCCAGCCCTCAGCTCTGGCCCATTGTGCTCCTCAACAGCATATGAAATCTTATCTAGTGTTACCATCAGCCGCGTCTGTGGCAAGATCGATGCCTTCACTGGATCCTGTCAGAGTGGCTTTAAACGTGGACACAGCTGCGCAGACATTATATGGGCGCAACACGTGATTGTATTATTATTCATGTACACACACCGGGATTTTAAACAAAATGGGCATGGATATGTGATGAACATTCGACACAATTAAAGGCTAAAAGATCCTAGATGTAGTACAGCAGGCTAGTTGCAATGAAGATGAGCAGCGAGTAGTGAAAGTACAACTCACAGACACCAATCTGAGAGTACGATTCCGGACAGCGAAGTGACCGCAGAGTTTGAGACATCAATTGACACCCCACACGGAGATCGTCTATCCGCTATGATTTTCACCTTCTACTTTACTGCAGCCTTGAAATCTGTACCGGAAAATTCCACAAGACCGTTAGAGATGCCGATGATGTGGACGATGATGTGGACGAGGAAAAGAAATCCCTTGATGAACTACTTCTGATAGCTGCAAGCAAACTAGAATCTGAGAATTTCTTTATGAATGATTCCAAAACAGATTTCACCGCATATACCTATTGACAAAGCACGAAGCTAAAGACAATGACGATCAACTTTGTGGCGGCGAATCATGGAGGAAAAGTAAAATCCTAAGCTCACTGCTCTGCAGTACCTCTGACATTCCTGCACACTGCGAAATGGGAAACATAGCTTTCCAGTCCTTCTGGAAGTTGTGGATTGGTAGATCAAAGATGTCATTAGCGAAAAGCCTATGTTTGTGCAACGCAACCTGCGTACCATTCTTGCTGGGCAGCTCCAACGGGGCGCTAGAGTGATGTCAGCCACCACAAACACCTCCGCGCCATTACTGGACGCAGATGGCTAACTCAACAAGATCTATAATACATTGCCACTATCCGTGCAACTAAACGTCACCCACCGAAGATAGTCCATGTTTGGTCATGTTTGGTCATGTGCTAGGGATGACAGAAGACACACCGCACAGAGAGCATTGGAATTCGCCCTACTGGGATGCTGGGAGAGTACGTCATTGCATACATATGTTAAGCGTGCTGCGAAACGACCTTAAGAAAAGAGGATTTGGCTGAGGACAAGACACAGTGGCCAATGGCGAAGAACGACTGATTGCAGCTGTCGAATGCTTCTACTACTATAGTCGCAGAATACAGTACCTCATCACCATCATTAAAATCGACCGTGATCATTTTATGCTTAACTCCGTTCGTTCCACTAATAATAATTTCCCAAATGTTGGTTTTAACAATGCGGTTTCATCAGGGTTTGCCTCTAGTAGGATGCATGCGCAAAGCTGAGAGTAGAACTGAGGTGCGTTCAGGAGCGAGAGTATTTTCAGTTTGTTGAACATTTTGTTTGGCCACGTGGTAGATTCGCCCATAGGTATCTATAGGCGAACCCACCACGTGACCGAACAAAATGTTTGGCGAACTGAAAGTATTGACACTCCTGAACGCACCCCTAGAAGGCAGACATTGCGCTTCCATTACCATTTCTTATTATCGCTATGACTCCAGTTGGGGGTTTGACTTCTAGCTGTGCCCCGCCCATTTCTAGCTAAGCATTGCCCACTCTTTACGTGGGTTGGAATCAAATTATATACTTTGTATCATTGCTTCCCAAATTTTCAATTTCAAGGTAGCTATACAGGTAAGCTGTTGAATATTTTGAAACTAATTTTACTGGGAGCTGTTGTGCAGCAACAGCGTCCAGTCAAATAATTTTCAAAATATTCAACAAAATGTTTATTCAATATTAACTCCATCAAAGACATACAATTCGTACACTTGATGGACTTTTATTCATGATGGCGATATATACGATGTTATATATTGTAATGTTAGTTTACATGTGACGTAAGTGAGCATGCCGTCAAATACTTGAGTGACAGATCGGATCCCTCCATTTTTATCGATGTTTAATGTGGGAAAATGCGTACGACATATGGCCCAGGAGAGGAATTAGGGGTGTTGTCCGTGTGGCCTCGGTCACCCTTTTTTTCTCAAAAATTTCTATAGCAGTTGACCATTTTTGCCGTTTCAATCAGACAGACCAGATACAACACGTTCCTTAAGACATAATAAATATCCTGTTGTATATTTCGAAACTAATTCGACTGGAAGCTGTTCTTACCTGCTTGATTGCCCAGGAATGCAGGTACTGACTGTTCAATGTTCAAAAGCTGACTAAAAATATTAGAAAAGTCAAATAAATGTTCTCTTTTGTCACTGATAGAAAATGAAATAGCTTCTTCGTACTTTAAATTTCAATACTTTTCTTGGAGTTGGTAGAATCCACGTAACGCCTGTGGATATTCATTCTTGGATCATTCCAGGGGCCAAGTCCTTAAAGAATTGCGGGATCCACCTCTGTGGGCCAAACTATGCAGTGACCTATCGCCATATCCACTACATGTATTGTATGGTTCGGTTAATTTGGTACCGTGGTCTGCAGACCACCAACGCTAAACATGTAAACAACATAGAGAGCACTTACATCAAACACTTGCAAATGCCATCATATTTGTCTAAGTGGTGTTGGAGAAATAACGTCACATTAACTTGTCAGAGGAAACATGATATTCCTTCAATCCCTTCGCTTGAGTACAATGTAACAATATCACATTAGTTGTAACTGTATACATCACTATGAAACATTCATGTCAGAAGTTCATATTTTGACACTCGTTATACCCGCCCCAGTGGCGCGCACCAGGGTGGTTACTGAGGTGATCACCGGGATGATCACCAGCTGTTCATTGGGGGCAGTCACTGGACTGTTTACTAAGGTGGTCAACGGGGAGTCACAAGCACAATCACTGGTGCGGGTGATCGCTGTGGCACTCACTGGGGCAGTCACCGGGGAGGCCACCTGGGTGGTCACCAGAATAATTCCTAGGGTGGTCACCAGGTGAATGGTTATCAGAGTATTCACCGGGCAGTCACTGTGCTGGTCATGGGTTGTCAGCGTGAATGTCACCACTGCGGTCACTGGGATGATAACCCGGGTAGTCATGTAGCAGTCAGTGGGGTTCTCACTGGGTATTCACATGGGACTGGATAGACACTGGAGTGGTCACCAGGGTAGGGATGAGGATGATCACCAGCTGTTCATTGGGGGCAGTTGCTGGAATGTTTACTATGGTGGTCAATGGGGAGTCACAAGCACAATCACTGGTGCAGGTGATCGCTGTGGCACTCACTGGGGCAGTCACCGGGGAAGCCACCTGGGTGGTCACCAGAATAATTCCCAGGGTGGTCACCAGGTGCATGGTTATCAGAGTATTCACCGGGCAGTCACTGTGCTGGTCACGGGTTGTCAGCGTGAATGTCATCACTGCGGTCACTGGGATGATAACCCAGGCGGTCATGTAGCAGTCACTGGGGTGCTCACCGGGTATTCACATGGGGACTGGATAGACACTGGAGTGGTCACCAGGGTAGGGATGAGGACCGTCAAAATATGAAAGCTGGACGCGAAAGCTTAACAAGCTCAACTATTGTAGGTGGAAATGATTGAATATTACACATCTTAGTGGACTTAGAATGTCCAGACATTGCATGAATATATGATGCAAATGACTTCTTTGATTGTTGCAGTTGATTTCGCTAGGCATTGTATGGACCCGGGAAAGGCAGACTTGACGCTCTTGCTTGCAAGAGCCGTTTCTCCATAATGAACACTGCCCATAAGGGTCAAACTACGCTGGGTAACACTTTACGTTGACAATAATGAAAGAAACGCGCATGGAATCTTCACAATGTTGTTTGACAGCGTCGAGAACGGCTCAATTGTGTATATATGTATCCGCACACGTAGGATACTCTAATGCCCTGATAAGATAGGCTACTGGGCCGATACTGGGCCAATCCCGGGCCGTATTGGTCTGGAATAGGTTCAGTACCCGTGCAGTAATCTGCGTTATCAGGGCAAACACTCACGCATGCGCATTGACATGCATGATATGATTGATGGTTTATGTGGTCAGTGATTCGATGTTGTCGAGGCCAGCACTGGTATATTAGTCTGATTTGTGTTTTATGGAGGTACGCGTACAACGGCGTATGTATACGTAAGTGAGAAACATCCATGTATTAGAAACACGCATTGCGCATATTCCAGTCCAGCTTAGTTATACACAGTTATTCACAAAATTTCAGTCCATAAAGCCTAGCTAACTACTTCCTTATGGTCATATGCACGAACGTATCAAGCAAGTCGGTGTTCATTCCAAAACTGCGTTGCTGTACACTATTGCGGCATTAGACAGCCACGGCCTCGGCAACACTCTCCTGATAACGAACATCGAGCGTTTTGACTTTCCATGTACTGACTTACCTGACAAAAAATTGGAAGGTTAAGTCGTGTACATAGAAGGATTTTACCAGCAGACGTATACTCGCAGACATTTAACGGCCGTATTCTTTATTCTGACAATTTAATGATTTTTCGAAACTGGTCTTCAACGAGTTCATCGGGAACAACAACTTGTAGCAGGAACCGTTACCTTCGATAATGGAACACCTTCTACAGGTCTTGCCGATTGTCACATGTTAAATCCGTATTACATAAACGTCACGTTGTGAACACTGAGCATGGATCAGCTATATGATGTATTCCAGATGCACGGACTATTGCTGCACAATAAACAATTTCCCCGCACGAATTTTCACGATCAATAGTAAAATATGTTCCATATAATTGCCAGGCCCACACAAGTCATATATACAGCTAAGCAGATCCACCATATGTACTGGTCGTGTAAACGCTGTTCAAAGTTTTTCAGCACCACAAGCCCAATAGTCACTCCGGCTAAGGCGCCCATTAGATGGGCCGTGTAGCTAACTGGGGGAGTCTGGTCCTCAGCAGAGTAACGATCCCATATTGCGAAGCCAACGTCCACGCTTGCTAAAACACAGACAACATTACTATTATTACAACACAAACAACAACAACAACAACAACAACAACAACAACAACAACAACAACAACGACGACGACGACGACGACGACGACGACGACGACGACGACGGCAACAACAACAACAACAACAACAAAAACAAAAACATACATACATACATACATACATACATACATACATACATACATACATTAAACTAATGGGTGCACGACTGTCGGCTAAGTTAGCACATAGAAATTGAAGCCGCACGTTGCCAGTGCGTCAATAAAATAAAAATACATATACTGCCAGAGCCGTGCTGGAGTCAGAGTACAATAGGCGTAAAAAGCCTAGGATTGAATCGTGGCAGGTGCATCCACAGATACTCCCATATGAATCGTCAGTGTGTCAGTATATCAGACATGTGAAAGCTGGTCGGCCAAACCTTGACTTATTAGTCTTGGCGCGGCGGTCCAGTGGAAAGATGTCTGGTTGCTGATGCTATGCGGAGTTGCAGAATGGCGGTTCGATCCCCAGACCGGGAGATAGTGATCAACAAATTAAACTAATGGGTGCATGACTGTCGGCTAAGTTAGCACATGGAAATTGAAGCTGCACGTTGCCAGTGCATCAATAAAATAAAAATACATATACTGCCAGAGCCGTGCTGGAGTCAGAGTACAATTGGCATAAAAAGCCTAGGATTGAATCGTGGCAGGTGCATCCACAGATAGTCCCATATGAATCGTCAGTGTGTCAGTATATCAGACATGTGAAAGCTGGTCGGCCAAACCTTGACTTTGTCTTGGCGCGGTTGTCCAGTGGAAAGATGTCTGGTTGCTGATGCTATGCGGAGTTGCAGAATGGCAGTTCGATCCCCTAACAGGGAGATGGTGATCAACAAATTAAACTAATGGGTGCATGACTGCCGGCTGGTAAGCACATAGAAACTGAAGCCGCACATTGCCAGTGCGTCAATAAAATAAAAATACATATACTGCCAGAGCCGTGCTGGAGTCAGAGTACAATAGGCGTAAAAAGCCTAGGATTGAATCGTGGCAGGTGCATCCACAGATAGTCCCATATGAATCGTCAGTGTGTCAGTATATCAGACATGTGAAAGCGGGTCGGCCAAACCTTGACTTTGTCTTGGTGCGGTGGTCCAGTGGAAAGATGTCTGGTTGCTGATGCTATGCGGAGTTGCAGAATGGCGGTTCGATCCCCGGACCGGGAAATGGTGATCAACAATTAAAACTAATGGTTGCATGACTGTCGGCCAGGTTAGCACATAGAAATTGAAGCCGCACGTTGCCAGTGCGTCAATAAAATAAAAATACATATACTGCCAGAGCCGTGCTGGAGTCAGAGTACAATAGGCGTAAAAAGCCTAGGATTGAATCGTGGTAGGTGCATCCACAGATAGTCCCATATGAATCGTTAGTGTGTCAGTATATCAGACATGTGAAAGTTGGTCGGCCAAACCGTGACTTATTAGTCTTGGCGCGGTGGTCCAGTGGAAAGGTGTCTGGTTGCTGATGCTATGCGGAGTTGCAGAATGGCGGTTCGATCCCCCGACCGGGAGATGGTGATCAACAATTAGACTAATGGGTGCATAACGGTCGGCTGGTTGGCACATAGAAATTGAAGCCGCACGTTGCCAGTACGTCAATTAAATAAAAATACATATGAAGGCTGTGAAGGCTTCCATAATTTACTTTCTGTCCGCCTAAGTATATATACACCCAGTTATATAGGTGAAAACTTTAGTTTTGTCAGTGTGGTGTTGTAAAAGCAATCATGCGGGTAAGATATTGAATATTTTGAACCTAATTTGGCTGCCAACTTTGGCTGCTTAATGTAGCAACAGCTTCCATTAAAAATAGTTTTAAAATAATCAACGTGATAGCTATTGCATTGCGTAATAAGTAATGCATTGTGTTGGCACCTACATGACATCATACGCTATTACATGAGTAGACAAACGGCGGCAACCACAGTTCGGCATTAATGCGATGATTAAAAGCAGAACTTTGTGATAAAGAGAAAGAGGAATGCGCAGGGATGTGAATGAAGTGTAATTTATATACCATAATCCATCAGAAGAATACACCATTTGAGATGCCACAGAGCCGTCGGGCCAGTGTTCACACAACGAATTTAAAACTCAATTAATGGCAACCTTTGGAAACAAGAATTTAGAGTTCAACATATAACATGACCTATGGTGTACATGGCAAATACGTATGTAAAACTGAAGCTGTAGACAATTCCGGAATCGGTTCTATCGCAGTCACGATGTCTGTTCAATGGCGTCATCCAGACCCAGTCTATGCCATAAATTTTTAATTTTCTAAGCGCTAATCACATTTACCCGGCGAGAGAAACACTTAGCTGGCAGCTCACCAGCAACAGATGGAAGATCATTCCTACAGTCAATGATTTAATGAGAAGTGTAATGACATTAACATCCATTAGGAGCCAATAACGCCAGTTGATTAATTTTATGGTCTAACATGACAATTTTCAACACAGAAGCAATAGTTTGTAGGGTAAGATGTGGACATTAGGTCTCTAAACATGGAACTAATAATTTCAGTGTTTATTTACTTTCCTATTGTGTTTCTTACAAAACATTATTGATATTGACAATGTATGTTAGGCTGTGTTATAAAATTTGTTACGTTGTGAAATTGAATTAGAGACACGAGTCCCTAATTCAAATTTACAACTAAAAATACTATATTTATTTATACGGTATTAAATTAAGCTTCTAAAAGTATACAATTTTAACAATTTTATTTTCAGGTAATCTGATGTGAATATGCACCTTTAGCACACTGATATTTAGAGATGCGATAAAAAATTAAAACTGTATATGTGCATATCTATATACATAGCACACTAGAGGAATCTGGTCTGCCACTCAAGTACCTGACGTCATAATCAAACACGTCACATGTGACATGTTAGCTGACGTCACAATCAAAGTGTTGCAGTTCTGTCACGAAACATGACATAACTGCATGTTTTGTAAGATAGGAATGCATACAGAATCATATGACAGGTCGTAAAGATAACGCGAAATAGAGAGCACGCCGTGAGAGGGCGATTAAAATCGCGTAGAAGAAGAAAATAGTCCAGTAGGAATTGACATGATTTTGGTCGAATGCGGACATGTTAAGTAACAAGCAAATTTATGTTTCAAAGTTGCCTATATATACCATAGTGTCTGCAGAAAAGGTTCCCCACGATTCCCACATGGGGAAAGTAGGTTATTTCAAGGTCAAAGAGGTGACCTCGAAAAACAGATTTTTGTTGGTTCATTAGCTATTCTTTTAATAACTCTGGTTCTACTGGTAGTATCTTAACTAAATTTAGGTGGGAGGTTAGCAGTTAGGTTCTGAACATATTTGCCAAATTTGGCGTGAAAGATCCAAGGTCACGGACCTAAAATCTCTTTTTGAAGCATTTTCGGCAGCATTTTTCAAAATTTGCTTACTCACGTTTCATTGGGAATGCCTCGATGAAACATTGCTTGATTGTTGTCCACATAGTCATATTCATGTCTTCAAAATTTGGAGTCAAACGGTATTTGTTTGTCGTCTGCTTGTTAGACATAGTAAAAGTTGAATATATGCAATATGAACCCCAGGTTGCGACTGATTTGATATCCCTTTCCTTTCCTTCGTGTTTATATTGCATGTTTGATATATTTCGCTATTATTGTCCGTGCTGTCTCGTTGCGAGACGAAGTAAAACTCGGATTTTGCTCGGATCAAGCACAGATTGCACTTGTTCTTTTTCATGCTCGTACTTTCTCAAATTTCACGATTTACACTGTATGACCTTTGATTTCTTTTCATTCTCGCATTGTTGATCTTATAACCTGTGTGTTATTTTCTATTCACCCGTTTTGGCTTGCTAATTTGAATGTGAAGCTTGTGCGGGCTAAACAGCGATGGCCGGGCTGAACACGCCCTGTATCATTTGCGATGTAGATGTACAGATACATGTCAATGGCAGAGAACCTGGTGCTAAAGGGACACAAACCCTAAATGAAGTTTCATTGAAACGAGGTGATGACATACGTTTGAAAACATCTTCCACTGAGAAGAACTATGTTCATGAAAATAGCTATAAAAATTATTCAAAAGGAAAACAACCAAAGAGAACTTCCAGTGATCCAGATTGTTCTGGTGTTACACTACGTTTGAAAACGAAAAGCAAGCCTTTTGGTTATCCAACACATTGCTTGATATGTACAAAGGAACTTGACTTTGATGATGTCAAGCGCCATCCAGACTGAGCATCTCAGATATCTAGTGTGGAGATTGTATCAAGCAAAGAAAAAAGAAGTCTCATCCAAGAGTCACTAAAGAAAAAATGTGACAATAGCAACGACAATCTAGCAGTAAATGTAAAAGCACGAATACATTTTGCGGGAGATCTCCGTGCAGTAGAGGCTCATTATCACCGAACTTGTATGACATTATTTATGCTAGGAAAAGGTGTTCCAGGGTGCGAGAATTGTGTTGACATAACATGTGGCAATTCTAGAAACCTTGACACAATTAATGATTGTGCTTTCAACAAGTTGTGTTACTGGTTACAACAAACAGAGCAAATGCAGGGTCGATTCTCCCTTCAGGATCTGAGAGATCAGCTCGCAACATACTTGCCAGAAGGTGTTCCACCATACATAGAGAAGCATCTGAAACGTCGCCTTGTGAAGCAGTTTGATGAATGTGTATGCGTTGCACAAAATGAAGGGAAAATGAACATACTTACATTCAGAGCTGCTGCAGATAACATTTTACATCAGTCATATATTGATGCAGACAACTGATAGGTGCAAAAATTAGAGAAGATATCTTGAATATAGAACAAGATAATTACACTTATCCAAGTCCATCAGAATTTGAATTGGGTGAATTAGAAAAGTCCATTCCAGACTCACTCCACACCCTTGTTGCTAACCTTTTCTCAGAATCAAGAAGTGAATCAGCTAACATGAAGAAGCAACTTCTGATAACTTCATTGTGCCACATCATCATGCAGGCAACAGGCCAACACTCATACATATCACCTCTTATGTTATCAGTTGTCCTCTTTATCAAGCAGACAACACGATCAAGGGTGCTCATTGATGTTCTGTCATCCTTAGGTCTATGTATATCGTATACTCAGATTCTGCAGTTTGAAAAGAGTACAGCTGTTGGAAAGCGAGTGGATTCATTAATATCCGGTTTAATTGAAGTCAGCAAAGGGGGCGGTTTCTGTCAGTGCGTAGCTGACAACTTTGACTAAAATGAAGATACCAAATCAGGACATGATACCACACATGTAATGGGTATAATTGCATGTCAAACTGAGACTTCATGTGAGCGTACACCAGAACCAGTTGTTAGACAGAATCCTTCTTCAGCAGATATAATGCAAGATGGGAACTTCAGTTCAATCATCAAATGCTACAAGCGTCCTTTGAAATCATGCATGTCTGATGTTAAGATAGGAACTCTTAGCACTACATACATGTACACACGTAAATGTCAAATAATGGATACCCTGCGGCTGTTATCGAGTAGGCTTTCACCGAGTCCACCAGCCTGGCAGGGGTTCATATCCGACAAAAGTAAAGGAGAGTACTGCTGCACAAATGTGGTGTTCAACCCTATGGTACCTTTGAACCGTTCAACAGATGAAGCTGTTTATAGTACTATGGTATATGTAAAACAGCAGGCCATGAAAGTCGGAATGTGCTGTGCAACACTTACCTTTGACCAACCATTGTATTTGAGTGCTTGCAAAATCAAGCAAGACAATCATGAATGAATTTGAGAACATGTTCTTGCGGCTGGGAAGATTCCATTTACTTATGTCTTTCCTTGGTGCAGGGTGTAAACTAATGGAGGACAGTGGTATTGAAGAGTTGTGGGGTACAGTGTATGCCAAAAACTCCTTACCTAAAATGATGGAGGGCAAATCTTATACTAAGACGCTAAGAGCATGCCTTTTAACAAATGCAGCACTTCATCTATTATTGTTTGAGCCTGAAGTTAGCGATGCTGTGGACACTGACTTGTCACAAGAACTAGCAGAACAATCGAGCAGTAGTGTTCAGAATGTAGATGTAGACTGCCGTATGGACACTGATAATAAAGCATCAGATTGTATGGACATGATTGACAATGACGATGATCATCATCAGGTTAATATGTCAGATAGAAATCAGAATAGTGAAAGCAATTTCCAAACAACCCCTATGCCAGGTAGTGGTTGTGAAGATCAATATACTGTTATTGAGGAACCTGTGGAAAGTGATAACATTTGGTCACGTTTGAAAACATTGTACAGCTCCGTATTAGCTGGTGAAATCTGCTTGGATGAAAAAACTGCAAATAAAGATCTGATTTAGCTGCATGAAGAAGTGATTAGAAAAAAAGAATCTCACGAATCCAACCGAACGGCAAAGCTATGGCTAATGTTTATGGGCATGGTTGAAAGTACAATGTTTTTCATTAGAGCTGAAAGAACGGGTTGCTGGAAGTTACATCTTTTGGCTATAGAGAGAATGTTACCTTTCCTAGCAGCAGCAGGTCACAACAACTATGCAAAATGTTGCCGGTTGTATCTTCAAGATTGTCAGAATTTATGTGAATGTTTGGAAGAACCAATACAAAATGGAGAATTCGCGATAAGAAGGAAGAAACCCCGATTCTGGAGTGGAACCTGGTCAAATATGACCATAGAACAATCACTGATGAGATCAGGGAAGATTGTAGGTGGACTCATCAATATTACCCACAAAGACTCTGCAAGAAACATTTGGTTACTCACTGCACATGTTGTTGCTATGTACACTGATGCTCTACGTTGCCTTACCAGTAAGTTTACTGGGTCCTGGTCAGAACAACATAAAGAGATGCATCCAGGAAACATTAGAAAGGATTCGGAAGACATGGAAACCTTCAAGTAATTCCTTTTAAGGAACAACCCATTCAGATCTGGCCAAGATAGTGAGCTCAGGAACATTGCAACAGGAGTAGTAGCTGATGAGCGCGTCAATGTAGATAATGCCCTACAAATTGGGACCACAATCCAAGAAAAACTGAATGAGAAGAAATTTGGCGATGTAAAGTTTAAGAGGGTAGAACAAGCTAAAACATTTGCTGCCATGTGAAAGCCCCTCAAAAAAGCTGGTGATGAAGTCCGAATGTCATCACGGGAGCTGTACCATCGATTTGTGTCCATGTCATATGTCAATGGTTACCCTCCTGACAAAAGTGTGTTTTCACATGAACTTGCAACTGTATCGCCTGCACTGTTCAAAGATGACGGGAGTATGAGGAAAGCAAATAAGGCAGATATGGCTAAATGTATACTTGAGATGGATACAGAAATCACATCAGAGACAGTTGGACCAGCAGCTAAAGTGCTTGATGGATGTGCTCTTTCGCACAAACTGGTTTGGGCCAAGACCGGCACTATGGAGGATGTTTGTGATGCATACCTGTCCTCTGTTGTCTCCCATTTTTCATATGGTCTTCCTCTTTGGGTAGAGTTTGACAGCTATGAAGTGGCAACAACAAAAGATCAGGAACAAAAGCGACGGCAAAAGGAGAAAATGTTCCCAGATGTTGTTGTGGAGATGAAAACACCAATACCTGGAGACAAGAAGGCTTTTCTTGGAAACAAAAAGAACAAGCAGGGTTTGATCAAATTGTTGTCTCAGCACCTTCAGAAGCAGGCATCCATGTAGAGCATGCTGGTGAAGAGGGTGATGCTGATGTCCGCATAGTTAAGAAGGCAATGGAATTGGCAAAAACATTTGAAAATGTTGTTGTTGTTGCTGACGATACAGACATTCTGATAATGTTGATCCACCACACAAATTATGGGAAACATGTTTATATGCAGACCAGACAACATACCATTGTCATTAAAGTTGCAAAGGAGGTGTTAGGGAGAGAGGTGTATATGTGTTTGCCATTTGCTCATGCTATGTCAGGCTGTGATACATCTGGAATGTATGGCGTGGGGAAACTGAAGCTCATGAAATTTCTCCAGTCATCACAGCAATTACGCGCAGATGCGCTGGTCTTTGGTGACACAGAAACACCTAAAGAAGTGCTTCTAAAGGTAGGAGAAAATTTTGCAAAGAATTTGTACATAGGGGGAACCAATGCTGAAGGACTCGATGAACTGCGCTATTTAAATGTGGTATCATCCAAATATGTACCTTTTGAGAGAATGCCACCTACCAGCAGAGCTATGTACTATCACTCGCTACGTGTACATCACCAAGTAAGCACATGGCGTCATCTTCAAACGATTCTCCAAAAGGAAGAGTTCGGATACAAGATTGAAGGTGATGCCGTAGTGCCGGTAATCACTGATAAAGCAGCAGCACCAGCAGATATATTGGCAGAGATCAGATGCTCCTGTAAGAGCGAGCGTTGTTTATCTTGTACTTGTGCCAAAAGAGGAATTCCATGCAGCATACACTGCAAATGCGAGGGGCAATGTATAAATTCTCACATTGAACTTTAGCAGAATATTACTTGGTGGAGCCAGCCGTAATTTGCTGACTGTATGCACCATGCATAATTTTAGTTATATCTGCCATCCTGACATGTGAATTATGATGAATAAATTACCATAATAAGCATGTGTTATTCTATAAAAATAATATCAGAATTCAATTCCTTGGCCCCAAAACATTAACTTTAGAGGCTTCAATCGCCACTCTAGCTTATATGGTAACTGAACTATCTAGAAATGTCCAATTTTCAGCCATTTTGGCGGCCATTTTGACGTTTTCCCGCTGTTTTGAATAAATTACCATAATAAGCATGTGTTATTCTGTAAAAATAATATCAGAATTCAATTCCATGACCCCAAAGCATTAACTTTAGAGGCTTCAATCGCCACTCTAGCTTATATGGTAAATTAACTATCTAGAAATGTATAATTTTCGGCCATTTTGGCAGCCATTTTGACGTTTTTCCGCCATTTTGAATAAATTACCATAATTAGCATGTGTTATTCTGTAGAAATAATATCAGAATTCAATTCCTTGACCCCAAAACATTAACTTTAGAGGTTTTAATCGCCACTCTAGCTTATATAGTAACTGAACTATCTAGAAATATATAATTTTCAGCCGTTTTGGCGGCCATTTTGAATTTTTGCTAAAAAAAGCATTTTCCCCAATTGGGATTCATGGGGAATTTTTTGTGGTCTTAATTTAGATACAATGGGAGAGTTCTGGGCAAACATCTTAAATTAAGCGGAAAAGCTAGAGGAGAAACATGTAAATCTAAACTTTTTTCAAGGCACCACATCAAACATACAGCCCCGACATATCTTCGACACCGACCACGCTGTCGGGTTTTCGCGATATCGTGCCTAGAAAGTCAAGTCCACACACTGAGAGCGTCATAAGGAACATAACAGCTTTAAGAGTCTACTTCTATGAGGAATACTCCCAGCATAAATAAATCTGTACCCATCTATAGGTGGCAGCTGGGCGAATAACTCGTCTGTGGAAAGGCTGGAAATTTAGATCGCGATTTCTAATCTGTCAAATAACTATAAGGAAAAGGCTATAACAATGCGAGTAGCGGACGAAGTCAAAGTCAAAAACAAGCGAAACCAGTGCAAAAGAGTTGCAATAATCAATGGCACCCTTTTCTGTTCTGCACGCTCCCGAACAAGAACGAACTCCATTCACTAAGCTTATCTTTTCAGATGCTCGCGAACAAAGGGACCTCGTTGCACTACGCTAGTTTTTGCCCATTCCGGGGAAAACGAAAACAAAGTAGAGCACTAGCATGGCGGAGGAAACCTGCATCTGTCATTCACATAGGCCATATCACTGGCATACGGAGAAGTCAAGGCCTCAATAAGGGCCAATATGGGCAAGTGGCTCAGCGAATGCGGGTGGAGATCAGGATGACTACATCGAACGACTGAGTTGTAGTCGTTCTGGGTCACAACGGGCTCAAGTATTATGTTTGCACATTCAAGTTTGTAGACAGTAGAGATATCTTTCATGAATGCCATCTTTTGAGCACTATGGTACAGCGTTGCACTGTTCGGTTAATCCAAAGCGCACCACATAGGAACTGCCTCGATAGCCATGCCCATTTCTAGCTAAGCTCCGCCAACCTTTTAAAGCATGTTATAATCGATTTAGACTTTAAACCTGTATTCCCAGAAGGTAAATTTCAAGGTAAAAATAATCTGTATTTTGAAACTACTTTGAATGG
This sequence comes from Chaetoderma sp. LZ-2023a, assembly GCA_034401795.1. Classification (NCBI taxonomy): domain Eukaryota; kingdom Metazoa; phylum Mollusca; class Caudofoveata; order Chaetodermatida; family Chaetodermatidae; genus Chaetoderma; species Chaetoderma sp. LZ-2023a. Next base: position 114,370,289 of record CM067372.1, read on the forward strand.
GGGCCAATAGTTACAACATCTACCAATTAAATTAATCTCAAAATAATCAACAAAAGGTTTATTAAATTGTAAATTTTTGAAAGATATACAATTCGCACACTAGTGCCGGAGCGTTCAATTTTCTTGACGAAGCTGTACTCCATTATGATCGTGACGTCAGCTAACTAGTGATTAACTAATTGAGTCTGACGTCAGATACTTTGTGGACAGCTCAGATAATCCATTGATGGTCACATTAACCCGGGCGTCTATGAATGATGCTTGCCTGTTATAGAGTTGAGCAAGAAAAGGGGACTAACAAAGGATGTGCTAATTTCACAAACCTGAGCGCGTGCATTGTGTGCGCGTGGACTCCAACACCAATATTTATTTCCGTATAGCATGAAAACGAATTGGAATGAAGAATTTAATTTGAAAATAATTTGAATTCGGTTGAAAGTTAGTACTCACCCAGAACAAGGACTGCCGCTAATTTTAATATTCCTAACTCCATTTGAGCGTAATTCTGCAAAAAGTGATAAAACATTTGCTTTTATTTTCGTAAGTACAATAATGTATAAGTCCACTGTAACAAGAGGGGCGAGTGATTGTTGCTACCTCGACAGCGTTGTCAGAAATGTAATAAGATGAGCATAACAGACCGATAGACAAACAGATGGACAGCCAAAGCGACTTTTAACTACTAATCGTGTCTAAAACAGACAGAACATGTCATATTATGTTTATATGAATCCATAAAATATTCTAGTAATAGTATTACCTGTTCTGTCTGTTTTAGTCACGATTAGTGGTTAATAAGTGCGTGCGTGCGTGCGTGCGTGCGTGCGTGCGTGCGTGCGTGCGTGCGTGCGTGCGTGCGTGCGTACGTACGTACGTGCGTGCGTGCGTGCGTGTGTGTGGGGGGGGGGCCCGCCAAAAGGTCCAAAATTGAAGAGGAACATAGATCAAAATTACAATGGAAAGAAACGATAAATTTATTAAAAAGAAGATGAAACAGATGCTGTGATCCTATAGCATTCATCTTCTATAGTTGATCCACAAGCTTATCGTAGTAGCAATACGATGGCTATTTCAACATTTTCTGTGATTAATTTAAAATTCCAGGAGACAAACAATATTTACTAAAATATCCTTGATGGAGACTTTGCTAATAAACCATCGTCGTCGTCGTCGTCGTCGTCGTCGTCGTCGTCGTCGTCGTCGTCGTCGTCGTCGTCGTCGTCGTCGTCGTTGAAACCACCACCACCACCACCACTACTACCACCACCACCACCACCACCACCACCACCACCACCACCACCACCATCATCATCATCATCATCAACAACCAAACAACTAAAAAAAGAAAGAAAATTCATCATGTTTTATGCTTCATAATGAGATCACTCAGCTGTGGCCTTATTATCATTCTTACTCCTGCAATATATGATAGCAATACCTGATAAGTAATGTACTTACTAATACAATATTTGCTAGATGTGCTGCTAGAAAGGCATACACTCCTCCAGAAGCACCTGCCAGATACCCATCCATGTCAAACACAGAGGCACCGAGTGAGCCTAGAAACATACAAACACACACACAAACACACACACAAATAGTATTATCATTGATTTTGTTGTTATAACATAATATCATGTAATATTTAATTAACTTAATGGAGTAATCCAGTTTTAGCTGTGCCCAGTCCATCTTTAGCTAAGCTCCACCCACGCTTTGCCTGTGCTGGGATCAATCGATCGATGCACCCTCTGAACCTCAATCTCCAGAAAGCTATACAGGTAAGTTGTTGAATATTTTGAAACTAATTTGACTGGGTGCTATTGTTGCCTATGGCGACAGCAACAGCGCCCAGTCAAATTAGTTTCAAAATATTTAACAGAATGTATATTAAATAGTAAAGCCATAAACGTTTTAATACCTTATAGTGAAGACCGCAGGTACAATACTTCAACACACAGTGACAAATCTGCATTCACTGTCCTGGTGACTGATTGTCGGTCACTTCCTTATGCATACAGTGAGATATGAGGAAGGACCTGGATTTAGAGCCTTATGATATATGAGGAATGGCCTGGATTCAGAGCCTTATGATATATAAAGAAGGACCTGGATTCAGAGCCTTATGATATATGAGGAAGGGCCTGGATTCAGAGCCTTATGATATATGAGGAAGGACCTGGATTCAGAGCCTTATGATATATATATATATTGGTCAAGGTCCTGATCACCTTTATGTTCAGAGATATTAATCCCTATGCGGTGTACTAGCATACGTCTACTCACATCGCTTCGCTGTTCGATACGTGAGCGTTAGTGGGAGGGCGAGACCGTGCGATAGGACGATGGTGTTGAAAGTAATAATATATAGTGTCACATACCTCCATGACAAGCATCGCGAGCTTATTTTGCACTGTATCCGCAAGGAACAAATGCGCATTTATTAGCTAATAGTCAATAACATAATGACGATCTAGAAACTAGTGACTGTAATAGTACTGGACTGAGCAACAAATGGATCTTTCCATTTTAAACTATGCCCTGCATCTCTAGCTAAGCTCCACCCACACCTCGCTCGTGTTCGGATCGATCGATCTCTGAACTCCCTGTCTATCAATTTCCAGGTAAGCTCTTGAATATTTTGAAACTAATTTGACTGGGTGCTGTTGCTGTCATAGCAGCAACAGCACCCAGTCAAATTATTTTAAAATATTCAACAGCATGTTTATTAAATAGTAGAGACATAGAATTCGTACAACGTGTCGCACTATTAAGAGTTAAGGACGGGCCTAATAGAATCACGCATGACGTAATGATTATGACGTCATTCTACATGCCGCTTAGCTGATTATGCCGTCATATGACGCCAGATTATAGATGGCTACTCTGGAAAGGTGAATTAATGAGCTAATTTCATAGTTCGCTCTATTGAAATAGAGTTTCTTTTTATAAAATAGAAGTACCGTATATGATATGTAGATCCCTGTAGCAATAAGACGTGATGTTACAATGTTACACTGAATGAAAATTACCAGCAATCGCAATTTTATATGGGGACGGTGCTTTGTATTCTTTTTTAAACCCATCATATTTATGAATGATTTGTATCCCTACCTGCCAACACACCAGCCACATATATTGTGCCAACACGTATTGAGCCATGTATCATCTCCAGTGGAATACCGATTAGAACTTGTAATAGCATGTTGAAGAATATGTGAACCCACCTGAACCAAAGAGGGAAATTGGAAATAAATAAGTTGAAATACATGGAAAATGATATATTTATATACACAGCTGTTGTGTCTTTTCATAGAAAATGGTGACGGGTCTATTTCTAAGTATACCACGCCCATTTCTAGCCAAACCCCGCCCACTTTTACACTTATTGGACTCGATTTATATACTTTGAACTCTGACTTACCAGAACCCTAAATTCAAGGTATTTATACAGGTGACTTGTTGAATATCTTCAAACTGATTTAGCTTGATGCTGTTACTGCTTATGGCAGCAACAGATCACGGTCAAATTAATTTCAAAATATTCAACAGAATGTTTGTTAAATTGTAAATTCACCAAAAATATACAATTCATACACTTTCATGATTGACCTTTCGAGTTCCTTGGCGGAGCTACGTAATTTTTATTGTGACGTCAGCAAAATTTGGGCTTAATTGATTGTGACATCAGATATTTGCGTGACAGATCGGATCCCTAATCATCCCTCTATTACTATTGATTAAGCAACCGTCACTATGTCAAACTCGTCATCCTTCAACAAATATCTGCTTGAGCTTATTGCCACCAACAAAAGCCTCCTAGACTAAATACATTTTGACTGGTTACATACAGGATATTGTGACATAGGCTACTATTTAGCTAATAGATTAAATGCCTTGGTACGAGCATGTGGTTGTGTCAAGTCACGTAGTCAAAATGGCATCTGCCTTAACCCCTTTTGTGTCAACAGCGCATTAAAGCACTCAATATACTGTTTATTTCAATTAACCATTTAATTGCCAATACTTTTCAGGGAAATTTTGATTTTTGCAGCCGAAAAGAGTATTTTTGTAAATTTATAGCGAAAATTTACAAAAAAATAGATTTCTGTTATCCTTCGAATGGACATTCATCAACAGTAAAATGGTAAACAAAATTGAAATTTCCCTTTACCCAGTGACCAATTGCAGACCAAGAAGAGTATTTTTGAAAATTTACCACTGGAATGACTGGCTCGGGTACCGAGCCAGTCATTCCAGTGGTAAATTTTCCAAAAATGTTCTTCTCTTAGCCTACAAATGGATATTTCTCAAGATAACTGCAGAGGTCGGTTTTTGACCAACTTGACCATTAAACAGTTAAGTTTACATAAGAGGGATTAACAGAACAAATTTCACACGTCGTTTTATGATCACTCACTACATACGGCCGAGACAAGTATATTTAATTTCGCATACAACCTTTGAGTTAATCTACTTGCCCAGCATGAACTAAGATATAGAGAAGAAAGCGCCAAATCTCCATGCGCCTGTCAGGCCGGTAGATGAATAGGCTGTCCACCGGCACTGGTCTATTGGCATATAAACTTCCCGATGAGGCACAGTAGTAGATGAAGAAACTTATCTTTAAAAGAAAATAAATAAGCAGGAACTTAGTATTTAAAAATATGGCAGAACGGAACATTTTAGTGAAATGACAGCACCTTGCATTTCTGGATAAAAGAATAACACTGCACGAATATACATTGATGCCCGGCGATTTAATTGGATTTATATTGGTCAACCTCTAAAATGCAATATGGCCGACAAAAATGGGTGTCAACTAGATCTATGGTAATACTTCCAGCCTTCTAGAAGATGTAAATTTTTTGTATCTATTGCAGCGTGGATGAGTCTGAAGCCATCATATACTGTCAGATAGAAAGACGAGATGATTGCTCACGTGACTACCTATAAACAAGTTTGTCATATGCCATTTCCACAGAATTTCGATGCAATAAACACACACAATCGTCTATATTAAAGTTTATGGAGAAGGTAACTACCTATATCAGAAGTCTGCCATATGCAAACTGTAGTTTGTAGGTTACACGAACGCTTTGTTCTGATTAACACTTTTATTCTAGGAAAATGTAAGATTGCGCACAAACACTGGTAAATATGTCGAACATCATTCGACTGACCTTTGTTGTTGCCATTGGCAACAACAGTTTGCAAATTCCAATCAAATTAGATTCAAAATAACTAGCTGGAATATTATGCATCATTGGAGTTTAACAAAATAAAGAATATTTGGTACGTGTTAAAGGTTGAAATGGCAAATATGATATTCGTTCCGCGTTCTAGCCATTTCGGTAAAGGAATATGTCTTCGAATGCTGGATTCACGCCTAAGTCCGTAAATATGACTTGCAGATAAATTATTTCACCTCGGTTGAATCACACGATTGAGTCCATCTCGCTCCCTCAACTATTTATTACCTAATCTCAGCAGCGTTATGTGAGAACATGTCTAACAAATTGGCACTTTATGTCATCCTGGGCCAAGCTTCATCAAAGGTGCTTAAACGCAAAAGCGCTTACGCGCGAAAAATTTGCCTAAATCCTATGGAGGGATCCATTGAAGCTGAACAGGAAACAAATGTCCTCCCCTAAGTGAAATCCATTTGAAATACTAGCCTAATTTATTAATCTTTAATAATAACTAATATCACTTACTTCGAAATAAGCATTATTACCCAAAATATCATCGTCATCAGAGTGTACAGCTTCATGTGGTGGTTCATCATTGTCCCCGTTTACACACTTGCAAAGATTAGTACACACAATATAATTTGAATGACACGATTTTCAGCAGCAGTTTGTCTTCTGAAAGCGGCACTTTACAAACTCAAAGTCTGGAGCCGACTTTAGCGTGGCTGTAACGGTCTTTAGAGACTCATCTGCGTCCAAGTATTATCAATTATTTCCTGGATCAAGGACAATTTTAGTAGTTGTAGTTTTGTGCCACACAACTTCCTGCAAATGTACATAAGACGTGTTCCCTTGGAACTCCCATGGAATGGTGCAAGATTTACCCTTTCAGCTAAAATATACAGAAAAGAGGCTATCGTAGCTCTGATATCTTGCTTATCCTAACATTCCGAGTGGACTATCATGTGCAAACAAATGATTCAAGACTGAGTACTGGAGCCTCTGTTAGATCGCTCGCGTCTCCAAGATTTCGAAATGCTTTGAGGATATCGATATCGGGTTCTAGAAAATAATCGAACCATATCTTCTTGCTTAAGCCATTGAAATTCCCAATCGTGTCCGAACGCAAATATGTATGAAATAATGGAAGCACTATTTCGTGATCAGCTCATAATCATAGATCAATGTTGCATCTGGCAACTGCTCAAGGTTTGCGATAAAGAGGACGTGAACATTATTATCTGGTGGGAGGAAGCGGGGATCTACACCAGGATGTCACCGTCTCGTTGCACAAATACCCAACCAAACAATGCGGTGTGTCCACTTCTTCATGGTTGTCTTCAGTGATTTCGTCAGTAGGTATGTTGACTCCTTTATCTGAATCTTTATAACAATGTATTATTTTTGCAGTTAGATATCTGGTTAAGTTTGACTGAGATAAAAACCTTTCCATTGTGATCATTCGGAAAATTCAATATCATGAACTAGTATACGTATTTCGTCCACTGGTACTGATTTCACGTGTTTTTCTAGTGTATGGATTGGTTGTGATTTGTCATTGCAGTACAAAAGCCCAGAATGCTTATTCGAAATTCTAAATTCAGAATTCAAAGCTTGACTTCGAAATTCAAATCTTAAAACCTAACCCGTCTATAGCAAGCACGTGTCTTCGAGACCAAAGGTCATATGACCACGTATCTTAAAGAACCTCCATCATATTATTGCAAAAGGCAACTATTTACCATGTAGCCAATGATCGAGTTGCATTAAGCAAGCGTCTATCTTTTTAGTACTTACAGACAAGTTCGGTTGTACTATAGTATACTGTACTATATATATATATATATATATATATATATATATATATATATATATATATATATATATATATATATATATATATATATATATATATATATATATATATATATATATATATATGTGTTTTTGACGTCATCATCATCATCATCATCATCATCATCATCATCATCATCATCATCATCATTGCGTTATGGGGCTTTGTGTATGAGTTATATGACTATGACATTATATAGGTCTATCAATTCACAAAACAGTAATTCTTGCAATCAAATGAAAGGTGAACAGTGATTTGCATGTTCGCCCAATGATGATGTCATTGTGCCGAAACTGCGTTCAGCTGTCCTATGGATAAATCCAATCTCTCAATCAGCTATATGACGTCATAATGAATTACGTCACTTGTAGGTGTAATGAATGGCGCTGATAAGTTCGTCATGCAATTTTAAAAGTCCGTCATGTGTACGAATTGTATGTCTTTAGTACTTAATAACCATTCTGTATTTTGTTGAATATTCTGAAACTAATTTGACTGGGCGATGTTGTCTATTTCTGGAGAAATTGAGGTTCACGGAGTTCAGGCTTCGATCGATCCTAGCACCGGCAAAGCGTGGGCGGAGTTTGGCTAGAGATGGGTGGGATATAGCTAAAGTGAATCCATCCATTGTCTTGACATTCCTGAAACCGTTAAATATTAACAAAAATATGTTTCACTCAAACAACATTGGTTTTTAGACTTCATAAATGCCAAGGATTAAAAACATTCACATGACACAAAACACCAAGAAGTGCCCACGAAACTACAGTAGGAGAGAGACTACTTTTTTCTGCTCCGTCGAGAAAATCCAAAAGTCCGTTGCAAAGTGTTTGAATTGTAGGCCTATGCTTTGATGAATTTACAATTTAATACACATTCTATTGAATATTTTGAAACTAATTTGATTCGGAGCTGTTGTTGCCATAGTGGGAAAGACTGGGTGGAGCTATTTAAATTAGTTTTCTCTTCCATCAAATTGCTTTATGCTGTAAAAGTATGGCATCACTGATATGACGCCGCACTCGCACAAACAACGTTATCTCTAGACTACTTCCTTGATAACGCAGCATACTGGCCCGATGCTGGACCGATACCGGGCCGATACTGAAAGTATCGGCCCGGTATCGGTCCAGCATCGGCCCAGTAAGCCGCGTTATTTGGGGGTAGGCCAACAGACTCACCTCAATGACGGTGATCAATGGTACAAAGACTGGTGGCGGCCAGCAGGTATAGCGATCAGCGAAGTATTGCCTGTCCGTATCGTCGGTAAGGAAATCCCTCGATACCCGGTGCACCATTTTTTGGAAACACGACTGAGTCTCCGGAGAAAAGACGATGTAGGTACTACTCCAGCCCTCGTCCTCTCGTTGTTGTACGGCTGATTTAAAACTAGGATTTCGACGATTACTCATCTGAAATAAAAGAAAATGCATAAAGTGAAAACAGTTATGTCCAGACAACTAATCTGGCTGGACCAGCTGTCTCATAGGTCCAAGAATCACCAATAGAAATCCCGTCGTTATTAATATGTGTGCGGCGTTTTAACACGGCTTATTGCTGCAAGTACATGCCTTGATCCATGGGCGGGGGGAGGGGTGTGTGTGTGCGTGCGTGCGTGCGTGCGTGCGTGCGTGCGTGCGTGCGTGCGTGCGTGCGTGCGTGTGTGTTGATAGAAGGAAACTGAGGCCTGTTTTATACGTCGAACTTTCTGTCGCACCGCGCTAATGACAACTGGTTGATTTATATAGTGGACTCTGTCATTTTCAGGCAGATTTAGCTGGCACGGCACAAGAGAAGTTCGACTTATAAATCGGGCCCGATTGTCATTAGAAAACAGTATTGCTAAACGCCGTTTTCGACAGCAACACATTCCATCAACGTTGTTCTTAAATTGAATCTTTGTTCACGCGTTAAAACGGATCTGCATGAACCAAGCCCACAATTCAGCAGTAAATGTGTTAAGCATTTTTCGAATAAATGCAAATACCATTGACTGATGATTTGAAATTTAAACTACTGAACATAATCTATGATATACCTTCATACACCTTACCTAATCTTTATCTGTAAATCAGACGCAATTGTGAATTTACCCTAGCGAATATAGAAATGATGCCACTGCAGTGACGAAGGCTAACATATTCACCCCAGTTGAAATCTATATATAAGCATCTTTTCGTGTGCGACCGTGTCGATGGGAAAACGATAATAAAAACCCACAAATCATTCACACGTCTGCCAATGAATTATTCAAAGGAGACGCTGGAACTAAATATGGCCATTATTGCCATATGTGAGAGAGGCTTGTATATGAAATATTAACCCGAGAGGGTGATAATCGGCTTTTGTGTTAAGGAGCTGGTCTGCAGACTGATAATGTTGCTGGCACGATGCCGTTTAACCACTTTCATTCTGAAAATTGATTTTGCCGGATTTAACCCTTTTGAGCCCGAAAGACCAAATGAGAAAAATTTAGCTAGGTCTACAATTAAAAAAAAGGTTTCCCTGAAATATTGAAGCTAATTTAAGACGTTGTTTAGCTATAGCCTGTTATTGTCATGCAATTGAAAATCATGGCTTGAAAATGTTAAATAGGAAAAATGATGAAAGAGCTATGACAGCCATCAACCTTTAATCAAAGTGCTTTCAAAATAATTACAATATGTAATATATAATAGTCCATTTGTAGCGCGCCAAAATCCATGCGCAGCATGCTCTAAGCGCTTAGAAAGCTTATCTAGAGTATTCTAGAAAAAATACAGATCAAGGTGTTGGATAACATTTTTGAAAGTAACATGTCTTGAGTCTAGATTTAAATGTGCTCAGGTTTGGGGATGTTTTGATGTCCAAAGGCAATTTATTCCATAGGATGGGAGCTGAGTAAGAGACTGTTTTTTGGCCATATGTATTCATTCGGAATTTAGGAATGTTAAGTTGTTTTTTGCTTTCTGATCTGAGTGAACGGCGGGGACTGTAAAGTACTAAGAGTTCGGCGAGGTAGGCCGGTGCAGTACCTTCTAGGCATTTGTAAGTTAAGCAGAGAATTTTGAACTCGATACGTTTATCGACGGGTAGCCAATATGTAACAAATAACATCTTTTTCACACGGGAAGAAAATGATTGATGGCGTGTTGTCTACCATGTTCGTGTAGGCCTACTTGTTTGGGAGCTATAGTTTCTTTACTGTATTCGCATATTTCTTTGAGCTATTATGGTTATTCAATCAATGCATGGTACACCCGCAGAACGGCTGTTGCGGATCATATCATGCGACCACGTCATTATTCTAATCAAAATCATAAAAGCTTCTAGGCTATGTCTGATTCATCTTCTTTACTACATATAGCCCTATGCCATGTCAAAGTTAATAATAGTTTGGTATATAGTGAAAGTTCAAAATATTTTTGAAAATAATTTGACTTAGTCAGTGTATATAGAGCAACAACATTCTGTCAAATGCTTTCCAGATAGGCTATTCATCACGATCCATATTAGGCTTTAAAACCAACATCCTTCTGAGTTTACGCTGATGGACACGGCTACCCGCGGGTAGTTAATCATGTTAAATCTGTCAATTCATTTCTTAAAATCAAGCGAGTGTAGATGTTATGATTAGACGAAAACCTTTAAAATTGGTTCTTTTCTCTACACGAGCACACGCTTTCTACTACTGCTGCTGCTGCTACTATTACTACTACTACTACTACTACTACTACTACTACTACTACTACTACTACTACTACTACTACTACTACTACTACTACTACTACTACTACTACTACTACTACTACTACTACTACTACAACTACTACTACTACTACTACTACTACTACTACTACTACTACTACTACTACTAGTACTACTACTACTACTGCTGCTACTGCTACTACTGCTACTACTACTACTACTACTACTACTACTACTACTACTACTACTACTACTACTACTACTACTACTACTACTACTACTACTAGTACTACTACTACTACTGCTGCTACTGCTACTACTGCTACTACTACTACTACTACTACTACTACTACTACTACTACTACTACTACTACTACCACCGCTACCAGCAGGACACGCTCACTACTACTACCACTACCACACTACAACTATTATTGCTCCTACTTTAAAGATGGATTTTTTTAGATGTAATGCATTATGGTATTTTGATATGCCCGTCTTGTACTATTACTCACAATGTTAATAAATTCCTGATAGCTGATGCAGTTTTTGTCCGGGTCTGCACACTGCATGCGCAGCAGCTCCATCTTATGAGCGTCCACGTCGTCTTCCAGCTCAATTTCGTCAAGAAACATGGCAAAATCTTCACGTGTTACCGCCCCTGTCTGACACATGTCGTACTAAATAAAGGGTTAAATTCAAATATAGCATACTTTAAAATGTATTCCAAAATGTTCAAATGCTTGAGCGTATCTTTGTTTTGAAATTGATTTATTGAGAGGTTGTGAACGCTAACTACTGCGATGCTGCAATGAAAACAAGGACCCACCATATCATAGGCATTGCTTTTGCGGGATGCCTGTTTTGAACGGCTAAATTATTTGTCTATATGGACATACAAATCTTGACTTTTGAAAACACCTAAAGGCATATTGTACTTATACATCATTATTCAAAGTCAGTCTGTCTGCCCGTCCGTCTGTCTGCCCGCCCGTCCGTCCGTCCGTCCTTCCGCCCGCCCATCTGCCAGTCCTACCGTACGTACGTGCGTACGTACGTCTGCCTGTCTTGTCTGTATATCGCGGGAATCCTATGAAGTAGAATCACCAAATTTGTCACATAGGCCTACTGTGACATTATGAGTGGGTAGAAAAAGTTTTAGTCTGGGGTTAAAAGGTAAAAAATTGAGGTCATGGAGTAGTGCATACCGGATTACACATTTTCGTTTATAACTCTGCAATGCAAGAAGCTAGAATGACCAAATCGGTAACATGCACTAATATTGTGCTTGGCTAAAACTAACAATTTGTTTCAGGTCAAAAATTCAAACATCTAGGTCACGGGGTCACTAAGTGCATCAAGAAATACATATTTTAGCCATACGTCGGGAACACAAAGAGGTAAAATCACCGAATTTGACATATCCAGTCATATTATAGGTGGCTAGAAGTTCTATGAGTTTGAGGACAACGCAGTATATATTTAGGTCACGGGGGCTTAACGGAATACGCATTACCAGTTTGTTGTGCACACGTATTCGAATTTGGGTGGCGTCAACGGATACACACCGCCCCACCCACACTCATTAGACTTGTACTTTTCGTTCACATCCTTTTGGTTAGCACTGTCTGATGCTGCTACAAGAAACTAATCAAATGTACCCAACGAGGCGGCAATAAAATTATAAAAAAATCACCAATTATTTGTGCATAATTAGGCCTATGACCAAATTTTACAAACCTATGATAGCATATATGAGCTTTGCGTTAAAGCTTTCATCATTCCAGGACCGTCTTAAGAAGCTGCGCCAATTTCAATTTTGTAAACGGCTTGCTCAAAGCTCTTGCTGCTATCAACAACAACAGCATAGAGCAACGTCCGTAATAAAAATAAACACAAGTTGGTAGGCCTACTGTCTGGAAACTGAACAAAATTATCTCTCTCTCTCTCTCTCTCTCTCTCTCTCTCTCTCTCTCCCTCTCTCTCTCTCTCTCTCTCTCTCTCTCTCTCTCTCTCTCTCTCTCTCTCTCTCTCTCTCTCTCTCTCTCTCTCTCTCTCTCTCTCTCTATGTATATATATATATATATATATGTATGTATATATATATATATATATATATATATATATATATATATATATATATATATATATATATATATATATATATATATATATATATATATATATATATATATATATATATATATATATATATATATATATATATGTATGTGTGTGTGTGTGCGTGCGTGCGTGCGCGTGCGTGCGTGCGTGCGTGCGTGCGTGCGTGCGTGCGTGCGTGCGTGCGTGCGTGCGTGCGTCGTGCGTGTATAAAATCTAATGTCTAGGCATACGGCTTACCTTCTGGAAGTAGCTCTTCCACCTCTGAAATAATAATAATAATAATAATAATAATAATAATAATAATAATAATAATAATAATAATAATAATAATAATAATAATAATAATACTGCCGCTCGCTCTTAATCTGCGACCCTGAATCATGGACCTATGTTACCGAAAAGGTCGCTATCTATCCTTATACTGACGTCATTTAGCAGGATTTACGACACCTTACTGACTAGATGTTTGCAACGGGTACCCAAAGGTACATGGTTGTTTCCATTAAGGTGCCATACTACCATTGTCGGTGTGGAATGAATTGCACTGTCGTTAGATATGGCATCGACAAATACTGTGTGTATTTTCTGTCGTTACACAACAGCCATTTTAGGAATATAGGCCCTGTTCAGTGTATTTGTATTTGACTATCTCAATAAACAAAAGCAATACTATTCACTCTCTCCACTAGGAGTATGAATGAGTACCGGTTTAAAAGGAATGTGGAAGCTAGCCGTAATAGGCTGAAAAATAACACCAGCTTAGACATGGCCTGAATGGGACCTAGACATCAGCGAATCGATATATGTAGCTCGCCGGGTCGCGTCGGGTGGGGTTACGGATTCCGAACGACGCTGACCAGCGTGAAACAAAGACCGGCTCCTAAGGCCGGTGGAACTCAATCGTACCGGTGGGGCCGTGCGACCATCGCCGCTAACATTAAATTGTACAGTGTCAGCCCATGAATCTGTGTCACCGGTATGCCTGTCCATAGCAATTTCGTGATCTATGGACTTACAAGATTTTGAAGGGTGACCTAAAGTAACTAAAAGTAATTAAGTATATCTAAGCAAACCGTATAAGTTTGTATGATACAATGATATTTAAATAATACATAACATAGAGACAGCCTGATGAACCTTTAAACGTGGAGTCACCGGAGGTACCACACAGACTCGCAGGTCCGCAGAGGTACCCCTGTAAAGGAGGCTCCCGTATACGATATCACTAATTAACTTAATATAAGCTAGTATACCTCTATGATGAAAAGGAAAAAGAAAGAAAAGAAAATCCTGAGTGGCGAGAGGCGTTGTGCCTCACGCGAGCATTACTTCTGATGCTGTGTCTTTGGGTGAGTAGTAGCCTCGCGCGGGCCGCCGTCACTGGATCCTTGCGAGAGGTAAGTGACTCGCGCGGGCCTCTGTCACAGGAAAATGCTGCCACCGCAGAAGCGGAGAGACAGAGAGGGCCAAAAAGGGCCCACTCTGTATTAAACCAAAAGTGCTTCTAAGAAAAGACCATCCTAGTGAAACTAAAATGTTGCGTGCTATTTTACGTGAAGACGAGACGAGCGATTCCCGCAGGATTCCCAGGTCACTGTCTTATGTAGTTCCAAGATGTTGCTTTAGTAGGTGCCGCTTTTATTTATGCGGGCCTTCTTCTATGGCTAACCTATCATTTAGGTTTTAGAGACACAAACTATTTTAGGCCGCAAATGGCGGGAACCCTACCTATCTTTGGATACAGTGAGCGTACATGTTACATTGCAAAACATCCGAGCTCGGTGGGAATCCGGATGCCTTGCTCAGTAACCACATAAAACATCACAGGATGATGGTTACCTTTTTTACACAGGCAGATTATTCCAATTGACCTGTCGTTACGGTGAGGATTAGAGAGACGAATATCCCCCGCAAATGTCCTTCCCACAAGGGTGTGGCCGATTCCAACATCATGCCCAGACATCTGTACAGAACTCGGTGGAGATGCGCATCTCGCCCGTCACCAAATCTTATGGAGCTAAGTTATTGACCTGACATTAGGTTTATATCCAAGTTGCCCAAATATGCACTGTGGTGCGGGAGATATATCCTAACAGACATAAAGAGAAATAATAATAATAATAATAATAATAATAATAATAATAATAATAATAATAATAATAATAATAATAATAATAATAATAATAATAATAATGTTTTCGCAGTGCTTCCTACATTGGCAATGCCACTAACTAACGAGTATCCTAAGATACAGGGGAGGTGTATGTAACACCGCACCTTGGCCATCACCGCTCGGAACCCTCCAATAGTTTCCCAGGGTCGGATCAGTTCACGGTGCGGATAGGGACATCCAAACAATCAAGAAGCCTTAAAGCTTAGTGGAACATGAAGAGAGACAATACCTTTATAAATATGAGGCCCTATAGGTATATTGGCCAATTTAACACAACCTTGCCGGTGTAGGGGAGACCGGGGTCAATTGTAACATTTTTCACACTTTTTCGCTTTTCAGTGCATGACAAACACCATGAGTATGGAAAAGGATATCTTCATTTAATATCATGCTTTGTTGATATAATAACCATGGATAAATAGCCACTTGCATGTTTACTTGACGGTGGTTGTCGCTTTAAAAAACTAACCGGCATGTTACAATTGACCCCGTGATCGGCACAATTGTAACACAGTATGGGTACAATTGTAACACTAAACAAGCATTACCATATGATTAGCAATGCATCATTAATGGCGTAAAATGCAATAATAAAACTGCATAGCAGGACAGGAAGTGATTGCGATGAAGGCATACACAATTAATAGGGGCTATCATTCACATTTCGGGTAAAAATATGGTTCATCTCCACTACAGTCTTCATGCGCCCTTTCATCACATGAACCACATTTCACCCACCCTTCACCTGGGAGACTATTGGAATATGGCTCCCCACAAATGTAACAGAACCATTCGTTATTCACACCCTTACCTGCCAGGTATATTTTTTATGCAATCTTAACCTTTGACATTTGCTTGGTTTTACATGCCTGTATTTTATTCCTGAGAGCCATATCTTTGTCCTGTTTTAAAAGGACCACCTTTGCCAGTGACCTTAGCTTGTTTAGTTGGCGGCTGCTCTTCAGGAGTGAATTTCTTGTTAAGAACCAGTTTAACAGAACACATTGGCTTAATAGTTTTCTTTTGTTGTTTGCATCTCCGTTTCTCAGAGGTGGTCTTCTCAATTACCAGTGCATTTTTGATTGGGGTGCTGGTTAAAATGGAATTTACCCTCCGTTTCCTCCCAGCATTTACCTGCTTTCTAGGTGGTGCTTTTGGAAAGGGTCGGATCGATTCAGGTGATATGGGAGTTATATTTGCGGTATCTAATATGTTACTCTTTTCTGAACTATGTTTTTGAAGCGGGAAAAGGGTGGTGATCAGATCCGGTGAGTACCCACCCCGAGGAACATCGCTGGCTCTACGTCATGTAGAATTACATAACTTGACCTTAAGGTTCCACCGTTAAATAGTTCCTATTCAGTTATTAATTAAACAAGAACAGATTACACTATGATGATATAATTCACGGCGCGGTGGCCCGAAAACTGTTGTGTTCCGAGCTGAACTGGAAGTTGTGACGTGCCAAGATGATGCTGAATTCCGTCTTCGGTCCTCCAGTTATTCAGTCAGGGTCCCGTACTTGGGCAGCTCCTGACTGGTCGACGCTCTCGATTTGATGAAATCATCCCCTTTTATGCTCTCTGTAACGTCAGAACCTGGCTGCTTCAACCAATGAGAATTTAGCTGAACCAGCCAATCAGGGTGCTGGAAATCCGTGACGTATACACATCTATCTAAATATTATGATAGATATAGATGTGTAGATGATGTAGTACGTCACGTGTACGCAAATCACTGATTATATATATATATATATATATATATATATATATATATATATATATATATATATATATATATATATATATATATATATATATATATATATATATATATATATATATATATATATATATATATATATATATATACATATATACATATATGCGATTGCGACGTTACAGAAACGTTTGAGAATAATTTAACAGGGGAAGACGGCGATAACTCAGCCATTTCTGAACCGATTTTAAAACGGTTTATGGATTTAAGAAGTCCATCGAATTCTGGTGTTGATTGGATACCAGACTCACGGAAACAATTCATTATTAAGAATTAAGATGTGCCTACTCGGCACACTAAAAGATCCACTCGCTCTTGAACGTACTACACATGTTCTGTCAATACATCGACTAGCGAACATGCGCGCCACGCGTTCTAACGAACTTTGTCGTTTTTACGACGAAATTCCTCCCATATAGGCTTATACACGTTTATAGCTCTACCCAGGGGGCGTGCTTTATGGAACGCATTCAGGACGGACGGCACGTACCCAGCTTAGCCGGTACGGCTCGTACCCGACCGGTCGATCCGTTCTTACACCTATAATGGGTTCCCTGTTCAGGTGCCCTGGTCATGGCCCGGGATTCTGCCATACCAATCACGTTTACTATCAACTGGTTTGCACAAGGGGTATAGGAACGTACTTTGAGCTGGGGGAGCTAAACTATGGGTGGGGCAACAAACTAGGGGTGTGGATACTATATGGGGATACACTATGAGAGAAGTAAAACCTTGGATGGGGAGGGGGGACGAGGCCCCACCCACTCCCCTGCCACCCCTGTTCCTATGCATATGTTGCAAAATAGTGGGCAAAATAAGAAAGTAAGAGAAATATGAAGAAAGAACACAAGGAAGTTATTTATGTTTGCCAAGTGGTGTCTGTCCTACTTGTCTCGTAGCACCGAACTTGAGTGAGTCCGGAGGAAACAAGGGAGTTTAGAGAAGAAATGTATATAGGGATTTAGCGAACGCGCATCATGAATCAGTGAGGGGGCAGAGAAGATAGACACTAGATGGATCCAACCTGTCACTCAAACATGCCATAATCAAGGTCCGTCACGAAATTGTACAAAGTGTATGTCTCTGATGAATTTACAATCGGATAAAGATTCTGGTGAACATTTTGAAACTAGTTTGACTGAGAGCGTAGGCACACCAGTCACAGACAAATTAGTTTCAAAATATTTAACGTCTTGCCTGTACAATTCCCCTGTAATTTGGATTCCAGGTTTCAAAGGTTCAAATCGATTCCAACATGAATACAAAGTGGGCGGGACTCAGTGAGACGGCGAAAGTACGAACTAGAGGAAGATAACTCGTATCGCAAATTTGTCCTCCCATTGTTAGGAATGGTTAGAAACGCGCGGGCATAGAGATAGATGGAACCCTCTATTGGGAGCAACGTGTAGCCAGAATGGAGGCATCCAGTTTCTTAGTCGATCATATGACGTCATAATCAACTACGTCACGTTTAAGCTGATGGCATAATCAGTTACGTCATGAATGACGCGATATAGTCCGTCATAAAAACTTGATAGTCAGCCAAGTTGTACGAATTATATGTCTTTACCATTTAATAAACATTCTGTTGAATATTTCGAAACTAATTTGACTGGGTGATGTTGCAACAGCACCCCGTCAAATTAGTTTCAAAATTTTCAACAGGTTATCTGTATAGTTTTGTGGAGATTGAGATTCAGAGAGTGCAGGCGTCGATCGATCCCAACACGGGCAACGCGTAGTGCATAGCTAAACATGATTCCTCCAGAGTCCAGTGCAACAAAACATTCGCTTCACCTTCCTCCTGCGCTCACGATTTTCTTGGAGATTACAGTAAGAAGTTCCTCCTGCAATCACGATTTTCTTGGAGATTACAGTAAGAAGTTCCTCCTGCACTCACGATTTTCTTGGAGATACAGTAAGAAGTATTTCTAGACACTCCTTTCAGACATAAGCGTTGGGAATGTTAGGAGATACAGGGCCTCAAATTTGGTGTTGGCAGCTATATTGGATTTTTGTTAAATCACCCCCTTTCACTGTGTCGGATTTTTTCGGATTTTGGATATAATGTTCAATGCGGTCGTATTAGTAATACAAAACAAAAAAAAATCTTTTGTTGCAATTTGTTCTAGGTTCATCTAAATTCTGGCTTGGATTTACTGGACTAATATGGTTTGTAGTAAGGTAGTAGACGCGAGAGAAGAGATAAACAACGAGACGAGTAGAGAGTCCAGCAGTGAAATGGCAGGTAAGCACTCTTCAAGTCGTGTTAGGGGACGAGTGTATCTGGTCTGAAGAATGGTTAAAAAGATGCTAATCTCATCTCAAATGATGTATTGCACCGATAGATTTTGTGTCATAGATCCCATATCGTTCATATCATGTCACATTCCTGTGTCTGTATCACAATTATCTAGCTGTGTAATATCGAGTAAATGTTGAACAGTGATCGCCACCATTTCGTCTCCTCAAGTGATAATGTGTGATGTAATGTAAGTGCCAATGCATTACATTCTTTATTATGCAATACACATCTCGTTGAACAGTTTGAAACTAATTTGACTCTGGAAGTTGTTGCTGCCTATGGTAGCAACAACTTTCAGTCAAATTAGTTTCAAAACATTCCACAATTTACCTGTATGAATGCTTGTATACCACATTGTCAATCTATAGCTGACATCTCTATGACTGAGCGCATATACCGAGGCAGACACGCTAGGGTTTTCTGATTGGTTGAAAAGCAAATTATGACAGCCATCATAGGCTGTAGAAATGCATCAACATTTAGCTACTAAATAGGCTAAAATGTCATGAATATATTATGGGTGGCCAATTCTATCACCTAAATGGATAGTATACAGTAAGGTGAGGTTTCCTTTAAAAGTAGCTGTAATATGGAATTATTAAAAAAGCGACCAGCGTCTGTCATATCATAAGCTACTCATCTCGCAATGCTTTCTGTGGTGTGCCTCTGAAACATTGGATGTGGAACGCTAGCCCGCAGTCTTAGATTAATCACTGTCGATTAGAGTCGATTGCGACTCGCTAACCAATGCTCACTATTGCTAGCTCAACCAGCTTCATTAAACCACTGCCTTGATCCTGATCCTGATTATTAATGACGACACGTCCACAGGACATTCTTTCCTCGCACATTCGTCAAGTAGCTAAATTAAATATGTTGTTTTCCTCTGATTAAATCTGTAAATTTAGTCATAGGATTTGTTTAGCTTTCTGAACTGCTTAGAAGATCTTGTGAGAGTTTGTTCCCAATTCCTTATCGTACTGGGAATAAGGCTGAATTTAAAGGTGTCATAAAAATTTGATTGAAGTGGCTGTTGTGCATGCTTCTGATCTTCCGAATTGGCTTCTGTAGACTGCTTAATTGTAGCTTTGCTTGTGGCTGTAGACCTTTGTAGAACAGAATAAGGCGGTTTTGTTTCTTTCTGTCTTTCAATGGTGGGAGTTTTAGGTTTTCCATTATATTTGTCATAATGCGTGGTTCCTGGCTATAGTTTGAGGTGACTCTAGCTGCACGTTTCTGCACATTCTCTAGTTTGTCCTGAAGAGTTATCTGATGAGAGTACCAAACTGTACTTGTGTATTTTAAAACCGGTCTAATCAGTCCCATGTATGCTTGAAATCTGATTTCCTGTGAACAGAATGATACATTTCTCCGCAATAGTTATAAAGTTCTGTAGGATTTGCTGCATATCTCTGTGATGTGTTTGTTTCAGCTTAAGTCATTTGTGATGTCGACGACCGAATACTTTACTGATGAGACAACACGTAGACTTCACTAAACCACTGTGCATCACTAATTTTGGACTTGTCTTCTTCTGTGTATTTTCCTTTAATAACATAGCAAAATGACGACAACCGAGAATCTGCTAGATGTGAACGTGAGCCTAGTCAGCCTACTTAAAACGTCCATTGACTCAATGCAGCCACATTTCCACAAACTAGTCACCATTCACATGGAGCGATGTGGGTATCAATGGAAGAGGTCTTGGGAGGGGTTTTTCAAATCGTCTGACGCTTGTTTCATAGGAGCCAAAAATAGAGCGGATCAGAGCCAAACCAGATGGCATCGGGGATTCCGCAAGAAGCATGGTCCCCGTAGCGAGGACGGCTAACCACAACAAACAGAGCTGCCAACGATAGTCGAATATGTGTGCCGGATATACTAATGTTCTGGTTGGTGCATGTAGGGAAGCAACACCCGCGTAGACCTCTACCGCCCACTAAACTATATCATACATCCTCTGTCTTCCCATTCAGCATTAGCGTTTTCTTAAATATGGACATATAAACCAAACCTGCAGTCGACATTCCTATGATAAATTCTTATACAATTAATCGATTCCTTCTAGTATACTTTGATTTTAGTAGTCGATTTAAACAATTGTTCAATTCTGTACATAGCTTATCTTTTCACTAAACGCAATAGCTCTTTATTCTGGTGCAATGCCAAGTTTAATTGATTCAATGATTACGCAATCAATAGCGCCGCCATTTATGGCCAGTTGATTCACCACATTCCATGTGCCATTCAAGCCTTCCAAGAAATCAGTTGCCATTGAGAGCTCAAGACGATGGTTCCATACGTCAAGTGGTCTTTCAACCATATGCCATTAAGGCTCTGTTTCAAATAATTACACTTTCTTTATTTTATGTCAATTTACTAATCATTAATGGCTAAAACAATGACTTCAATAATTATTTATTGACATGTTTTATTTCTGCACCCTTTACGTGTGTCTACGCATATGTCTATGTATAGTGATCTATGACAGCAAGATGTTTGCGAGTGTGACCGCATGGAAATCGGGCTTAATGTATATAGAAATAATCTCCAGCATCATGAAGTGATGGGCAACGGTTTATGAGCCAATCTTAGCGTTTTATGTCTTAAGGACTTTTCACGCTTAATATAAATTTCCCTTAAAATTTAATACCACAGACTTTATTACCCGCTGGGTATAGCCTCTTCATGAGAGTGATGCGAATGGCGGAAATAGCCATTAGCTATATCCAAGTTGCATAATTTCTGCAATTTGGAAATAAAAAACAGGTTGAAATTGGCGCTCTCGTGGGTTCAATCAAGACGATGTCTTGAACTGGGCGACATCATGAATATTTTAAATGTCTAAAATTTGATGTAAAATGGCCTAGAGTAATTCCAGAACCATTATTCCCAAAGGCGACAGTTAATTTGACGAATAAGGACTGTTTGCTCAGCTCGATTGGACGGAGTGCGACGGCGCATGAGGGTTTTACTGACCAAATCTCTGAGCAAATGCACCGGAGATTTTCCATAATTCCCATCAGATTTTAGATGAGACCCATCTCAGCGTCGCTCAGACATTTATTTGTGTTGGCTCATTACCGGCGCGGAATATAAATGTTCTGTAATGGACTGTAGTGCTCACATCGAATCTCATTGTCGCTATACCGAGAAAATAAGGCAAACATCTTACGTCTGGCGAGCGCTTAGAGTTCCAGAGTCAAACGATGGTGGCTCATTAAGTCACGTGTTCATTACGGCATATATCTCAATGAACATTGATCTTTCTGCAGCTAAATGCATTTACTAAATGGCAATGGATGAAACCATTTCTAGACCCGCCCATTTCTAGCTAAACTCCGCCAATTTCTACTGCACGTTTGAATGGATTTTAGCACGGCCCGCAGGTACCATGAAATAGAGATTCTGTGAATTCAGTGCTCAAAATGTTAAACTCGACCCAAACACACGTACAAAGTGGACGGAGCTTGAATAGAAATGGGAGGGGCATAGACAGAAATGGATCCTTCTATTGACCTACTCGACTTAGATTTCACATCAGTATCTGCTTTCATATTTGACGCTCAACCGTGAATGCCAATTCCAGGACGTTGTGGTTGATGGACAGAGAGATGGAGAAACACGTGACAAACAGAGAGAGATTGACCGTCGTCACTCGACAAAATTGCCATTAAATACTAATAAACTACACAATTTTGTGTTCATGATACATATACATTGTAGCCTAATAACTATCTAGAAATTCGAAATTGTAACTTTCCGATTTGACGCTTCAATAAATATCCTTCCAAAAATATGTCGATGACTTCACTACATCACACACATCTGAATTCCCCCCTCCCCACCCCTCTTTGGCTCAATGCGACTTGCACTTTTCTTTAGAAGTAGTTAACGACCCTGCAAATAAACGCGCGAATGCACAAATTATTCTCCGATTATATAAATATGGTGTTTAATAACTTCTCCTTGCTTTTATCCTGCCCTAGAGGCCCGTGGCGACAACACGTAATAGAGCCTATTCATGACGTAGTAATGCTAGGCGAAGGGGAAGATTTCCATTACTAGGCGAGTATTTACGGAGGACCATTGGTGACACTATACATATTCTTCAAAAAACGAAATTTCGATCTACCAGATGCGAATTTTGCTAAAGAAGTATAATCACTTAAAATTTGGACCTGGAGAACTGTCTAAAACACTGCCTACAGACTACCAATGTTGAGTTTCTATTTGTCGAATGTTCGATTGCGGAAACTCGTAAATAACTCACGATTTTCAGTTTAAACACTTGGTGGCACTGATAAACCTCCATAGAAATGGCCGATGGCATTGGCCTGATAATACTACCGCATACTGCTTTAATGTCGCTAATAGGTCAAAGAAGGTGTGTAGTTTCTTCGCAAAACCCTGAGATTTGACGCAAGATTGCAGAAATGCTGCTAGCTATAACATGCAATTTGCACCATTTTTATCGAAAATAATAACCCAAATGTTATTAACTAAACTAGCCTAAGATCATTGGAATTCATTTAGTAGTATTATATATTTTATTATTTTGTTCAAATATCAAACCTTAAACATGCAGAGATACAATTATGCAGAAGGTAGAACTGCTAAATTGAACTTTCGACAGCCGTAAAAAGATCGTAATTCAAAAGTTGGGTCTTGAAAAAATATTTGTGTTTGCATGATTTCCCCCAATAATACTACACATTTCATTTTTCTCGTAATCACTATACCATATATTATATTTATAAAAATTGTTTTTCGTTTGCTTTTCATAATTCCTCCAGCACCGTGTATAATTCACAAGCTTGAGTTTAAAAAATGGACCTTTCCAGTTTTAGCTATGCCAGCCCATCTCTATCTAAGCTCCACCCACACCGCGCTCGTGCTGGGATCGACCGATCTCTGAAATCCCTGACTTTAATTTCCAGAAAACTATGCTGTTGAATATTTTGAAACTAATTCGACCGGTTGCTGTTGCTGCCTATGTTTATGTTACAGCATGTTTATTAAATAGCAAAGACATACAATTCGTACAACGTGTCTGACTATTAAGTGTTAAAGACGGACTATATCGAATCATGCATGACTTCAGCATACACGTCACTTAGTTGAATATGACGTCATGTGATGGATGGGTAAACTGGAAAGGTGAATTCATGAATCCATTTCCTCAGTCATATGACGTAATGATTATGACGCCAGCGCACACATCGTGTAGTTGATTATGACGTCATATATATATATATATGACGTCATAATCAACTACACGATGTGTGCGCTGGCGTCATAATCATTACGTCATATGACTGAGGAAATGGATTCATGAATTCACCTTTCCAGTTTACCCATCCATCACATGACGTCATATTCAACTAAGTGACGTGTATGCTGAAGTCATGCATGATTCGATATAGTCCGATTATATGACGTAATGATTATGACGCCAGCGCACACATCGTGTAGTTGATTATGACGTCATAATCAACTACACGATGTGTGCGCTGGCGTCATAATCAACTACACGATGTGTGCGCTGGCGTCATAATCATTACATCAGGAATGATTCGATTAAGCCCGTCTTTAACGCTTAATAGTCCGACATGTTGTACGAATTGTATGTTTTTGCTATTTAATAAACATGCTGTTGAATCTTTTGAAACTAATTTTAATATTGAATTGCTTACCTGTATAGTTTTATGGAAATTGATAGTCAGGGAGTTCAGCGATCGATCGATCCCAACATGAGCTTGGTGTGGGTGGAGCTTAGATAGAGATGGGCGGGGCATAGCTAAAACCGGAAAGGTCCATTGTGAAGCAACTATATATATAGGGCCTACATTTCAATACGCCCATACTAGGCCTACACGAGATGTTCAGACGTGCAATAGCGAACACCAAAGTAAAACAATATACATGTATGTTACTGCAGAAAGTTGTCAGGAATGGCTAAAATTTCGCAAAAGGTTAGCAGCTACTTGGAGTTGTGTGTCGCCTGTACAGACATATACAACAGCAAAGCTTCCATGTCATCAACAACGATTTGCAGTCAAAGGTCGACTGTTGAATGATGTCAGAAACGACAGTCTTCATAGCAGGTTTACCGTACTGAATATACCGCCGGTAATTAACAATACGTATATTCATTCATTCTACTCGTGTAGCAAACAGTTAATTCATAAGAAAGAAGATATATTTATATTCGATCGCAACTGACTATGTTGCTGAGAATTCTTTAATATGCCACAGTATATAGTAGATATCGGCAGTTCTAAAATATCGCAGTTAAGATAGTACTGAGGTATATTTTGAAACGAAGTTGACTGGAAGCTGTGACTGCATTTTGTAAAATCTATTTTAGTTTTTCAAATATTCAACGAAATATTCATTACATTAAACTGTAACTATGTTGAATTTGTCTGTATCATTCATATGTTTAATACATATGAGTCAACGTATGACATCAATGCGTATCGGGCCAACGCGAAGACTAAAAAACAATTATCTCCCCTTTGATATCTACAATGAAAACGGCACTGCAAATTTCTCCACCACAGATCCTGGAAAAGCAACACGTTTAATAATTACTCTTCGTCTGTTTCGAATGTTGATGATCAAGGTACACAGCTATCGATGCTTGAAATGAAAACAAATTACACACTGTCCGACATTTCAATACAGGAATCGGAAATAATAGACGTTATAAAATTAATAAAGCGAAACAAAGTCTCAGGAAATGACGAAAAACGTCATAGAATATTAAAAGGAACTGTGGATTCAATTGCTTTTCGTTATATCTGCATTTTAATAAAAATTTCTTGAATCTGTTATATTTCCGAATGCATGGAAAACTACTACTATTTTTGCTCTGTTTAAAAAAGGTGATCGTGAACGACCTGGAAATTATAGACAAATTTCTCTGTTAAGTATTGTTGATAAAGTAATGGAAATGATAACATTTAAACATGTTTACAACCATCTTATTGGCGTTTCAACCAATTGAGCTGTGTCATATTCTGTCAAAGCACTTGTCGAAAGCAAATCATCGTGTGTTGTATTTTGTAACATTTCAAAGGCTTTTGGCAGAGTATGACACAAGGGACTACTGTTTAAGCCACAAGAAATTGTGCCGTAT
Organism: Chaetoderma sp. LZ-2023a; assembly: GCA_034401795.1. Classification (NCBI taxonomy): domain Eukaryota; kingdom Metazoa; phylum Mollusca; class Caudofoveata; order Chaetodermatida; family Chaetodermatidae; genus Chaetoderma; species Chaetoderma sp. LZ-2023a. The sequence continues at coordinate 114,396,551 of CM067372.1, forward strand.
AGGACATCTCCTCACATGGTTTAGGAGTTATTTAGCATCTAGATACCATTTGTAATGCTTTACAATTAACAAGGATAAATCACATCTGAGACAAATTGGAGCTGGAATTCCTCAGGGTTCTGTACTCGGCCCTATTTTATTTCTGATGTATATAAATGATCTTCAAAATCACAATGAGAGCATCCTAAGACCTTTTGCTAATCATACTGCCTTATGCTGAGCTGATTCATCGTTTGTTGAAATAGAGAGGCGATTAAATGAAGACCTGGCAGTGGCGTAGCAAGGGTGACGAGGGGGCCCCCTGTAAAAATTATTTGAAGGCCCCCTCGCACGCATGCACCCAAGCAAGCTGCAAGCAGCCAAAACCAGGGGTCCTTGTTTCATCCCGCGAACAATTTTGAAATGCAGATGGTCTCGGAGTGCATCTCCGACGTCTCTGGCGGTAAATATTAGTCTTTGGTCCAGTGGAAGATTTCTAGTTTACAAAATATGTTTCTTCTTTCTGGACCTATAAAACTGTGGCCCAATTACCCATGCCATACTAAAATGTAGGTATATTAATCACAAAACTTAACTATAGGAATACGTAAATAAATTTCAAGACACCATAGAAGTAAGCTGTATAATTCGACTGGAATCTGTTGCTCGAGGCAGTCAAGCTAGTAACAGAATATTCAAGTGGTGCTGCGTATTTCCCTTCCTAGAATGAGTCTTCCCAATATAGTTAAGCTGTCGGTCTCACATGGCCCCATACGCCGAGTAGAACAATATACAAGCCTTACAAGGACAACTTTCTCAAATACCCAAAAGTTGATATAGTTTCAATCTGGCAGCTGCGAGGTCAAAAGTGTCTATTTTGGAAACGATGTTGATGGTGCGTTTTAGCATTGACACAAAAATGGCACATGTCTTCGGGAGCCACGGACAGACATCCGCATAAGTTTCTATAAGATCGTTCCTTTAGAAGCAGTGCTATTGAAAAATGCGTCAAAGTGTTTCATTTTCAAAAACTATGTTGCTGAAGAATAGCTTTTGACACAGAAATTGTAAATGGTATACATGCTTAACTTTCCACCGAGATTTGGAAAAGATTCCTTCAGGAGAACCGAGGTAATTATATCAAAAACTTCTTCAAAACAAGAGCATGAAGAGAAACAACGAGCAGCAGTCTATGACTCCATTCTCACATTAACCCTTGCATCTGGCGACGCGGGTAAGAATAAATGGCATGCTAGACGGGCTGCCACTCCACACCCCGCCCCCCCCCCCACCCCACCCCACACGCACGACCACACCCACCCTATCAGATAATTTAGTATTTTTAGTGTTCATTTCATGATTTCTGATTGCTTATTAGTGTGCTTTGTGTGAAAACGATGATACTTCTCATAATAGACATGACGTCATCAATGCCTAGGGGAAACATAGCCGTTATTCTAATCAATTGATCCAAATATGTCCACGTTTATAACAAATCAGTCACAAAATATATAGCAATGGTCATTGCGCCATCTTATAAGCTACAGACAGGCATATTAAAGATAGCAAGGCATTGACGCGTGGACGACCGAACACGTTTCTCTTAGACTCTACCTCTTGCCCCACCCCACAGTCCCCCTCTCTCCCTCTAAAAAGTTTTCTTTATAGAACCAGAGGGCCCTTTGAATTTCTGGGCCTCCCCGCTGCTGTGGGGGTTGCAGGGGCTATTATTATGACACTGAGAGCTGGACGTAATTTTTACCTGGCCAAAACACGGCTAGTGATATCCAATGCTAAAAAACCTGTAAATCTTACAGTCTCAAACGCAATTAATTTTCAACCACCAAATATCTTTCTGAATAATAATTTACTATTAACAGTATCAAGACGTAAAGTACCTTGGAGTAACATTTTCAAATGATTTAAATTGGTCCTCTCATATAGAAACGATAACTAAAATCTATGTACCGGTTGAAATACACTTTAAGCAGCCATGTACTATCCAGTATTTATACTGCCTATCTGCGTCCTGTTTTAGAATATGGCAGTGAAGTTTGGGATGGTTGATCGAACCGTGATGATTATAAACCCGAAATTATCCAAAATTAGGCAATAAGAATAATAACAACAATAACAGGCCTGTCAAAATATACATCACTGATAAGGCCTTATCGAGAAACTGACCGGCGCAAACAGAAAAACTTTATCACATTTTACAAAATTGTCAATGGAATCTGTCCAGATTACAAAATTGATACTACACCAAAACAAAAAGATTGTGAGATATTGCTGCATATAATCTCAGAAATGAGATATTAAAAAAATCCGTCATACCGAACACTATTCAACTGTGGAATAACTTAGACACCACACTTCAAACACCTCTCACTCTGGCTATATTCAAGAAAAAGCTGATCAGTTCTTATCAGAGATCTCCACAGAAAAATCAAGTTTACTATTCCTTTCATAAAAGAAAAGAAAACATTATTCTGCGTAAGAGAAGAAACAAACGCAGCCAATTAAATGCCGATTTACACAGATATCATCTCATAGACCGACCGAATTGTGTTATTGCCATTTACCTGAAACATCCCATCATTTCTTCTTGATATTTCCAAAATGGGCAGATTAAAGACCTTTTGGTGGACTTCATACTTCAGTTTGACAATCTTTCGTCCTAGGAGAATGTGAAGTTTTCGATGAAGGTACACCATTTTATAAGACAGACCCGTAGCCTTTGACATCTGTCTGTCTTATAGAATAATGCATATTTCGTAAGCGTATTTTCCTGACTCCATTCTTATCGAAAGAAGTGACGCGAATGGAAATGGACTCGTTATTATTATCATCATTGTTTGTATCAAGTTCATGTTATTGATGAGAATATCAATAGCCTATCTACTATTGTCAATATCGCCTTTAATATGTTTGTGTTATTGAATAATAATGCTATTCTCATTAGTATACCATAAAACATCTCTCCAACCACCCTCTCTCTTGCCCCACAACCCCACCCCCTTTTACTCCCCGAATCTTTCCCTCCATCTCACCCATCCCCTCTCTCCCCCATCCCCTCTCCTCCCTCCCCCTCTCCCCATATACCCCCTCCCCCTTCTCCCACTCTCCCCCCTCTCTCCCCTCTCTCCCCCTCCCCCTCCTTCCTCCCTCCATCCCTCCCCATCCCTCCCTCCCTCCCGCCCTTCCTCCCTCCAAAGCGCACGCTACTTTCTCTCTACTAATCACCCCTCACTCTCTCTTTAATGTATATACGTTTCTGGTTAAGTATTTTGCCATCTTAATGATTACCTACGGAGAGGACCTGGATAAGTTACTAGAACGCGTTCCCAATCCTGTTTTATTATTAGTACAATACTATATGCTTCAAACAACAACAACAACCAACCGTGGCCCGATACGTCAGATGGTGATTCTGCCCGCCATCCTTTAGTCCAATAGAGGAATCCACTTTTAGCAATGCCTCGCCCATCTATATCTAAGCGACACACACGCTTTGCCCGTGTTGGGATCGATCAATCCATGCGCTTCCAGAAATCTATACAGGTAAGCTGTTGAATATTTTGAAACCAAATTAACTGGGTGCAATGTTTATTAAATAGTAAAGACAGACAGTTCATACACGGACTATTAAGCGTGTATGACAGACTTAATCACGTCATTCATGACGTAATTGATTATGCCATCAGCCTACATATGATGTAGTTGATTATGACGTCATGTGATTGATCGAAAAACTGGATTCATCAATAAAGACATGTATTCCGCGGAGACCGCATTGCGGCATCTAGTCCACTGAGTGCACAAGTTTGTAACCGACCTACTGTTGAATTATCAAATAATAGCTTAACGCTTTCACTTAAGCGCTACTATGTAGAACGATGGTGTTGTAGGATATTACTATGTCGTGATAACCACGCTTCTTCAATACTAAGTGCAAATAGACTCGAAATGCCACTAAAATCCTGTAAAGCTAATATTGGTCTAATATGTTTGAAAATGGCTGATATTTATAGAAACATGCTGGTCATTTACTCAATGCCCATACGACTTTCTGTTACTAGATGAACACGTATTTGGCGTACTAAAATAGATTCTTAATTAAATTGTTCGGCAATCTACGCAGAATCCGTTTTTCCGTTTTAATACGCCAAATAACCACCTATCATGGTATACAGGCTGACGTGTCTTGGTTAGGTATATATACGAACATTTGATAATGGACATAGCATGCTCTTAAAAGGGAAACGGCAATCGTTGCATAGTTAACAAACGCACAGAAAATCAATCCGAATGATTGGAAAAGTACGGAAATTCTATTTAGGAAGTCATATTGGCAGATATCCATTTATCCAGTGCTTTTCTTTAACATGATGTTATCTATCACAATATACGCAGAATAACGCATTAAAATTATATTCAATGTCCACGCACTGGATCTCAGTCACGCCGTCTCCTTCTCCATGAACAGGCATACGTGCCGCAGTTCTTTTCGGGACTAGCACAAAAGGTGGATTATATCTCCATAAATCGAGGGTATAGACATTGCCCGAACTCAGAAATGTAGATGTGAACATGGCAACAAAAATAATGCATGACCATATTACTGTACGAAATTTGGGCTGCGTGGGCTACTAAAATGTTGGGGCCTGCACACTCTATCAAAAGCATTATATAAAATAGCAATACACTATGAAGATATGTCATAAGCAAAGTCATAGATCAAAGAATGGTGGGTTGAGGGGGAGTGGGTGGGGGCGGCTGCTCCACGAAACATATTTGAAGGATAAATATATAATGCGTTTCCAGTTATCGTATCTATATTCAACAGTGTGTTACAAAATTAATTGCAAATTATGTAAATTAATGGCTGGCAAGTGGCCATTTCAGGAATGTGCTGATTTAGGTAGTCGATAATTTCCACCTAATATATTGATTGGGTAAGGCTCTAGGACATGTTTCCATCTCCCACTGGAGGTTGGTGCATCGTGATGGAAAATTTCAAAGTCCTTGCCGTGAAGCAATTTTCTGTAATATATGTGATAGCAGATTGAAGAGGGTTAAGCACCCCAGTCTGCTCCCGGCACGACCCGACTCCACCCTCCAGTATCTACGTCACAGCGGCTTGTTTGAAATTACCAACTGTGGCTGGTTTGAAATTGAAATTGAGATACAGTGACTGCAGAGATGCAAAAACGTCCGTTGAAAGTGGATAAACATTAAACATTTTCAACAAACGGTTATGGAAGCTGATTTTTCTCACGGCCTAGAATGACTCTGGCATACTATCTTTAATTTAGTAGACAGTAAAATAGGTATACGACAATAATCTCAAATCGGATTAAAGTTCCATATTCATGTAGAGAAATACATGAGATGGGTTCTCAGAATAGCTAGATTAAAAATTCTTCCGCGGACAGAGTATCGGGACAATGGATGAATCCATATTTAGCCATGGCACGCCCATCTCTATAGCTAAGCTCTGCCCATACGGCGAGTGTGTTGGGATCGTTTTATATACCCTGAGCCCTGACTTCCCAGAATCCCATTCTCAAGGAAACTATGCATGTGGGCTGTTGAATAATTTGAAACTAATTTGACTGGACGTTGTTGCTCCCATAGGCAGAAGGTTTATTAAATGGTAAAGACATATAATTCATATTAAAAAAACCGTGTCGGACTATTAAGCGTTAAGGACGGAATATATTAAGTCATTCATGACGTCATGATATACTCCACGTAGTTGATTATGATGTCATATGACGTCATATGATGGATGGATAAACTTGGAAAGGTCCATTAGGGGCCTACATCATGACTATATCGAGTAATTCATCACGTCATGATTATGACGTCAACCTACACGTCACGTAGTTGATTATGACGTCATATGATTGAGTGAGGAAATGGATTCATGAATTAAATCGTTGGACGTGGTGTGCTTGAGAATCCTAACAGGCAAATTTCTATTAAAGATGTCATTAGATATTCTCAGGATCCACGTATTACCAATAGTGTGGAGCACATCATTTCCATCATTGGCATTACGAATTCCATGTTAATAAGATAACGAGGAATCGCCTGACAATGTACTTGCAATAGGAGTGAAACCTATTTACCAGTACGAAAATGGACCTTTCTTATATTAACATAATATGTGTATAAGATGTAGACAATGAAAAGGATGTGCATGGTGTATGTTTCAACCGATAGGGCATTCATTGCCGAACACCTTTTCTCAGAATCATACACCTATTGGAATCCAATACACTGATAATGGACCTATGGCAGCAACAGCGCCCAGTCAAATTAGTTTCAAAATATTCAACAAAATATTTATTAAATAGTAAAAGCAAACAATTTGTACAACAACGCATAGACCGTCTTCAAATATGCGTTCGTGACGTACTTATCGAGGTCATTCATGACGTCATTCATTATAATGTCATTCTTCACACCACGCAGTTCATTATGACGTCATATGATGGGTGGGTACTCTGGAAAGGTGAATTCTAGACAATCGAAAGCTAGTAACCCATTTAAGGTAAATGGAAGCCCCCCTCAAACATACCCTGCTTTCACGTTGAAGTTATAAGTGAACGAAATGATAGGTCAGTAGTACTGGTGTAAGGTTAGGAATTAAAGCCTCCACAATGGTTCCCTAATCTGGGTGTATACTGGGTGTACGCTGGTTGCATGCTGGGTGTATGTTTGGTGTATGCCATTTTCCACAAGTGATTTCAACTTTAATCGACCAGATCCAAACACGTATCACGTGTCCAACGGGTGAAAAGCGGCCAGGTACTCCAGCTGTCACGTGGCAACGCATGCTGAGATCGCAGCTGGCAAATCACTGGATTCAAGAATGATGATTAGCGTCAAATAATCCAGCCATTTCCAAGTTATGGATCAATGGGAGAAATGTTTTTCAGAAAGCCAATCTCACTAGATGTGGATGTCAGGATTTCTCATAAGGGTCCTTTTGAGGGCAAAGACCCCCAAAATGTAATTGGGGACCCCCAAAAGCTGTGATAGTGGGTCCCATGTGACCCCTGAAAAATCTTGCATGATTGCTAAATATTAATTAGATTATATGTTTTTGCACAAAGACAGCCGCAAAAGCTACCATTGGACCACATAATTCATAGCTGTGCACCCTTGACACTTTCTAGTTTTAGCATGGATGAGAAAAACTGCATGAGAATCCAAAATTATATATATTACTGGAGATTAAATTTTATGAGTGGCTTGGGAACCAATTTGAGCAAAAACTCGCAGATTACATAATAGTCCAGGCCAATAGTTGTTCTATAAAAATCCAATATTCCTCCTATATTGATTCACCTGCGATGAAACCAGCGTGTCGTATGACATTAATTCATTATCTATCTATCAATCAAATCTATAGAAACGTTTATATATGGAAATTGCTCGTAATACGCCATGCCTCCTAACTTGGTTAATATCACACGGTGTCCTTGGCTCACTAAAAGGTGGTTGCGTAAAGGGAAGCGCAATCAGAGAATGGCAAAGGCACGCCACGTGATACTGTTTTATAATTAACGTTAACAACTTTTTATTTACATAATTTCGATTTCCTAAGGTAAATTTTATGATGGAAACCAACTTTATTTAACCCCTCTTGTGTCAACTTAACCACTTAATGGTCAAACTGACCAAAACAACTTTGCAGTGGTCTTCAGACATGGCTATTTGAAAGGCCTAGAGAAGAGTATTTTTGAATATTTACCACTGGAATGACTGGCTCGTTAACCGAGCATCATATTAATTATTTTGCAAGTCGAGAAAGACTGGTGTTTGTTAAACTAGGATTAGATGTCATTAGGTGTAATTTTAACCCATGTGTTTGACGAGTTACGCAATGGTGTTATACTGTGAATTTTATGAGGTATCAAAATCAATGATATCAACCAAAATTTTAATATTGATAAATGTTGTGAAAATGTGTTAATTTCTTTTTAGAACAAATGATAAACACCTTTATTTTTAGCGGTTTCTATTGAAATGCAATTCTCATTTCTATGATCTCGCTCAGGGTAATTCACCAATTGTCATGATGATCACGGTAGCTCAAAAAGTCGATTAACATACCTTTATACATCACACGCCCACCACGTGTCGTTTACACTCACACTTCAGGCTCCATAAGGTGTTAGTGATGGGTTTGAATATTGTTAGCTGAAATTAATTCCATCAAATTTGCTCCGTGTGAATCCACAAACATTTGAAACACATTTTAATATTTTATATATATTGGTGGTATGCTTGATACATCCAATTAAAATGTGTTTCAAATGTTTGTGGATTCACACGGAGCAAATTTGATGGAATTAATTTCAGCTAACAATATATATATATCCTATATCCGTGATTCGCAGCACAAGGCTTTGTGCTTGCCTCTGAATTCCTTCACATGTTCTCGCACTGTTATATACAGTTACAAACGGTTATGCCGGTATCGTGCCCATATCACATACATTTCGAGAAATATATTGATTCACAATTTAATACTGCTACCTATATAGTACGTAATCATTTTATCCGTCTGGAAATCGGTTCCTTTATTCAACGAATCAGAAAATCAACATTGATTGAACGCATTCACACGGAACAACCAATGGACACATCCACTTTTAGCTATGCCCCGTCCATTTCACGCTAAGCTCCTCACAATTTGCCCGTCTTGGGATCGATCGGACCCTGGATTCCCAGAACCCCAAATACCAAGATGACTACTATACAGGTAAGCTGTTGAATATTTTGATACTAATTTGACTGGGTGCTATGGCAGCGACGGCGCCCAGTCAAATTAGTTTCACGATATTTAACAGAATGTTTCTTAAATGGTAAATCCATACAATTCATACAATGACGGACTATTCCAGGTTCATGACTGCGTATTTCGGTCACCAATTATTGTGACATCAGCCTATATGTGACGTAATTGATTATGCCGTTATATACTTGAGTGACAGATTGGATTCATCTATCGAGCTTGTGAGAATCATTTGTTCTCTCGGTATTAACGATTAATCTTAAATGTTAATATTGCTACTCTCCAAACTCTAACATAGTTCCTGTTAATACACGGTACAAATACTAGATGTGAAACAAACTGTATATTCCTCATTTCAGACGGGGTTTCCAAATCAGTATCATCACACATAGATAACAGATACTAAAACAGTTTGTCAGATCAATTCTCTGTTCTCGTCTTCCTCGTATTATCCGCATCAAAACGTTTATGGATAGCCAATATATAACACCCGAATCATGCTTAGCTGCTTTACTGCCAGCGCACCCTGGATCTAGCTCACGACTATGGTTCTACTGACTAGGGAAATAACAGGCGTCATCGTCAGTCCAGGACTGAGTAGGCGAGGACGACGTGAAGAAACTAGCCAAAATTTCCATATCTTGTAGATTACAAGCCAGACAATTAGATTACCAGAGTCGTGCTAAACATGGAAGCGGGTGAAAATTCAATACACGGAGTCATTTCCTTCGTTGTTCCTATTGCCGTGTGCGACGCTCGCAATAATGGTACCCGTGGAGCTTATTATCGCAGAAGAGTAAAATTGGTAAAAATCACGAGATTAAAGATGATTTAGAAGAACACAAGAAATCGATGGATGTTGTCCCTAGTACCGATATCGGCAGTTAATTGTTGGCATAAATTCGGTTACAGGCAATCACCGAGGACATTCGTTTGCCAACTAAAGTAGTTCATCTAGCCCCTGTGACTCGTTGCGAGACGCAGTACTGTAGTTGGCAAACAAATACGAAGTTAGAAATGGTGCAAATCATGCAATATTGATGGAAGCTTAACTTCGTATTCTCTATGTCATTATTTACTCGGCCTCTTATAGCTGGAGTGTCAATGCACATTTCTCTGTTTCGTGCCACACGTTAACTCTTCGTGTGCCAGCAGCATCTCAAAGCGCTTAAAATGCTACTCGTATCAATTACCCCTTTAATGGTAACAATCTTTCAAGAAAAATTATTTTTTTGGCCTAGATTTCGAAAAATCGCTTTCTGTTGTCTTGTAACGGGACACTCCTCAAGACAACTACAGATGTCGTTTTGAGAGCCACGTAGTCCACAAGGTTGTGTTGAGAAAAATGTAGTTTGTGGAATTTTATGCTAGATTCTTGGTGAATAGGCTTAATCCACTCTAAATAGTCAAAGTATGAAAAATGTCATGTTTGCCATTTTTTCATTAACCTTTACGCTCCCCATCTCGGATTTCAAAATGGCCGCCACTCGGAATCTATTTTGGTCAGTATCCCGCTTAATACGCCATCTATGGACACAATTTCAGTGGCTATGCCTAGGTTTTTGGGCTCAATGACGATGTCATTATAAATTCAATAGAATGTCGGCTATTTTGGGTTTCATAATGGCTGCCAGCCAGAAATACCTTCCTCATTGTCCACCATCCACGCTATAAACATGATTCAAATGGTTACACCGGGCAGGGCGTGGAAGCGGAGGGCGGGTGGGTCCAAGGATTTAAATAATGTCATTATACCTAGCCATAGGCCTAATGACTTTATCTTGGCTGAAATTCAATTATATCCAGAAATATACGAACTTGTTGATGACGGTCAATTTGTAAAAAAAAAACAGATGCAGAGAATATGTACACGGTCATTATGCGAGACAATATAATTCAAACTTATAGCATCACCCGAGGATAGTTTTCGCATAAAATTCGTCTCCAACTGGTTGGTGACTAGTTGAACAACTAGTCGATAAATGTACGCCAGGCGTTAGTTGCGAGTTGTAAGGAGTTGTTCGGTTCTAAACTGACCAGGAGAGCGCAGTGAGTTACATGTTTACGTATTAACTGGTGTAAGGATCACAGAAACGAAATAATCTGTTCGTATATGGGAAGTCATATTCTTATATTTATTTTCAACGTTTGTCATATGAAATCAATCAATTTATTGGATGAAAAGGGTACCATAAAACCTGTTCATAACGACCATTACTGCAGTTATGGACTACACACCACCACTCACTGTACACAACTCTGAAGGGCACCTTATCGGGACAGACCAGGGAAAATCCGAGGCGATCCTAGAATGGTTCAAGGAACAGTTCACTGACAACGATGACGAGCCCTTGCACCCGTTCTCAGGCGACCCCAGGCCATTACTAACACCAATTACAACAGCAGAAGTTGAGAAGGCACTTAAAGCCCTGATAAATGGACGTGCATCTGGACCTGATGGCATGAGCAATGAACTATTCAAATATGCAAGTGACATTATCTCAAAAACGAATACGCACCTAATTAATTCAACTTTTATGCACCACCTTCCCATCGACGCTGCAGGCCAAGGCACCCTTATCGCACTACCCAAGCCCAAGAAGCCACCTGGGTCCCCAGCCAATCTGCGGCCCATTGTGCTCCTCAACAGCATACGGAAAATCCTATCCAATGTTACTCTATGCCGCATCCGAGACAAGATCGATTACTTCCCCGGATCATGTCAAAGTGGCTTCAAACGTGGACGCAACTGTGCAGACATTGTATGGGCTCAACGCATGCTTGTGTCGGTAGTCATGTCCACACACTGGGGCCTCCACAAAATGGGCATTGACATGTCACGAGCCTTCGACACAATTAAGCGCTCAACGATCCTAGATGTACTATGCCAGGCCAGTTACAATGAAGATGAGCTACTACTAGTGAGACTACTGCTTGCAGACACCAAACTGAGAGTACGAGTCAAGTCAGTGAAGTCTGTAGAGTTTGAGGCATCAATCGGCTCCCCACAGAGAGATGGTCTATCTCCACTGTTTTTCACTTGCTACCTTGCTGCCGCATTGAAATCTGTGCGGGAAAGTTCCACAAGACCAACACCAACACCACACCACACACACCCCCACCACCCCCACCCCAGTGTCAATACTGGGCATGCCGCTAGAGATGGAATATGCCGACGATGTGGACTTCATAGACGAGGAAAAGAAACCCATAGACGAACTTCTCCAAATAGGTGGAAGCAAACTAAAAATTGAGAATCTCTTTATGAATGAATCCAAAACAGAGTTCATCCCACATATACATATCGACAAAGCATGAAACTATAGAAACTGACGACCCATTTTGTGGCGGCGAACCATGGAGGAAAAGTAAAATCCCGGGCTCGCTGCTTTTCAGTACTACTGACATTTCTGCACGCTGCGTCATGGGGAACATAGCTTTCCAGTCCTTCTGGAAGCTATGGATTCGTAGATCAAAGATGGCCTTGATAAAGAGGCTACGTTTATACAATGTAACCTGCGTATCCTTGATGCCGTACAACTGTAGCAGCTGGGCAGCTCCAAAGGCAGCTCTAGACAAACTCGATGCCTGCCACCGCAAACACCTACGCACCATCACTGGACACCGATGGCGGACAGCATAATTTCCAACGATGCACTATACAAGATGTGTAATACGTCGCCGTTGTCTGTAAAAGTCGTCCAGCAAAGATGGTCCATGTTTAGCCATGTGCTATGGATGCCAGAGGAGACACCAGAACAGAGAGCATTGGAATTCGCTCTACTTGGAGCCAGCAAATACAAAGCCGGGAGAGGACGTCATTGCATAAATTTGCTAAGCGTGAAGAAAGCAGGACTCGGTACACTCAAGTCAAGAATGGACCTGAGGAAGCTAATGATTTCGGCTGATGACATGACACAGTGGGCAAAAGCGAAGAAGGACTGATTGCAGCTGTAGGATGTTTCTACTACTACAGCGCATAATACAGTAATCATCATCATCATAACGACCATGCACCTTTTGAACACACCCTGGCTGATGACTCAAGTTGGTTGATGGCACGTTACATAAGCATAGATGTGACTCAAAATTCAAGCCAATTATCAGCGGAACCATCAGTGGACTAAATAGCACAGTTTAACAATAATTTGATTGAAATGTCGGACCAAGAGTTCAATTAAGTTCAACTCAGAGTTCTTGTGAAAGTGGTGACGCTGGACACGATAAAGTGGTGACTGTTTGACCAGCCTACAATTCCATACTTAAATCATCTACTTCAGGACATATTCCAGAGGGACAGGATGATGCATTCATGTTGCCAATTATAAATGCCGCCCCACAGGATTGGTTTACTCTTGATATTGTCTTGATCAGTTGTAGTGATTAAACCAGATACTCCTTTCTAATACTCCAGTTATAGTTACTCTGGATATGGTTCTCTACAAGCGAGCACTGAGAATGGAACATCTAGTCCCTAGTTACAAGAGTAAATTGGATCCTAATTCCAGGAGGTTTCCACACAGCAATCTGTGCTCTTAGAAGCCTATGTCGATATATTGTAGGCAGTGGACTATATCACCCGTGGCAAAAAGCAGACTTATACAGCTCGGTCACCACTACGCAGATCATTATAACAGTGCCATGCAAACGCATCATATTACCCTGAAAGCCCTTTTTGATCTTCGGTTGGATGCCCTTTTCGAGATAATCCTATTACCCTAGAAGCATTGCAATTGAGTGCTAGACCAGTGTGTGATACTTGCAAATTTCGTGGAGCTGTTCCAAAGGTGCATACGGAATTTCTACCCACGTTAGAATCTGTCAATCTTGAAGTGCAACTTGCCAAATATGATGAAGAACAGAACAAAAATCCAGTGTACCGATGGGTTCTATCATACATGAATCAAGTGATGACCTTATTACAGTTCTATTCTTTCGGGCTACAAGGAATGGTGACTGGCATCTCTATTAGGCCACACTGGAAAGGCTTTTGCTCACGATCGCTTGGAATATGCGAGACATATTCCAGAGTACCTAGCCCGAATGCAGAAGCTCGAGATCACGGAACCAGATATATGGAATGAGTTCGTCAATGGAGCATTCACTGTGAATACCAGCAACACAGTTGCATTCACAAGAATAAGTGTTGACCAGGCGATGGGGCACTTGAACAAAGGGGTTAAGGCACATGGTAGAATATGTGGCATAACTTCTATGCCGCAACGCTACTCAAGCTTTGACCAACTGCCACAGAATTGGCACGAATCTCAAAGATGGAACATTTAGCAAAGGTACCACCACCAACAAAAAGCCGTACATTATAGTTTATTCACGTAAGGTAAACTACCAAGAAGACTGTATCCTCCGTCTCAAAGCAATTCTAACTGAGTGTCAAATTTTCACGGGTAAAGGATTGGAGGGTCGTTCAACTACAATGTTCAAATTGATAGCAAATGAAGTTATACCGCTGAATGCCCAGGGGGCGATCCTCAATACAGAGAATGTTTGCTTAAAAGCATTCAAGTCATTTGTAGTAGAAAGACTAAAAGATGAACAAAACATGTGGTCAAAGATGACAAAGCTAAACCAATTGTCATGAAATTCTGCTGGTAAAGATCTAACTGTGAAATCAGGGAGTGAAGTTCTGACACTCAAGACAAAACCATCTCTCTTTGCCGGACTTCTTGTAATAGTAAGATCATCAAGTGATACAGCAGACCTGGAAGAAGTAATAGGTTCTAATGAACTATCAAATACAAATAGCATTCTTCTTCAGCCTGACGAATCTATTCATCCGACAACTGACAAGAGTAGGGTCATAGCACTTCTAGAAAGTCTTGTGATTCCTGATGAGGACGAGGTAACGGATCGTCCAAACGAATGCTTAGAGATGGAACTACATGAACTGATATCAACAGGGCCGGATTTAAGGAGAGTGCAGAGTGTGCAGCTGCACAGGGGCCTCCACAAAGTAAAATTTAAAAAATTTTAAGGGGGCCTCCACAAACATGAAAAAATATGAAAAATGTAATGCACGCCAGGAGTCTAGTGAAATATTAACCCATAATATATACACACACACCTAAGGTGAGACACCCGGGCAAGAACATGACCCGAGACCACTGTCCAGGGGCCTAGCTGAGACCACTCTCCAGCGTCAAGACTCTGGCAGTCTGGGGCGGCGGGGCCTCCACAAGACAACTGCACAGGGGCCTCCACAACTCTAAATCTGGCCCTGGATATCAAAATCGTGCATCATAATAGATGATATGGCAGTTCTCCAGGAACTTATGTCAGCTAAGAACTTTAGGGATTGAAGGGACCTCTGTACATCCTATGTGCAGATTATAAAAAATATGGGCGAACCGGCTATGAGCAGGTTCGCGATATATTTGACAATTATACCATAGGTACATCGCTGAAGAAGCTACACGAGAACGGAGAAAAGGTACAGAAAAAGAAGCGAAGGTGTATATCGTCAATAATGCAACATTAAACATGTTAAATCATTTCTTGGCAGCAGTGAAACCAATGACTTCTTGACATTGTTTCCTGCAGACAGGTTAATCGAGAGTGGATCCCCAATGAAAATTGTGCCATCCACGCGAAAGAGTGTGAGAAGCGATTTTTATTGTGACATAGCAATAAATGTTAACACACAGGAGGAAGCAGACACACTAATGATTCTGCATGCTGAGCAGCTTGCAATGACTGGATATAAGGTGGACATGTATTTCCAGGTTTCAGATGTGTTTACTTCTTGCAGAATCGAACAACTTGGAGATGATGCAGCTGTCATTATGGGCACTGGAGAAAGATGTCGCAAAGTATTCTTGAAACTAATCTATTACCATCTCGAGCCACAGCAAGCAAAGGCCCTCATCAATTGGCATGTTCTGACTGGGCGTGATACTACCGGGCACATCCATGGAAAGGGAAAACCGACCTGCTTCAAAGCATTTCTGGAGGATAATGATGTTGTTTTGTCGGCAATCAATCAAATGCGTGAAGGGCCTTCCGCAGATGGAATTGAAGGCTGTGAAAACTTTTTATGTAGCCTCTTCTGCCCTAAGTGCATTGGTATATGTAATGTGCGTTAGTTACGATGGCATTTGTTCCGACAGTTGACACCTGATCAAGGTGTTGAAAGATTGCCAAAGACTGCAGGTGCCTGAAGGGAGCATATTTGGCGCCAGGACCTCCCTCTGGAACCTATAAGGCTCGATCGATTAAGGTTAGGCTGGTCAAATGGTGACAGTCGTTTAACACCTGTGATGTCGAAGATTCCACAACAACCAACCTCAATTCTGCAATTGGTGAGATGTGGCTGCGGTCGAGCTGGCAGAGATTCAGTCACTTTGTGTTCAAGGAGGTGTTCTTCTAAATTATCCAGTATAGTGTGTACAGAACTTTTCAACTGTGAAGGTGATACAGATAGATGTTGCAATAATGAATCACCAATAATTGGGAACGACATTCTAGATCCGTGCCTACCAGTCATGTTATCATCTTGAGATTTGGCTTGTAACTGTTCATAGGGCATAGATAGTTTTCCTACATACGTAGTTCATATAGGGTTGTGTGTATTTGTGGAATTTCTTATTAAATTTTTGGCAAATGTGCTTGAACCACGATAAATATAGCAAAAAGTATTTGGAAAAATAGATTTTGTTGGCAACCATCGTGAAATCCAAGATAGCTGCCATTCTATCAAATTTATAAGGGCATTTTTTTAATCCGTTGACCCCAAAACCTAGGTATAGCCACTAGAATTGTGTGCATAGCTCGCCTAATAAGCGAGATAATGACAAACATAGTTTCTGAGCGGTGGTCAGTTTGAAATCCAGGATTGGCGGCCGTGAAGGTTAATGAAAAAATGGCAAACATGAAATCTTTTTCCTTTGGGCTAATTAGAGTGGATTAAACCTATTTGCCAAAAATCTAGCAAAAAATTCCACACATATACACAAGCCTATGGACTACTGACTAAGAAACGGTTAACGATCAAGAACGTTAGCCCATTTGAAGGCTAAGAAAATACTGTTTTTGGAAATTTACCACTGGAATGACTGGCTCGGTTACTGAGCTAGTCGTGCCAGCGGTAACATTTCAGAAATATTCTTCTCTTGGCCTGTAAATGGGCATGGTCAAGATCACTGCAGAGGCCGTTTTGGCCGTTTGGTTATTAAATGGTAAAGGTCATACAAGAGGGGTTAACTGAAGTTCATGACGGCTGTGGCTGTATGAGCGTTAGTCAACACCAGAAAGCAAATTGAATAGAATGTTTTATAATTGTATACATATGTGACACATTTTAATTTAATAGGCCAGTATACGACGTAATAATGTAGACTGATGATGATATTGGCCAGAGTTGCTCATTATTTCAACGCACTCGGCTGCGTAGTACAATCAAACATTCACAGGCCCCTAAGAATGTTGGTCAGAAACTGAATGTGTTTGCGACGGTCTAAATGAAATCCACGACTGCTTTCATACCATAAAACACACATTCTATTTGATTTTCATATTTCCAAATTTTCAGCTCAAATCTCAAATAGCATACAGGAAAATCTTACAACTCTTATTAAAACATGTCATTTTCAACTCATTTCCGCTTTACTCACTAGAATCCCGCTTTGCGCAACCGAGACCGTTTTAGACCGCACGATCAGCGTGGAGAGAGAGAGAGAGAGAGAGAGAGAGAGAGAGAGAGAGAGAGAGAGAGAGAGAGAGAGAGACTGTTATTTACACAAATTGGTCATGGGCGAAAGCTATCAATCATGTAGACGTAATCAAACTGACGTGCATCCAAACAACATTACAATCAGGTTCGGCAGAGTAAATTATTAACCATAACATCTAGTCAATTAATTTGGGTACACGTCTAAGATTGGTAAAATTTCAGAGTTTGATGCTCGGCATCTCACATTACTAAGTGCGTGTCTCGTTACTGGGTGCATGTCTCGTTACTGGGTGAATGCCTCGTTACTGGGTGCAAGTCTCGTTACTGGGTGCATGTCTCGTTATTGGGTGCATGTCTCGTTACTGGGTGCATGTCTCGTTACTGGGTGAATACCTCGTCAGTGGGTGCATTTCTCGTTACTAGCTGCATGTCTCGTTACTGGGTGCATGCCCCGTTACTGGGTGAATACCTCGTTGATGGGTGCAAGTCTCGTTACTAGTTGCATGTCTGGTTACTGGGTACATGTCTCGTTACTGGGTGCCTGTCTCGTTACTGGATGCATGTACCGTTACTGGGTGAATGTATCGTTACTGGGTGGAAACCTAATTACTGCGGAGAATTTCTCTTTATACGAGTGTCAAAATATTATACTCGGAAACAAACAGTCTATAGCTAGAGATTGTCATATTTGTATAAACGCTTGAATTGTAGGCCTTTCCCAAACATATAGTCTCAATTGGTGTATTAACGAACCTCTACGGCCATTGTGCATGCTGATTTTATTGTTCTAATCAGATGCAATCTATTTCGCAAGTCACGAATGTACAGTGACTCATGGCTATGCAACACTTTGAATAAGCACATGGTACCTTTATATTGCAAATGAGATTATACAAGAACCCTACGAAGCTCATTTAATACTGGAATGATACTGGTGCAATGAGATGACCTGGTGATGATGTGTGTAGCTGTCCGCTTCACCTGGTATGTCATAGATGTATCGCTGCATGGAATTACAATAGCCCGATGTGGGTGGGTGGGAATGCGGGTGGGGTGGAAGGGCAATCCAATATGTTTACTCTGATTTGTTTACATCGATATACTATAATGCCATGTGTCTGATGTTGCGCATGCTAGACATCGATCTACACAGTAGGTGATTTAACGCAGATCTAATTCAAAACCACATATTGTCATTGATACATTAATAGTAAATCTTGAATTGAAATTTGATGTTAAGTGTATATAATCTCAGTCTTAACCTTAGTGTACAATTACCGACGGGTTTGGACCATCTAGGTTTATATATCCACAAGAACCTTTTCGAAAGGCGCAAACATTCACGCCAGCTTGGGACACTCGCCATGGGAAACTATATAGTGTTTTAACATTTTTACTGTCTAATTGCGTGCTGACCTCGGCGATGTCGCACACGCACGCATCTATTACCCAGAATTCACGTGTTCCGGTATGGCATGATGGTGCTAGTAGACTATCTAGGATTAATAATGGTATGCTGAATAAATACGTGTATCCCAATGTGAGTATTATTATGCCTCTTTTATCACACGCTCTCTAAACGAAGCTTTTAGCGTCCTTGCAAAAATGACGTTAAAAAACCCTAAAAGCGTAGAACAATTTGATGAAATAATGGAGGAAAATAACGGTCTTATGACTATCAGATATTGGCATGCAATTCTTAAAATTAGCTGATGAGTCGACCTGATGTTGGCTCCAGTGAAGAAGAAACTTTATGACACGTTGCGTCTGAATTCTTACCGTCCTTTGCTTTATATTTAGCATCCAAATCGTGATGTTGTGAAAGATGTTTCTGGGTGTGACAGCAACATCAGTCAACAGCGCATAGTTCAACATATATTCTAAATCCGTGTAATTTAGAGAAGATACGAATTAGGAGTAGAACAATAAAGGGACGTGTACATCTCTTAATAGAACAGAACGACAAATAATGTTTGATGTAAGGAATATTCTCTTGAAGATTTTGAAACCAATTTGACTGGGAGCGGTTGCTGCATATGCAACAAAGGCTTTGCTGCATATACATCAACAGCTCCCAGTCAAATCAGTTTTAAAATATTTACCACCTTTCCTGCATAGTCTTGAAATTGAGCCACCGACATTGCAATTGTTAAACAGTCATATAAATATCGTATACAGCCGCATCATTCTAGAAAAATATCCATCCTCTTTTAAGTGCTATTCCCAGACAGTGGTAAATCGAATAACCGCAGTAGCGATCTCCAGACGTATGCCAATCCTCCCTTTAGCGCCAAGAAAGGATTGCTTGTTGTAATTGATGTCGTAAACCCGATTACCATAATACTAAGTGAACCACTAATTTGTAAAACGCAGTGAGTAAGCCGGCAAAACCGATACGTACAATCTTTCTTTCTAGATCTTGTCTCTATGTAAACATTCCTTGCATGGTGCAAGTGTGGCTGCGGCTCAACATTTGGAAATAATCTGATTGAGCTTTCAATCAAATTATTGTCAAAACAATCAACATTATAATGGCCTAAGTAAAATTCTCCTTTGTATAAAGAACAGAAACGGATGTACTAATGCTTAGGAACGTACGCACGCACACACTCACGCACGCACACAAGCGCACAGTCACGCACGCACGCACGCACGCACGCACGCACGCACGCACGCACGCACGCACGCACAGTCGCACGTACGCACTCGTGTAATAAATAACTTCGCTTACGCTCAAAAGCAATTGAACCGTATCCTACATCTGGCCTTTCACTACTTGCATACCTAATGCACGTTCCCCAGGTGCATAGGGTGGTGTGATCAACATGTCAAACCATATAGCGCTATGAATTTATCTTCTTCACCGCGGATCTATCTTGTCGAGTTGACGTGCTTAAGGACATCGTTTCCTGTAGACATTATTTCTTTGCCGCCGCCAAGCGTTTAATGCGATAGCAATACCATTATGAAAATTTCGAATTTTGGCAGGCGCCAAAGTTTGGACCAAGGGAAATGTATATAAATGGCTGGTTGGAGGTATCTTTTGGGAATTAGTCGAGAGAAACAGGCCTTTAAGAGGGCAGGTCTTAGTATCTTTTGGGAATTGGTCGAGAGAAAGAGCCCTTTAAGTACCCTCTTATACGGTTTTAAACAAAGTTTGTAATAATTTACGGTGGTTCAGTTATACAATCAGTGGGGAAATGATATTGCATTGAAATGGACCTTTCCAAGTTTATCCATCCATCATATGACGTTATATGACATCATATCATATGACATAATATGACGTAATAATCACCGACGTGGCGTGTAAGATGACGTCATAAGTGTGACGTCTTGAATGACGCGATACAGTCCGTCTTTAACGCTTAATAGTCCGGCACGGTGTACGAATTGTATGTCTTTACCATTTAATGAATATTCTGTTGAATATTTTGAAACTAATTTGACTGGACGCTGTTGTTATTACTTTCAAAATATTTAACAGCTTACCTGTATAGTTTTCTGGAAATTGGTAGTCAGGGAGTTCAGAGATCGATCGATCCCAACACAGACGATGTGGGGTGGAGCTTAGATAGAGATGGGTGGAGCATAGCAAAAGCTGAAATGGTCCATTGGCACTGATTAGGCGATTAGATATGAAGCCCTCTGACCGCACGATCGACGTACTAATTTATCTAAAGCTTTGTCTACACTGCGCTATCATGCAACAAGAAGTTTTATTGATAAAGTTTAAATATAGTTACCACCTTAATATGGTAGATGCGCTTAAAATTATGTTCCTTGGAGCCCATGATAAACGCACGTTGTAAATTTTTTAATGGTAAGAGCACAGGAAACAAATTAAAACAAGCCTTTAAGAGCAGATATGCCGTTGCAGCTAACTTCTCCTACTCTCGGACTATATATACCTCTCTCCTAGCGGATAGGACAGACGAATGCTAGTTGTAGGAATTAGTTATTACTGTTCGTACAGGATTGAACGTATATCGAGAACTAATAAAAGCTAATTTTGACAGAAACACCTAATGAATGGGCAAATGAAAGGAATCTAACCATTGTTCAATTAGGCAGGCATATGAACGCATTGATAAGCTCGCCATAGTTTTCTGACAATTGCGATATGAATCATAATAATGGGGCATCCAATGTGTTACTCAAATAGCTGACTTCATAATCAAATACGTTACCGTTAGCTGCCGCCACAATCAAAATGACGTAGATATCTCACCAAAGTGGAGCTGGTCCATCACTAATGTCTGAATTGTATTTCCTTGATTAATAATAATTTGAAACTAATGGATAGTGGATGGATGGATGGATGGATGGATGGATGGATTGTGATGGGGATTGGTGGGTGGATGGATGGATGGATGGATGGATGGATCGATGGGATGGGATGGGATGGGCTGGGCTGGGCTGGGATGGATGGATGGATGGATTGGTGGTGGTTCAGTGGGTGTGTCTGATTAACGAGCAGACGGATGGGTGGATGGATAGATGGGTGAGTGGGTGGGTGGCGGGTGTGTGGGTGGATGAATGGATGGGTGGGTGAATGGATGGATGCGTGGATTGATGCGTGGATGGATGAATGCATACATGCATGCATTCATGCCATCTGTCCCTCGACGGACCTTAAGTAGCCCCCACCATACTCACCCGAATGCCATGATATATTTCGGATAATAGCAATTCGCAGATGTCTTTATGTGTGTAAGTATCGAAATCACGTGTTCATGGGAACAGGTAGACGAGCAGTCAACTCTATTCTGGACAACGTGTCAGGGTTATTATTATTATTATTATTATTATTATTATTATTATTATTATTATTATTATTACAAAAGTAAATTCAAAACGAACTTACATCTACAAGTTGATTTGTTCTTAAGCAGACCATCTCTATTTCGTCTGCTTCTTCCCGCGATTCAGCCATATTCCTGTAGATCCCAGACTGTTGACCAATCTGCCATTGCTGCCAGGCGAACAACCCAGAATCGGGATCATGGCGGGTTCGGCTTACGGCATTGTAGCATCACGGCTAAAAGTCTGTAAAGAAGATTTATAGCAGGATTTAAATCATCTATAGCAGAGCATGCTTACCATGATGAATTGCATTCTTAATATAACTAATGCATAGTTTATCATCACAACCTTAATCGTTTCGCATTGTTAAACTTATCGTGATAGAATAAGTAGATCAATATTAGATATTCTTTTGTCTGATTTGGAAATCAAGTGATGCAATGGAAACCGCAACTTGTATGCGCGTTTCCATGTTACTCTCATGTTGTTTATCAGTATGTGCATGGAATTGCAATGGATCAAGACCAACGTTTCTGCGGAGCAGATCTTGGTATGGCAAGGTTTTTTTCTGCCTCGCCATGCTGTATCACACCGAGGGTTCCAAGCACTAGTTTGCAGACTGTATGATAGACATCCCTTGTGCAATGCCAGGAAAATTGCAATCGTCTCCATCATACAGTCTGGTGTTGGTCATATGGTCACGCCAACTGACACCAAACACTCCTCTCAGAAACGGGGTATAGTATCGGATTTTCCATCTGTTCGGGCTCGGAAATATGGTTGATCCATGGTCTATGCTTCTGACACAATGCCGTAAACACATGATTTTAAGAAGGCCAACTTCATGGCTCGGTTCTGAATTCAGAACTTTCTCCAGTCTGTTGCAGGACGTCCATGATTGGGATTTTCTGAGCTTAAAGTGTTTCATTGCGCCGTGGGCTAGTAATTCAAGGTATTTGTTCACATTCTTCAAAGGTGTCCCTGCAAGGTGGTGTTAATCTGCAGATTTATTGGTTTACAAGCATTCAAATAGAGCCCTGTACAGCTTGGGGCATACTCCAAATGTTGTACACGCTTTTCCACCGCATCAATTGAAGAGGCCAACAACATAATGTCATAACACCATAAAACTCTCAAGCCAATTTGTCCAAAGGCATGGGTAGTATGTAGCATTTGGGTGTACCTGTTCCGGTAGATATGTCACGCAGATAGCTGAAGACTGATGAAGAGAAATGGGTCCAGAGTGTTTCCTTGCAGTGTCCTTGCGTGGATATGGAATTCCTTTATCTCATCATCAAGAGATAGGTTTATTACAGAAGAGTCATCATCGAGGCCAGAGTTATCTCAAGCAGCATTTCCACGCTGGTGGAGTTGAAGGCTTTGGAGAAGTCTAGGAAAACGATTGTGAGTAGTAGTTGTAGAAAACACCATTCCCTAAATTGTGTAAGGGTCTGATGCAATGGCGGTCTAATGCTGTTTTCAATGCGGTGAAGTAGTGGCCTGACTTGGATCTGACTTAGATTCTGTTTAGGAACAGTCTTTTGGAGAGGTACGGTGTAATGCTAATCAAACTAACTTCACGATAGTTGGTGGCTTTGGGTATGTCGCGTGTCTTTGCTTTGGTTATGTTCCACTTGTAGCCCACTGGATGGGCATCAAATTGTCGCGTAATGCCGGATTGCAGGTGTGTTTTGAATTCATCTACTTTCCAAAGATTTGTGTGAATTAAATCTAGTCTGGACAGCAAACTTTCTTCCCTTGGTTTATTCGATGGTTATATTGATTTCACTGTTAATGAACTGCTCGACCATGTTCGGTAAACTATCTTCGTGTATCGGTTCTATCAGGAATTCTTTGTTTGGTTTAAAGTACTTTATTTTGTTTCAGTGGACGCACGGTCAGTCCTGTCTTATTTCCGTGTCTCACACACACACACACACATTCAGTTACATTTAATATTATATTTTCGTAAAGTGGCGCTATGGCATACACTATTATTTAATCAATTATACTATTATAAATAGAATAGAGGGATCCATTTTTAACTATGCCATCGCACACCTAGCCAAGCTCCGCCCACTTTTGTCGTTTGCTGGAATCAGTTTATATACTTTGAATTCTTAATTCCCAGAGCGCCAATATCAAAGTAAAGGACATTTTCCATTTTTAGCCCCGCCCATCTCTAGCTAAGCTCCACCCACACCTCGCTGGTGTTGTGATCGATCGATCTCTGAACACCCTGACTATCAATTTCCAAAAAAACTACACAGGTAAGCTGTTGAATATTTTGAAACTAATTTGACTGGGTGCTGTTGCTGTCTAAGGCAGCAACAGCGCCCAGTCAAATTAGTTTCAAAATATTCTACAGCGTGTTTAATAAATAGCAAAGAATTGCAAAGGACTGTTTGAGATTTGGTGACTGTCTATATGGAACCCTTTGTGACGTGATGATTGTGACGTCATCATACACGCGCTGAGCTGATTATGACGGATGGATACACTGGAAATGTGAATTATACAGGTAAGCGGTTGATTATCTTGAAACTAACTTGACAGAGTCAAATTATCCCCCAAATACTCAACAGATAATCTATTAAATGGTAGATTAATCAAACACACACGATTCGTACACTTGGCAGATTTTCAATATTCTTGACGGAGCGAGATACGTCACTATGTATTGTGACGTCAGTCTAATGCGCATCTCCACCGGACGAATGCGGCGCGGGCGTGCGAAAAGGTAGTTGAAGATCTACATCAAATGCGAATTTTCTGCGCAAATCTGCGGAAATATGCAAATCCATTTGACCTTGTCAAGTCGATAAGAAATACACTGTTAATTTATCCTGCGCATCGTAATGATATAGAGTCCATGTACGCGGTAATATTAATAAGTGCATGACTTTATGTTATCAATCCACGTATCAACCTGTCAATTCATACACACTCCTCTGCCTCCGCGATAAAGTGTGTTTATATACGTATAGATTAGGAGTCTCCTTGAGGATATCTATATTAAGCAGTCGTTCCATTTGCTTGGTGGTTGTTGTTGTTGTTTTTGTTTTTGTTGTTGTTGTTGTTGTTGTTGTTGTTGTTCGTGGTGGTGGTGGTGGTGTTCGTGGTGGTGGTGGTGGTGGTGGTGGTGGTGGGGTGGTGGTGCTATTGCTGCTAGCAGCTACTGCTGTCGCCGCCGCATCCAGTTATCGTCTCGGGATACAGACAATTTCAATAATTATTCACCAGACATGTTTGACGAATGGGTATCGACCGAATATCTGCATAAGTTGACCGACAAAGGAAGACTGGTTACTTATAGCTGACAGATTTATGGAATGTTGTAAAGACCATGGATACTCCTGCAGAGAATTCTTCTTGAAGGTGGTCCAGAATTCAGAAAGTTCCAATATATGTCAACGTTGGTAATGCAGCTTGCCCACTTAAAGCAATATTTGCTTAAACTATATCCAGGACGTCACCGTCACGTAAAAAGCAAATATTTAATTATCGTTTATCTTTTTTTGCTAAAACATAGAGTTGCTAAAACACATTTGGCGGTCGTTGGCGTATCTTTCAAAGCGGATCATCATGTCCGCTGAGAAGGTATACGCCGTTGTAGTAGCTGCATGTATGTTACATGACTAGTTACAAAATGCATCTGCTGAATCAGTATACGAGGTGGACAAAGCTGGATAGTGCTACCATTAAGTATACCAAACGCTCGCGCAGACCAGGAAGCGTATGAGGTTAGCGATCGTTTGCGTGCATATTTCCAAACCGAACAAGGATGGATGTGATGGCAAGATGCTATAGTTCAGGCATGAAAGATAACCAGAGGTTATAATTCAATTCATGATATAGTTGACGTAGAGTTGTAAAATATCCTCATGTCATGACATCATTTATATTTTTCCAGTTGTGCAATTTTCAGTGTCTGCACATTCAATGATTTCGTAACACACCCGCCATGTGCGCGCGTGCGTGCTTGCTTGCTTGCTGGCGTATGCGCGTGCGTGCGTGCGCGCTTGCCTGCGGGTATGCGTGTATATCCACGCCAGAGAGTGTATGTGCACTCATACTATACATGTGTGACTTTATGGGTACATAAGTATGTGTATGCATGTATCATCATTCATTATGCCATTGGTCTTTGAAATCTAAAGAACATAGATGTCTCTTAATCCGCCCATGTGTTAGTCAGTCAATCCGTCTTTCCGTCCATCTTTTTTATAACCTTCGTATTTTCAGCATTTCCCCCCCCCACCCCCTCAGATTTGCTTGTATTATGGAAGGGTGGGTATGTTGGATGGGGAAACACCTAACCCTCTGACCCCTAAAGAACAATTTATCAAACAAACGATTCATATCGTGTTAATGGACCTTTCCATTTTTGGCTATGCCCCGCCCATCACAAGCTAAGCTCTACCCACACCTCGCCGTGTTGGGATTGCTCGATCCCCGGATGTTCTAGCTATCAATTTCCTGAAAACTACACAGGGAAGCTGTTGAATATTTTGTAACTAATTTGACCGGGTGCTGTTGCCGCCTATGGCAGCAACAGCGTCCAGTCAAATTACTTTCAAAATATTCAACAGAATATTTATTAAAAAGAAAAGCAAACAATTTGTGCAACAACGCATAGACCGTCTTCAAATATGCGTTCGTGACGTACTTATCGACGTCATTCATGACGTCATTCAGTATGATGTCATTCTACACATCACGCAGTTCATTATGACGTCATATGATGGGTGGATACTCTGGAAAGGTGAATTGTTATGTTTGTTAATTTCACGTTAATTTGACTGGGGAGATGCTGCTTCTAGTGATAGCAACAACATTCCGTCGAATTACTTTCCAAATAATTAACAGCTTGGTCGTATGATTGTCTTTTTGGCATGTCTTTGTAATCGCGAAGCCCACAGTCATACAAAATTTAGTGCTTCTGAATTTCATTTATGAGCTTTTCATCATCCATTTTCAACCCCGCTGTGATCTGAGCTATAATTCTATATATGTTGGTTGGATTTCGATGAACATGCATATATGCCCTAGCTACATACATATGTATATATGGCACCGTATTTGATTGGTTTATTCTGTAGCCACCGCGTGAACAAACTGGTTCGGTTCCCCGTTCTGCAAGCGAACTAAATATCCAAATTTTCCGCGTCGCTTCTAATGTAAATACAACTACATGCTAAAGAGGAGGGAACCGCGCCGCCCGCCAGCGCCGCAGCAAGTGGAGGATGCGCCTTTAATGTAGCGTAGCGCGACGTATTTGAGCATGACATTTTGTTTGGCGCTAATGGGGAAATTTCTCAGCAGGCTGTTGAAGCGTTGGCGTCATTTGTCATGTCTCTTCAAATAGACGCAAAATTATCAGACGCTATTCAATCAAGAATCATTGAACTATCAATTAAGACGTCTTATTTATGCAAATTAACTGACACATTTTCTTAAAAATCATTGCACTATCGGCCTCCAATTCAATTTATATTAGTGTGGCTGGTATCAGATTTCAATACAAATTACACATAGCTCATCACATTGTACAACGAAAATGACAGCTTCAGAATAAGATGGTAGAAAATAGTTTTTGCCTATATATGGTACAGACTGCAACAAATTGTAGTGTAACAAGTACACATATTGATGCAAGGCATCAATGGTAAATAGTGTGCCCGGAGGTTATTATAATTCTAAGAATAAACTCAACTGTTTCATGAAAAAATGAAGTAATATAAAGGCATACAAGCCACTCATGACAAAAATATAGGCGGACAATACCACAAAAGAAGGAATATTTCTTGCAAAATCATATGGGCAGTATTAGCTATGGGCTAGGAAAAGCAGCTTATATTTTTGGTCAGTCCAATTTGTCCATCCATCCTTTTTCTCCAGGCCAAACCCCTTAACAGAGAGAGAGAGAGAGAGAGAGAGAGAGAGAGAGAGAGAGAGAGAGAGGGAGAGAGAGAGAGAGAGAGAGAGAGAGAGAGAGAGGAACAGACAAAATTAAGAGCAGCCAGTGATGAGAAAATTGCACTACTGCATCAACAGAGAGCAACAGATCAAACTTTGGTCATTAGGTATCAACAACTTGTAAAGCTAAAGAAATCAACAGAACTGGCAGCTCAGTCAGTAGAAAATCGGTGCAAGAAGTAGTCCAGACCCTGGCACCCATTCAAACATATTAAGGAAGACTTTAAAGAACATTTTAAACCTAAATCTTGATACCTTCTTAAACAGACGTGAAGAGCTTATTACCCGGAAATAAATTGGTGAAATATACACTGTAATGCTTGTGAAGTGCACAAAACAAGTATATTTTTGATGCAATACAGGACCCTGATCTGTACCGACAGATAACCTTTTCAACAAAGTTAAGTGGTCAGGATAGAACCAATACCGTGAACCTAGTTTTCTCCAACGAAAATGATATAGTAGAAAACATTCTGACTGAAGATCCAGTGGGAAACAGCCACGACATCGTGAAATGTTTCATTTAGCTATCATATCTATGTCACCTATTAAACGATATCTTTACTGGACACAGTGACAAACTATTAAATCAAATATTTTTGCCCGACAAAAAGGCCCAAATCGGCCTCATCCGTTGTAATGATGACGATCTTGTTGACCATATGTACACATGTTATGGTATTAGCCTGATAAGTCAGGTTCTACCAGTACACGCGGCTAATAATATGGGATATATAGAAATATTTTCACAATACTATAATAGATATTTGGTGGTAAAATTATTACAATATTTCGCACAGCCCGAGACCATAGTGAGTTCTACTTGGCCTTATGTTCGAAAATTGGCTACAAGGCATGTAGAGATATTCTGGTACCGAATATAGTACATTAATGGAATTTGACAATGGTGTGCTACTACTAAATTGCATATGACGAAATTACCGTATAGTAAATTTTTTGAAACCTTTGATACTTTATTGGCGTATTCATATACGTATCTAACCATATGGGTGACCTTCTGGGGTCGAAATTATTGCAAACAGTGTAGTACAGAAAATCGTTAATCTGACAGAATTTGCACCAATTTTCGGTATGGAATTGTGTACTATGAAATTACGTTCCTGTAGAATTTTTTTAAAATTCAGAATACAACTAGCATATTTCCTATAAGTATTTGTGGGCGCAATTATGGGGGTGAATGTATTGCAATTAAAACCATGAATTAGCCTAAGTTTGAGCTTATTTACCTTACGAAATTTTTTAATCTCACTACGTCGTAAGCTTATGCCTATACCTATCTACACATATGGGTGATATTCTGGGCCGAACCCATTATAAGCGATATGTCAGGACATATCGACACCTATCTGAATGTGGTGAATGTGAACCAACCATATTACAATGGGGCCCATATGGCGAATATGTAACTACATATTACCAAATTACTTGATGGTACCACTGTTTAAGACTATATGCTCGGCCTCAACGTGGCGCAGGGGTGTAACCCACTGGGTGTCAATCCAGACATTTGGAGTAGAAAACCAGAGCATTATGCACAACGCTAATGAAATGACACTTGGAGATCGAATCAACCGAAATGGTGCTTGCCCTGTGAGGATCCGCCAGGCAGGTGCAGCGCCGGGCCCCACGCCTCGAAGGAGCCCACCCTCAGCTACAGGCGGTCCCATCAACTCGTCTTGTGGAGCCAGGGGACGAGGATGGAGAGCTACTGGCCAACCGAAAGAGAAGACCAAACCCAAAGAGAACCCCAGTATCAACATCATGCACTGGAATGCAGAAGGGGTTACCAACAAGAAATCAGAGCTCGAACAGTTCCTATACGAAAACAACATTGATATCTGCTGCATCAAAGAGACACACCTGCAAGAAGGAAAACCATTTAAGATCAGAGGTTACCAGATTTTCCTGTGTGATCGAAGAGGAAGAAAGAAAGGCGGGGTGATCACCTTGGTCCGAAACAGCATGAAGGCCAGCCAGATCAAAACCGTTATGGAAGAGGCAGAATATATCAAGATCAAGGTAACAACCAGCAACTCTGTGATTGACATTGTCAATTATTACTGCCCTAATGACAATAATTTCTCAATTGACACAATCCAGGTCTCGGACTGCCACTTCCTCATTGTGGGAGACTTTAATAGCCAGTCCCAGAGCTGGGGATACAGAACACTTGATAAACGGGGAGAAGACATTGAAGCATGGCAAGATGAAAAGCACCTTTTACTTGTCAACGATCTCACAGATCAGCCTACCTTCTACTCGCGCCAGTGGCACTCGCCAACAACGCCGGACTTGGCATTTTGTACAGAAGACATTCACAGAAACCTCAGTAGAGTGGTCGGATCGCAGCTAGGAGGAAGCGACCACCGCCCAGTCCTCCTCTCTCTTTCTGGAAGTATTTCGACAAGTTCACCTCAACATCCAAGGTGGAACTACAAAAAGGCAGATTGGAGTCTGTTCGGCATTCGTTCCAATGAGCTTACCCAAAATATAGCAGTAGAAGGTAGAAACTTCAACAATGTGGTCAAGGAATTTAATTCAAGTATCCTCAAGGCTGCCAACGAAGCGATTCCTCGAGGGTTCAGGAAAAACTACCGCCCCTACTGGACAACAGAACTGCAAGCAGCACATGATAAACTAGACAAGGCCAGAGAAGATGCAGAGGGTAATCCCTGTCATGAAAACCACTTCACGATTCAACAAACTAAAGCCAGGTATCTAAAGACCAAGCTGTAGGTCAAAAGAAGAAGCTGGAGGCAAAAGACGGCAGGGTTTAATTTAGAAAGAGACACCACAAAGCTATAGAGACTGACTAAAGCACTGAATGATGAGGGTGTCGGGGGGAGAGAATATTACCCTTGAAGAAGATGGACACACACTGACAGGAAAGATGGCTGCAGGTGCCTTTTCGAAGGCATATGCAAAAGAAAGCAACATTTCTATACCACGAATGCGTCCAAAAGAGGTTAGAAAAGAGCAAAAGGAAAGAACAGACACCAACACTCATGATGCAATGAAAGTTGACATTAGTTTAGCAGAACTGAAGAAGGCTATCCGCCAATTGAAGAAGAAGAAATCTCCCGGGCCAGATGGCATTACGAATGAAATGATCCAACACCTTGGTAATGCATCTCTCCGCAAGTTGCTAGACATCTTTAATCGCAGTTGGACCAATGGAGAGGTTCCTCAGTGCTGGAAGGAAGCCAGAATGACCCCTATTCTGAAAAAAGGGAAGAACAAGACGAAAGTGCTGAGCTACCGTCATATCAGTCTTACAAGCTGCATATGCAAGACCATGGAGCGCATCGTCAACCAGCGGTTGCAGTGGTACCTGGAGTCGGAGAACAGTATAGTTTCAGAGCAGGCCTGCTTCAGAAGATACAGGAGCACAGATGATCAAACAACACATCTTGCACAGGTTATAGAGGACACTTTTCAAGCCAAGAAGGTGATGCTGCTGCCTTTATCGATCTGCGGAAGGCATTTGACAAGGTGTGGAAGGATGGCCTCCTCGTGAAGCTCCGGCTCACAGGCATCGGTGGCAACATGTTCCGATGGACCAAGTCATACATACACAATCGCAGAGCTAGGGTGCTGGTGGATGGACAATCTGGACAGAATGTATTGCTGAGACAAGGGGTGCCACAAGGCGGAGTATTATCACCAACTCTGTTCATACTCTTCATTAATGACATTGTAGCAGAGCTGCCCAATGGGATCCAAGCACCCCTCTATGCAGATGACCTCGTACTTTGGTGCACCGAGGAGTACACAACGACTGCCATGTACAGAATGCAGCTCGCCTTGGACAGAATTACAGCTTGGGCCAATCGCTGGTGTATTACCATCAACAAAGAAAAATCATCAGCCAAGCTATTCTCACTGTCCATCAAAACCAAGGTTGGTAATCTGACACTGGGCGGTACTCCATTCGAGTATGAGGACCAGCAGACATACCTGGGAGTCACCTATGACAGAAGATTAACATGGAAGGAGCACATCCAGAACGCAGAGGCAAAGGCCAGAAGAAAGCTAGACATCATGAGGAAGCTGGCAGGAACAAAGTGGCGTGCCAATGAAAGGATCCTCAAGACCATCTACCTAGGTGCCGTACGACCACACCTTGAGTATGGATCCAGCTCATGGATGACAGCAGCTAAATCTCATCAACAGAACCTCGACAGAGTACAAAACCAGGCACTGCGCATCATCACTGGTGGAATGAGATCAACACCAATAGAAAAAATGGAGCAGACAGCAGGCATCCCCCCACTTAGCAAAGGAAGGGAATGCAAAGCACTGATCCAAGCTGCAAAGTTCAAATCGTTCAACAACCACCCGATGAAGATCAGGCAGTCACAGCTGGCATCAGGAAGACTTAAAAGATCAAGTTCTGTGAAAGAGACAAAGGCACTTCAAAGGAAACACCAAGAAATATTGCGAGCACAAATAGAAGACCCAAACCACACACTTGATCCTCCACCCTGGGAAAATAAACTAGAGAGCATAGCTATTCGCACCACAGTACCTCATCTCACAACCAAAGATGAGCACAGTGATGTGAGCAAGAAGGCCCTGACCCTAGCCATGCTGGAAGAAATGTACCCTCAGGCGACATGGATAAGGATCTACACAGATGGATCAGCCAAAGATGCAATTAGGAGCGGAGGTGCTGGACTGCACATACAGTATCCAAACGGACAACATGAGTCAGCTGCAATACCGACGGGCAAACACTGCACAAACTACAGAGCTGAAGTCGAAGCACTGGTTCATGCAGCTAATACCATCAGCAGAACAGCAGACCCTATTGCACAGATTGTCTTTTTATCTGATGCCCGCTCCGTCCTTGAGGCTATGACCAAAGGTAAGCTGCCACAACATGAAGAAGCACTACAGACCATCAAATGCTTTCGGATAGCATTGCAGTGGATCCTCTCACACTGTGGAGTCCAAGGAAATGAGGAAGCAGACAAGATGGCAAAGCTGGGTGCAGAAGAGAATCAGACAGAAAACATGGTTACCCATACAGAGATGAAGACTATCATCAAGTCACTCTATAGAACACCTCAATCAGAAGATGCCTACCATCATCTCTCGAGGCCAGAGCAAGTGACCATTTTTCGTCTCAGAACTGGACACAACAGACTAAACCAACACATGTACAAGCGGTTCCACCTTACGACATCGCCCGCTTGTCCTTGTGGAGAAGCAGAACAGACCACAGAGCACAAACTTCAGTGTTGCAGTACGTATCAGCTGCTGAGAGAAGAGATCTGGCCTTTGTCAACCTCTTTTCTTGAAAAGCTGTATGGGCCTGTGGAAGAACTGCAGAAAACCACAGATTTCATCTTGAGAACGGCTCTCCAAGTGTGATACCAGCGATCGAAAAGAAGAAGAAGAAGAAGAAGAAGAAGAAGAAGAAGAAGACTTGATGGTAGAATCGTGTAAAAGCAGTAGTACATATTCAGTTATATACAGCTATATGTAAAAAAATGATTACAAACCGAGAACTGAGATTCTAATACTGAAAATAGTAAATTGTTGGCATTTGACAACTGTCCGTGGCTACTAAATTGAATATTACGAAATTATTACGTGGTAGAAATCTCAAGATTCATTAGCGTATTCATATCCCTATCTAACCATATAGGTGAAATTATGTAGCCACACATATTGCAGACGGTAGGGTATTGAAAACCGCAGATCTGCCAACATTGGAACACATTTATGCGATGAAATCGTATACTACGAAAATACTTCACGTTCGAATTCTTTTAAATTCCCAATGTAACTAGCATATTCAAACTCCTATACGTCTATGTGAGGGAAGTTCTGGAACCGACCATATTACGGAAAGTAGGGGACCGAAAACCACGAATACACCATCATTTAAGCTAAATTTTGCGTATTAAAATTACTTCATTTAGAATTTGTTAGATTCGGAATATAACTAGCATATTAAAGCTCAAGTCTATGGGGGGTAAATTATGGGGCTGAACATACTACAGACAATAGGGCACCGAAAACTGTGAATCACCCGAGATTTATGCAAATTTTTGGTAGAAAATTGTGCACTACGAAATTACTTCAAGGTAGAAATTTGTTACCTCAATCCATTACTTCACTAGGATATTACTGAATACCTTCTTGACTTAGCACAAGCATAGACCTACCCTATCTGTAGATTTCTGTATTCAACAATCTGCTACAATATTATTGACAGCCGTTTTGACTGGAAATTTGGAGCATTGGTAGTCTACCAATGCTGCTGCATAATTGCATTTACCCTACATGGATGTGTTCCCACTAATAGACCAAAAAAGGCAGGCGGATACTACTGATAATCACACATCCATTATTTTTAGTGAATTTTATCTACTTTTCCGCACTCTACAATAATTGTATACATTTTTCTTTTGAAATTTACCACATACATAGTACGCCGATCGTGGAAGACATCCACCATGTTAACAAATTTGCGTCGACGCCCCATAAGACGCCATGTCTGTAATTTTTGCCCTATCTCGAATGTAACAAATGCGAATCTGCATGTTCAGCCTAGTGTCTGATATTCTAATCCAATACTGGAAAGATTAAATAGATATGGTACATGGTATACTCGTCATCGTCTTCTGATACTCTAATCCAATACGGGAAAGGTTAAATAGATATGGTACATGGTTTACTCGTCATCGTCTTCTGATATTCTAATCCAATACGGGAACGGTTAAATAGATATGGTACATGGTATACTCGTCATCGTCTTCTGATACTCTAATCCAATACGGGAAAGGTTAAATAGATATGGTACATGGTTTACTCGTCATCGTCTTCTGATACTCTAATCCAATACAGGAACGGTTAAATAGATATGGTACATGGTATACTCGTCATCGTCTTCTGATACTCTAATCCAATACAGGAACGGTTAAATAGATATGGTACATGGTATACTCGTCATCGTCTTCTGATACTCTAATCCAATACGGGAAAGGTTAAATAGATATGGTACATGGTATACTCGTCATCGTCTTCTGATACTCTAATCCAATACAGGAACGGTTAAATAGATATGGTACATGGTATACTCGTCATCGTCTTCTGATACTCTAATCCAATACAGGAACGGTTAAATAGATATGGTACATGGTATACTCGTCATCGTCTTCTGATACTCTAATCCAATACGGGAAAGGTTAAATAGATATGGTACATGGTTTACTCGTCATCGTCTTCTGATACTCTAATCCAATACAGGAACGGTTAAATAGATATGGTACATGGTATACTCGTCATCGTCTTCTGATACTCTAATCC
This sequence comes from Chaetoderma sp. LZ-2023a, assembly GCA_034401795.1. Lineage (NCBI taxonomy): Eukaryota > Metazoa > Mollusca > Caudofoveata > Chaetodermatida > Chaetodermatidae > Chaetoderma > Chaetoderma sp. LZ-2023a. The sequence goes on from CM067372.1 coordinate 114,432,154, forward strand.
AATACGGGAAAGGTTAAATAGATATGGTACATGGTATACTCGTCATCGTCTTCTGATACTCTAATCCAATACGGGAAATGTTAAATAGATATGGTACATGGTATACTCGTCATCGTCTTCTGATACTCTAATCCAATACTGGAAAGATTAAATAGATATGGTACATGGTATGCTCGTCATCGTCTTCTGATACTCTAATCCAATACAGGAACGGTTAAATAGATATGGTACATGGTATACTCGTCATCGTCTTCTGATACTCTAATCCAATACTGGAAAGGTTAAATAGATATGGTACATGGTATACTCGTCATCGTCTTCTGATACTCTAATCCAATACGGGAAAGGTTAAATAGATATGGTACATGGTATACTCGTCATCGTCTTCTGATACTCTAATCCAATACGGGAAAGGTTAAATAGATATGGTACATGGTATACTCGTCATCGTCTTCTGATACTCTAATCCAATACTGGAAAGATTAAATAGATATGGTACATGGTATACTCGTCATCGTCTTCTGATACTCTAATCCAATACAGGAACGGTTAAATAGATATGGTACATGGTATACTCGTCATCGTCTTCTGATACTCTAATCCAATACAGGAACGGTTAAATAGATATGGTACATGGTATACTCGTCATCGTCTTCTGATACTCTAATCCAATACGGGAAAGGTTAAATAGATATGGTACATGGTTTACTCGTCATCGTCTTCTGATACTCTAATCCAATACAGGAACGGTTAAATAGATATGGTACATGGTATACTCGTCATCGTCTTCTGATACTCTAATCCAATACGGGAAAGGTTAAATAGATATGGTACATGGTATACTCGTCATCGTCTTCTGATACTCTAATCCAATACGGGAAAGGTTAAATAGATATGGTACATGGTATACTCGTCATCGTCTTCTGATACTCTAATCCAATACTGGAAAGATTAAATAGATATGGTACATGGTATGCTCGTCATCGTCTTCTGATACTCTAATCCAATACAGGAACGGTTAAATAGATATGGTACATGGTATACTCGTCATCGTCTTCTGATACTCTAATCCAATACTGGAAAGGTTAAATAGATATGGTACAAGGTATACTCGTCATCGTCTTCTGATACTCTAATCCAATACGGGAAAGGTTAAATAGATATGGTACATGGTATACTCGTCATCGTCTTCTGATACTCTAATCCAATACGGGAAAGGTTAAATAGATATGGTACATGGTATACTCGTCATCGTCTTCTGATACTCTAATCCAATACTGGAAAGATTAAATAGATATGGTACATGGTATACTCGTCATCGTCTTCTGATACTCTAATCCAATACGGGAAAGGTTAAATAGATATGGTACATGGTATACTCGTCATCGTCTTCTGATACTCTAATCCAATACGGGAAAGGTTAAATAGATATGGTACATGGTATACTCGTCATCGTCTTCTGATACTCTAATCCAATACTGGAAAGATTAAATAGATATGGTACATGGTATACTCGTCATCGTCTTCTGATACTCTAATCCAATACGGGAAAGGTTAAATAGATATGGTACATGGTATACTCGTCATCGTCTTCTGATATTCTAATCCAATACGGGAAAGGTTAAATAGATATGGTACATGGTATACTCGTCATCGTCTTCTGATACTCTAATCCAATACGGGAAAGGTTAAATAGATATGGTACATGGTATACTCGTCATCGTCTTCTGATACTCTAATCCAATACGGGAAAGGTTAAATAGATATGGTACATGGTATACTCGTCATCGTCTTCTGATACTCTAATCCAATACTGGAAAGATTAAATAGATATGGTACATGGTATACTCGTCATCGTCTTCTGATACTCTAATCCAATACGGGAAAGGTTAAATAGATATGGTACATGGTATACTCGTCATCGTCTTCTGATATTCTAATCCAATACGGGAAAGGTTAAATAGATATGGTACATGGTATACTCGTCATCGTCTTCTGATACTCTAATCCAATACGGGAATGGTTAAATAGATATGGTACATGGTATACTCGTCATCGTCTTCTGATACTCTAATCCAATACGGGAAAGGTTAAATAGATATGGTACATGGTATACTCGTCATCGTCTTCTGATACTCTAATCCAATACGGGAAAGGTTAAATAGATATGGTACATGGTATACTCGTCATCGTCTTCTGATACTCTAATGCAATACGGGAACGGTTAAATAGATATGGTACATGGTATACTCGTCATCGTCTTCTGATACTCTAATCCAATACGGGAATGGTTAAATAGATATGGTACATGGTATACTCGTCATCGTTTTCTGATACTCTAATCCAATACGGGAAAGGTTAAATAGATATGGTACATGGTATACTCGTCATCGTCTTCTGATACTCTAATCCAATACGGGAAAGGTTAAATAGATATGGTACATGGTATACTCGTCATCGTCTTCTGATACTCTAATCCAATACGGGAAAGGTTAAATAGATATGGTACATGGTATACTCGTCATCGTCTTCTGATACTCTAATCCAATACGGGAAAGGTTAAATAGATATGGTACATGGTATACTCGTCATCGTCTTCTGATACTCTAATCCAATACGGGAAAGGTTAAATAGATATGGTACATGGTATGCTCGTCGTCGTCTTCTGATACTCTAATCCAATACGGGAAAGGTTAAATAGATATGGTACATGGTATACTCGTCATCGTCTTCTGATACTCTAATCCAATACGGGAAAGGTTAAATAGATATGGTACATGGTATACTCGTCATCGTCTTCTGATACTCTAATCCAATACGGGAAAGATTAAATAGATATGGTACATGGTATACTCGTCATCGTCTTCTGATACTCTAATCCAATACGGGAAAGGTTAAATAGATATGGTACATGGTATACTCGTCATCGTCTTCTGATACTCTAATCCAATACGGGAAAGGTTAAATAGATATGGTACATGGTATACTCGTCATCGTCTTCTGATACTCTAATCCAATACGGGAAAGGTTAAATAGATATGGTACATGGTATACTCGTCATCGTCTTCTGATACTCTAATCCAATACAGGAACGCTTACATAGATATGGTACATGGTATACTCGTCATCGTCTTCTGATACTCTAATCCAATACGGGTACGCTTACATAGATATGGTACATGGTATACTCGTCATCGTCTTCTGATACTCTAATCCAATACGGGTACGCTTACATAGATATGGTACATGGTATACTCGTCATCGTCTTCTGATACTCTAATCCAATACGGGTACGCTTACATAGATATGGTACATGGTTTACTCGTCATCATCGTCCTTATAATTTATTAACCCTGTAAGACCTAAATTGAGTCAAGAATATGAAAATGTTTGCTTCTTGAATGCCTATTTGCAGGCCAAGAGACGACTGTTTCTGAAGATTTACCATTGGAATGATTGGCTCAGTTACCGAGCCATTTATTCCAGTGGTGAATCTTCAAAAACTATCTTCTCTTGACCTGCAAATTGACATTCCTCAAGATAACTGTAGCGGCACTGTAAGAGAACATGATAGGCCTACATGCGCAGTCGTTGTCGTTGCAATACGTAATACATGGCTATGATAGCAACAAGTAGGTGGGTGGGGTGGGGTGGGGTGGGGTGGGGTGGGCTACCAATCAAAGTATTAAAAAATATTCGCATAGTTGTCTTTATCTAAGATATTGAAATTTCGGTGTTAAACATTCTAAAGGATTTTGTTAGAAAAACACACAATTGTGCCCAAGTAAGTCACATCTTGGTGGTGATTGCGTGAAACGACTGGTATAGGCCTAACGTTACTCAATCTGCTACTGAATATGGATGGTTTATTAATTAAATGAACCTTTCTAGTTTAGCTATGCCCCGCCCATCTCTAGCTAAAATCCACCCATACCACTCTCGAATTGAGATCGATGGATTTCTGAACTTCCAGACGATAAATTTCTTAATTAAAAAAAAAGAAAACTATACAGGTAAGCCGTGGAATATTTTGACACTAAATTGACTGGGTCCTGTTGCTACCTATGGCAGCAACAGCGCTCGGTCAAATTACTTTCAAAATATTCAACAGCATTTTTATTAAATAACAAAAACATACAATTCGTAACAACGTGTCAGATTATTAAGCATTTAAGATCGACTAAATCGAGTCAGTCATGACATCATTATTATGACGTTATCCTAAGCGTCACTTAATTAAATACGACGTCATATGACGTAATATGATGGATAGGCAACCTGAAAAGGCCCATTAGCAAGTGGTATTAATTACCCTCGCTCCGTTTGAGGATGAGTGTATTGTATTCGGGTCTATGTGCGTTCGGGATGGCAAGGGTCTACAATCTATGATTCGCCTTGTTAAAATGTCACCTATAAATACGGGTGCTCTCTTAATACAAGTGGTCCATATTGTGTGGACCACGCATTAACAAGTGGTATTAGCCCTGTAATGCTGAATTTGCTCATGCCAATTTCAATAGAGGGATCCATTTCTAGGTATGCCACGCCTATTTCTAGCTAAGCTCCACCCATTTATGCGTGTTGATATCGTTTTATATACGCTGACTAATGCATTCCAAGAATCCCAATTTCAATATAACTATAAAGGTAAGCTGTTGAATCTTTTAAAACCAATTTGACCGGGCGCTTTAAAACGTTTGCTGCCTGTGACCACAACATGCCAGGCCAAATTACTTTCAAAATATTCAACACGATGTTGATTAAATATCGGGCTAATACGCTAAAATTTGTACATATGGTCAACAAGATCGTCACCAGTATTTTCTATGATAATCGCTGGATTCGCTCTGTCACCCAAATATATGACGTCATAATCAATTACGCCATGTGCAGGATGACGCCACAATCAAAATGTGTACTGAAAGATGTATCAAGATACCATCATGACCATTGAATAGTCCGCAAAGTGTACGAATTCTATGCCTTTACATGGCGTAATTGATTATGACGTCATATATTTGGGTGACAGAGCGAATCCAGCGATTATCATAGAAAATACTGGTGACGATCTTGTTGACCATATGTGCAAATTTTAGCGTATTAGCCCGATATGTCAGGTTCAACCAACACACGGAGCTAATAATATGGGATTATAGAGAGATTTTCACATTATTATAATAAATATTTTGTAGTAGAATTGGGCAGCACAAAGCGCGAGAACATAGTGAGTTCTACATGGCCTTATGTTCCAAAACTGACTACAAAGCAAGTACAGAGATTGTGGTACCGAATATAGTAAATTATTGGAATTTTACAACTGTCGGTCGGTCGCTACTAAATTTCCTATAACGAAATTACTGTACAGTACAATTTTTAAAACCTTTAATAGTTTATTAGCGTATCCATGTACGTATCTAACCGTATGGGTCAAATTCTGCAGACAGTATGGTACAGATCTGCCAGAATTTGAGCCAATTTTCTGTATGGAATTGTGTACTATTACTTCACGGTAGAATTTGTTTAGATTCTGAATATCACTAGCATATTCAAACTCCTATTAGTTTTTGCGGTAAAATTCTCGGGGTGACCATATTGCAACGAAAACCTTGAATCGGCCTACATTTGAGCCGAAATTATTTCATGGTATATAGTTTTAAATCTCACTACTCCGTAAGCGTATGCCTATACCTATCTAAACATATCGGTGACATTCTGGGGCCGAACCCATTATGAGCGATATGCCAGGACATACCGACACCTATCTGAATGTGATGAATGTGAACTAACCTTGTTACAATGGGGGGCCATACGGCGAATATGTAACTACCTACGATGAGATTACTTGATGGTAGAATTGTGCAAAAGCACTAGCTCATATTGAGTTATATACATCCATATATAAAACATTTATTACAAATCAAGAACAGACATTCTGATACCGAATATAGTAAATTGTTGGCATTTGACAACTGTCCGTGGCTACTAAATTGAATATTACGAAATTACTACGTGGTAGAAAACTCAAGATTCATTAGCGTGTTCATATCGCTATCTAACCATATCGGTTAAATTATGTGGCCAAACCTATTGCAGACAGCTAATAGTAGGGCATTGAAAACCTGCAGATCTGACAAAATTGGAACGAATTTACGCGATGAAATCGCATACTAAGAAATTACTTCATGGTCGAATTTTTTTTAATTCCCAATATAACTATCATATTCAAATCCCTCTAACTCTGTGTGAGCGAAGTTCTGGAGCCGACCATATTACAGACAGACAGTAGGCCGCCGTAAAGCACGAAAACCCCCAATTTTTAAGCCAATTTTTGCCTAATAAAATTATTTTATCTAGAATTTGTTAGATTCGGAATATAGTATATTAAGGCTCAAGTTTATGTAGGTGAAATTATGGGGCTAAACATAATACAGACAATAGGGCACTGAAAACTGAATCACCGGAGATTTAGCAAATTTTCGGTATGAAATTGTGCCCTACGAAATTACTTCATGGTAAAAACTTTTTTAACTTCAATCCATTACTTCACTAGCGTATTGATATACCTATCTAACTATATTGTTGAAATTCTGTGGCCGAATTTCCTGTAGACGTTCTTAACTTACCACATGCATAGGCCTACACTTTCGGTTGATTTCTGTATTCAACAATCTGCTACAATATTATTGACAGCAGTTTTGACTGGAAATTTGGAACGTTGGTAGTCTATCAATACGGCTACATAATTGCATTTACCCTACATGGATTTATTCCCACGGATGGATTAAAGACAAAAGGATACTACTGATAATCACACATCCATTATTCATTCGTATCCCGCAGTTCTCTTCCGATACGAGATCGAGAAATGTATCTCGTATGTAGGGGCCTATTGAGTAGCCATTGCCGTGGTGATTTCCACCAGAATATGGTGGTAGAGAGAATTGAAACTTAAAAGGGCACGAGTGCTACTGTCGTTGTAGCAGATAATATTAATTCACGTAAAACTAGATGATATAAAGCTTATAGTAGTCTATATGACAAGTAGTTAACGGAAAATAGTCCCTCTGAATTCGTCGTAAAATTCAAATCTGTCAAGAATTTGGTGATGTTGCGTAGATGCTGACATCGCACGAACCACTGGATGGATCGAGTCGATTTTAATGTCTGAGGTTAAGACGATCGCAAAATTAACACGATCCGCAGTGTTGCTTTTACTGTCCGCCACGGAGATAGACTGGATCCCGGTCTGTCAGGTATCCGAAGTTGAGTCTGTGTAACAGTAGAGGTTTAGTTTCGAAGAAGCCAAGCCTTTATTTTTAGATGGATCCATTATTGTTAGCGAACTTTGTCTACTTTTTCGCCCTCTACAATATTATTATGCATGTTTTTATTTTGAAATTTACCACACACATAGTACGCCTCAAGACTGTCTGTAACAAGTCTGTAATTTTTACCGTATCTCGAATGCAACAAATGTGAATCATACTATAATACAATACGGGAACGGTTAAACAGACATGGTACATCATCGTCGTCCTCATAATTTATTAACGCTGTATTGCCTAAATTGAGTCAAGAATATAAGAAAAATATTTGCTTATTGAGTGCCTATTTGCAGGCCAATAGACGGCAGCATTGAAGAGTTACTATTGGCATGACTGACTCAATTATCGAGCCAGTTATTTCAGTGGTGAATTTTCAAAAACTATCTTCTCTTGACCTGCAAATTAACATCTTCAAGATCACTGTAGAGGCCGGTTTTGGCGGCCTCCTCATGAAAGGGTTAAAATACAATAAGAGAAGATGATAGGATTACATGGACTGTCATTGTCGTTGCAATACTTAATACAGGTCTATGATAGCAACAAGTATGTGAGTAGGGTGGGGTGGGCTATCAGTCAAAGTATTAAAAAGATATTCGTATAGTTGTCTTTATCTGAGATATTGAAATTTCGGTGTTAAACATTCTAAAGGATTTTGTTAGAAAAACACACAATTGTGCCCAAGTAAGTCACATCTTGGTGGCGGTTGCTTGAAATGACTTCCATATGTCTAACGTTAGTCAACCAGTCACTGAATCCGGATGGTTTATTAATACATTAGTACCGCGCTCGTGTTGGTATCGATGGATCTCTGAGCTTCTTGACTATCAATTTCCAGAAAACTATACAGGTAAGGTGTTGACTGCTTGTGGCAGTAACATCGCCCAGTCAAATTAGTTTCAAAATATTCACCAGCATGTTTTGTAAATAGCAAAGACATACAATTCGTACAACGTGTCGGACTATTAAGCATTTAAGACGGACTAAATCGAGTCAGTCATGATTATGACGTCATCCTATACGTCACGTTGTTGATTATGACATCATATGACGTAATATGATGGATAGACAACATGAAAATGCCCATTAACAAGTGGTATTAATTATCCTCCCTCCGTCAGAGGACGAGTATATTGTATTCAGGGCAACAATCTAAGATTGGCCTTGTTACAATATGTAACCTATAAATATGGGTGGTCTCTTAATACAAGTGGTCCATATTGTGTGGGCCACGCATTACCAAGTGATATTAGCCATGTAATGCTCAATTTGCTCATGACAATTTCAATAAAGAGATCCATTTCTAGGTATGCCACGCCTATTTCTAGCTAAGCTCCACCCCTTTTTGCGTGTTGTAATCGATGTATATATATATATATGACGTCACAATCCAAAATGTGTAAATGAATGGCGTATCGATCTCAGTCATGAACATTGAATAGTCCGGAAAGTGTACGAATTGTATGTCTTTACTGTTTAATCAACATCGTGTTGAATATTTTGAAACTAATTTGACCTGGCGTTGTTGCGGCCAGAGGCAGCAAACCTGTAAAAGGACCCAGTCAAATTAGTTTTAAAATAGTCATCATCCTACCTGTATAGTTACCTTGAAATTGGAAGTCTGGGAATTCATTATTCAGCGTATATATAATGAATTCTCAGACTTCCAATTTGTATATTTTGAAGGTATTTTCTCTCAAAGCTACCTTAGGCAACAACAACAATAACAACTTAATATGTAATATAATAGTTCATACACCGTAGCATCCTAAATAATTTGTCGTGTTCGGTCTCTAGGATTGAGTCGGTTAATTAATTTCATTCTACATGGTTTATTTGGCCGAGAATCCATTGCAAACATGATATATGCCCTAATGGACCTTTCCAAGTTTGTCCATCCATCCATCGTATGTCGTCATATGACATCATAATCAACTACGTGGCGTGTCTGATGACGTCATAATCATAACGTCATAAATGACTCGATATAGTCCAGCTTTAACGCGTAAAAGTCCGATCCGACACGTTACACGATTTGTATGGCTTTATCTTTTAATAAATATTATGTTGAATATTTTGAAACTAATTTGACTGGACGCTGTTGCTGCCATCAACAGCGCCCGGTCAAATTAGTTACAAAATATTCAACAGCTTACCTGTATAGTTTATCGGCGTATCCAGAGTGATAACATCTATCGGATTGACAAATAAGTTTAGCTGCTATAATAAGGATAGTCCACCCACCCCACCCACCAACACCCGCGCCACGGTCTTATCCATTGCAGCATCTAAACATTTGAAGCAAGCAAGAAGCGGTAAGTGGAATGAATGTTCGCGCCCATACCGGCAAACATTACCGTATGGACTTTATCGATCGGCAGTTATTACTGGAACCGGGGCTCACCTAAACAGCCTCTCAGATGCAGTCTCTCTGCACCTAGCTCCCGCTGGGAACGGTCTTGGCAACATCGACGCCCTGTACAGAGGAGCGTGTACATGGCGGTCACAAAATATCAACAGCGCTGAGCAATGGTAACGCAGCTTCATGGTGTCACTTGAAAGCGACTACGCCTCTTCACACACCCCGGTCCCAAGATGAGCATTACACGATTGGACGTTGTCTAACTAAACATATGAAATAAGGACTAGGGGCTCCCGGGGTGAGGTGGGTGCAGGGTGTGTGGTGTGGGGTGGGGGACGGGGATATTTATACGCGATGACACTAACTCCATAACTGAGAGCTCCTGTTTCTGTCTTTGATGGCTGGTCATTAAACTATCCGGAACTTGGCATGTTAACTTTAGGGCTAATTTGACTAAAGGTCTTTACTTATCAAGGAACCAGCCACCGGCTCTGGTCGAGATGCCAATATGAAAGATTCGACATTTGATGTCAGTTCGAGTATAACCGGTTCCCATTTAACTCTGTTGTTACATATTGTCAAGCGACCATGCAGCAAAGACATCTGTTTGTCCTGCATTCCAATAACCATAATCTCTCTCTCTCTCTCTCTCTCTCTCTCTCTCTCTCTCTCTCTCTCTCTCTCTCTCTCTCTCTCTCACCCTCCCTCATTCCCTCCCCCCACCCCCTTCCACCTCCCCCCTCTCCCATTCTACCCCCCTCTCTCCTTCCATCTCCCCCTCTCTCACTCTCTCTCCCCCTTTTTCCCACTCCCTCTCCCCCACTCCTCTCTCTCCCTCCCTCTCTCTCTCTCTCTCTCTCTCTCCCTCCCTCCCTCCCCCCACCCCCTTCCACCTCCCCCCTCTCCCATTCTACCCCCTCTCTCCCTCCATCTCCCCTCTCTCACTCTCTCTCCCCCCTTTTTTCCACTCCCTCTCCCCCACTCCTCTCTCTCTCTCTCTCTCTCTCTCTCTCTCTCTCTCTCTCTCTCTCTCTCTCTCTCTCTCTTTCTCTCTCGTTATCGTGTTTTTCAATTATTTCCACGCCTCACAGGCTCTCTTAATCTTATGGTAATGGACTGACGTCTTTTCGGTACTCGAATATAGTAAATTCCAGGCTTTCTGTGCAGAGATGTCTTGTGGCATTCTCAGATCATGGCCACACGTAGACCATCCTTGTGTGACCACATTCACCGACAGTGAGATTGTACTGCACTGTCTGCACATAACACGAGATTATATTGTTCGTCCAGAAATGTAGGGTTATAACTGAAACGCGCCTGCGGTGACAGGCAGCAAACTTATCTGAACTGCTTTCGGATCTGCCCATCTGTTACAGTTTCAAGGGCAGTATCGGCAATACACAGGTCGCGTCATACAAGCGTAGTATTTTGGCCAGAGGTATCCGTGATCCACGGATCCACGCTTTCAAAAGGACTGGATATTAATGTTTTCTGTGACGCGGCGTGTAGCGCTATCAGATGAGCTGCATATCAGTGAAGCAACGATTTTGCCTTTTCTCCATTCCTCCGGCCACACAGCGAGATGACTCTGTCTTAGGCCGCGTTCTCACCAGTGAGTTAATCGGGAATAACGCCATACTTCAGTATGGTGTTACTCCGGATTACGCCTCTAGTGAGAATGCGGCCTTAGTCTGTCACTAATATGTGTACATTGGTAGGTTCTGTCTTTCACTTCATTCATCTCTCTGTGGAGAACCAATGAAAGTCTCGAATGCTGCAGATTCCACATTTTTTTACTCGGATTTTAACCGCGTTCTTTGCCAACATCAGTATAACTAGTCGCAGCTCATCGTCATTACAACAAGCTCGATGTAGTCCAATACCTTTCATCGTTTGACGGTTTCAAAGGCATGTGTCAATGCCAATCTTGTGACCGTCCCAGTGCTTGGACATGGCTACTGCGCCTATACAATGTCGGCGTAGCTGCATCCTCATTTGTAGCCGCTCCGGTAGACTCCAATAAACCTGTCAATCTGTTCTCGGATGCGACACTGTTTCACATTGGACAATATCTTCCTGATGACGTTGGGGAGCATGATAGGCCGCATGTTTGCTGGTAAGTTTCGGCAACGCGATAAAGATACCTTTGGAAGAGAAGATGACACATCCACGTCTGTCTCCTCCACAAATACCAACTTAGTTTGGAAGCTAACTTGGTTGCGAAACTAACGTCATCAATGTTTGCCGGAGGATATTGCTGATTGAAAATTACTGTCGAAGGGAAATAATGATGCATTTGTTTTTATGCTTCGTTCCCTTAATTTTGTCCAGTTCACCTCAAAGTCGTCCGATTTTATTTCTGTAAGCGTCCTACATTAATAACTTCTCACAGATAACTAATAACAGTTCATATAAACAACCTCGCAATATGTGTGAATCCCCTTTTTGTAATAAAACTGTTGCAGAAATGTATCCCGCACCTGAGTGAATTGCACAAGGCATGCATGTGGTCTCGGTCTTTTAATATCTGAAACAATTCGCTTAAATACTATAAAGAGGACGACCGCACTCACGGACGCACGCACTCATCACACGCGCACATACACGCGTACCAGCATACGGCTCAATGATCATACATAGAAAAAAAAAAGATCTAACCATCAATTCATCGATGCATTATGGAGTAATTCTCAGTACACACCAGTTCTCTATTTGGCTGCGGATGGCAGCTAATACAAGGGGCTTGTTTGTTTGTCGTCATGTCTGCCGGGCTGTCAATTGGTAAGATTTTTTAGCACCTGTTCAACATTATTATGAATAGAACTGCAGCAAAGCTTATATTAAAGAACACCATTCTGAAGCACCAAAATAGTCACCATTTTCATGCGGTCTCTTGATATACAAGTCAGTTATCATAAGAAATACAGCTTGGTGGCCCTAAGTTGGTGGTCCTCTAAGAGGGGCAGTTTTCGATCCGCAGTCTCAGAGAAACCCCGTTATTTGCACATACCCGACCCAACAAACGCCCTCAGGGAAGAATTAGCTCTATTCATAATGTGTTGGGTCGATTAAGGACCTAATTATTTCGGGCTTCTTATACTGGAAAAGCTAGGCTTCATTTATTAAAGGTCAACGATTAATTGAATTTTCACTTAAAGATACGTTTCCGTGAATGTATTTGAAGGTGACGAGTGAACAAGAGGTGGGTGGGTGGGTGGGGGGAGACTGGTGGAAGCTAGCAATCACTATTCTGTCAGCCGGGCCATAGCTGGCGCTCATACTTAAAGCATGTTGCAAGTAAGCAATTATCTTAAGCGAGTGCGCGATGCCGTGATAGCCAAGCGTTGCAAACAGAGGCCACTCAAGAATAGCTAAAGGCTACATTTACCATAATAGTAATCGCTAGATTCATCCAGTTTGAAAACTAGCTGTTATGCCATCATGTGGTCATGGTAGAATACTGTCATGTCTCTCTTTAACGTCCATATGAGTTTAGTACACAAGATGGTTGGCGTAGCAGTTCTATGGTATCACCGTCGCTGCCGACTCCACCACCATCACAGTTGCGGATCCAGGTTGGGTGATGGGGCTGGGAGGGGGTGGGGTGTTGCAGAGAGAGAGAGAGAGAGAGAGAGAGAGAGAGAGAGAGAGAGAGAGAGAGAGAGGGAGGGAGGGAGGGAGGGGAGGGAGGGGGGAGGGGGGGAGAGAGAGAGAGGGAGGGAGGGAGGGAGAGAGAGAGAGAGAGAGAGAGAGAGAGAGGTGACCTGACCCTGCCTGGCGTGCTCTTTCTCATCACAGCACATTTCAACTTCTGCACTATAGTAGTAGAACCATAGTTACGACGCGTTTTAATACATCCGTAGTTCGTCTCTTATTAGTCTATAGATAACTATCCACTAGTTTAGAGATTAATTTTAATTTTAAGCATCACTGTCTATTGACGATAGTTTGAAAATTTAATGCTTTAATTTAATTTATCCTGAATGATATAATTGGCGCATTCGGAATGGTCCTCGGACATTGGTCCACGAAATATTAATGCATGCTCAGTTGAATATAATAGACGTCGGCTGCAGGACCGAACTGAAGGCAGTACGATAAGCGCATTTGTACAGGGCCCAAAATTTCAAGGCCACACAATGTGACACAAAATGTTTTTGTCTTATTTTTATGGGCCCTGCATTTTCAAGCTATTTTAAACGCATGTGGATTCCACACCTATACAACTGATATGTCCAAATCCCACAGCCCTCCGACTACATGGGCTCTCAGTGGCATACCTGTTGAAACGGGGCTCTAGCAATCCTAACGGCAGTTCCGAGGCCTCCCACCCCACGGTAAGAATTTCCGAAACTTTGCATTTGACCCCCTAAATTTGGCTCTGGTCGACTGCTCGTCATTCCCGAACTCAGAAGAGTGTAGTCGGATTATAACTGTATCCCTAGGCAGCAAATATTTCATTTCCCAAAAGCAAAGCAATTATGCAGGTATTGAATATTTAGACAATAATATACTACAAGCTGCTGTTTCCTTAGGCAGCGACAACTTCCAGTCATACTAACTTCAAACTATTCAAGAGTACTCTATCGATATGCATCCAGCCATTCATATCTCATATAGCTTTCGTGACTATTTGGACTGAAATCACTTGTTGTGCCTTATATTGGAAGCCATACATGTAGCCGCCCAGGGAAACCATTGTTGCCCTGGGTAGTTAAGCAGCGAATAACTTCCAGCAGAATGCAGCAACAACTTTGAGCCCAGTTAGGTTAAGAATAATCTGTGACAGTTGGAAATTAATTATTCTCAATTGAATTCAAGTTTATTCGGTAACT